>CM057761.1:17172666-17506743 GCA_030064425.1 Trapa bicornis
GCGAGGGGTTTAGCTATAGAGATAGGTTTAACAGCCAAACTTGTCATAGCGCAATAGCTACAACGGCTCTACGGCACGAGTGTCCCTTACCCAGCAAGCGGAGGGGGAGACCCGGAGCGAGCAAGAGAGCAAGCGGAGGCTGCTCAATAGAAAGCCGGAGCAGCAAGCGTAGGGGAGGAACGACCCGTAGCGCGCTAGCAACAAAACAAGACGACGCGACAAAAGCGCTCCGGCGTGAGAGCAGCCCCAAGAAGCCCTAAGAAATCCTAAGAAATGCAAAGAAATCCTAATGTCCCTAAAAAACCACGTAAAAAGCCTAAGAATCTTAAAAACTCTATGAAACGCTAAGACACCCCTAAGAAACCCAATAAAATTATAAGAAATGCTAAAAAAATACTAAGAAAGCCTACAAAACCCTTAGAAACCCTAAGAAATGCTAAGTAACACTAAGAAACCCTAAAAAACACTAAGAGGCCTGAAGAAACGCTAAACAAAATGCTAGGAATCGCTATGAAACCCTATGAAACCATAAGAAACACTAATAAACCCTAATAAACCCTAGGAAAACCTTAGAAACAGTAAGGAACACTAGGAAACGATAGTAAATGCCAAGAAATTTGAAGAAACCCTAAGAAATGCTAAGAATCTTTAAGAAACTCTAAGAAAAACAAAGAAATGCTAAGAAAGCCTAAGAAACACTTAGAAACACTAAAAAATCCTATGAAATCTAAGAAACGCTAAAAAACACCAAAAAAAGTGCCAAGAAACCCTACCAAAAACTAATAAATGCTAAGAAACCCTGAGAATCCCTAAAAAATACTAAGAAGCCCTAAGAAAACCTAAGAAACACAAAAAACCCAAAAAAAACTCTAAAAGCCTCTTAAAAAACCCCTAAGAAACCATTAAAAACTCTAGGAAATGCTAAAAAAATGCTTAGAAACACTAATAAACTCTAAGAAACCTAATAAAACCCTAAGAAACCTTATAAAACCCTAAGAAACGCTAAGAAACCCTAAGAAATACTAAGAAACGTTAAGAAACCCTACAAAAAACCTAAGAAATGTTGAGAAACCCTAACAAATGCTAAGAAACTATAAGAAATTCTAAGAAATCCTAAAAAACACTAAGAAACAACAAGAAACGCTAAAAATGCTAAGAATCGCCATGAAACCCTAATAAATCATTAAAAAGAGTAAGAAACACTAGGAAACCCTAGTGAACGCTAAGAAACGCTAGGAAATCCTAAGAAACACTAAGCACCCTTAAGAAACCCAAAGGAATTCTAAGAAAGCCTAAGAGATGCTCTGAAACCTTAAAAAACCCTATGAAATCCTAAGAAATGCTAAAAACACTAAAAAGTGCTAATAAAGCCTACAAAATGCTAAGAAATGCTAAGAAACCCTAAGAATCTCTAAGAAATGCTAAGAAGCCCTAAGAAATCCTAAGAAACACAAAAAAAACCCTAAAATCCCTAAAAACCCTAAAAACTCCTTAAAACACTAAGAAACCCAAAAAATTCTACGAAATGCTAAGAAATGCTAAAAAATGCTAATAACCCTAAGAAATCCTAAGAAACACTAAGAAACCCTAAGAAACACTAAAAAACCCTAAGAAACACTAACAAACGCTAAGATACTCTAAGGAACCCTATAAAACCCTAAGAACCCTTAAGGAACACTAAGAAACTCTATAAAACCCTAAGAAATGCTAGAAAACCCTAAGAAATTCTAAGAAACCCTAAAAAACACTAAGAAACACCAAGAAATGCTAAAAAAATGCTAAGAATCGCTATGTAACTCTATGAAACCCTAAGAAACACTAATTAAACCCTAATAAAGCCTAAGAAACAGTAAAAATGCTAGGAAATCCTAGTAAATGATAAGAGACACTAAAAAACTCTAAAAACGCTAAGAAACCATAAGAACCCTTAAGGAACCCTAAGAAACGCTAAGAAACCCTATAAAAATCTAAAAAATGCTTTGAAACTCTAAGAATTGCTAAGAAACTATAGGAAATGCTAAGTTACGCTAAGAAAACCTAAACAACACTAAGAAACCCCAATAAATGCTAAAAAAAGCTAACAATTGCTAAGAAACCCTATGAAACCCTAAGAAACGGTAAGAATCACTAGAAAACCCTAACAAACACTAATAAACACTAAGAAACTGCAAGAAACGCTAGGAAAGCCTACCAAAGGCTAAGAAATGCTAAAAAACTCTAAGAAATGATAAGAAACCCTAAGAAATCCTAAGAAACCCTAAAAAATGTTAGGAACTCTTAAGGAACCATAAGAAACGCTAAAAATCTATAAGAAACCATATAAAACCCTAAGAAACGCAAAGAAACCCTATTAAACCCTAAGAAATGCTAAGAAAAAACAATAAGTAACAATAAGAAACCCCAAGAAATGCTAAAAAATGCTAAGAATCGCTAAGAAACCCTCTAAAACCCTAAGAAACGCTAATAAACCCTAATAAACCCTCATAAATGATATGAATCTCTTGGAAATCCTAGTGAATACAAAGAAACTCTAAGAAAGGATAAGAGCATTAAGAAACCTAAACAAATGTTAAGAAGGCCTAAGAAATGCTTAGAAAACCTAAAAAACCTATGAAACCCTAAGAAATGCTAAGAAGCACCAAGAATCCTTAAGAAACCCTAAAAAACCCTTCAAAAACCCTAAAAATTCTAAGAAATTCTAAGAAATGCTAAGAACCCTAAGAAACAGTTAGAAACTCTTTGAATCCCTATAAAACCCTAAGAAATGCTAAGAAATCCTATAAAACCCTAAGAAAGGCTAAGAAACCCTATGAAACACTAAGAAACCCTAAACGCTAAAAAAAGCTAAGAATCGCTAAGAAATGTTAAGAAACCCTATGTAATCCAAAGAAACGCTAATAAACCCTAAGAAACGATAAGAAATGCTACAAAACCCTAGTAAATGCTAAGAAATGCTAAAAAAAAACCCTAGAAATCGTAAGAAATGCTAAGAACCCTTAAGGAAACCTAAGAAACGTTAAGAAACTCTAGGAAACACTATAAAATCATATTAAACCTTAAGAAATGCTGAAAAACCCTAATAAATGCTAAGAAACTATAAGAAACGCAAAGTGACACAAAGAAACACTAAAAAAGCACTAAGAAACCCCAAGAAATGCAAAAACATTGGTAAGAATTGCTAATAAACCCTAGGAAACCCTTAGAAACTGTAAGAAACGCTAGGAAACCCTAGTAAACGCAAAAAAAAATGCTAAGAAATCCTAACAAACCCTAAGAAACACTAAGAACCCTTAGGAAACCCTAAGAAACACAAAAACAATAACGCTAAGAAATCGTAAGAAACACTAAGAAACGCTAAGAAACTCTAAAAAGAACCCTATAAAACACTAAGAAACCCTAAGAAATGCTAAGAAACTATAAGAAACGCTAAGTAATACTAAGAAACCCTAAAAAATACTATGAAACCACAAGAAGCGCAAAAAAAAAGTCTAAGAAATGCTAGGAAACCCTAAAAAACCCTATAAAACCATAAGAAATGCTAAGAAACTATAAGAAACGCTAAGTAACACTAAGAAACCCTAAAAAACACCTAAAAACCACAAGAAGCGCAAAAAAAAGTCTAAGAAACTCGAGGAAACCCTAAGAAATGATAATAAACCCTAATAAACCATAGGATACCCTAGTAAACGCTAGGAAATCTCAATAAATGCTAGAAAAAGCTAAGAAACCCTAATAAATCCTAGGAAACCCTAGGAAAAGGTAAGAAGCGCTAGGAAACCCTAGTAAATGCTAAGAAATCCAAAGAAACCCCATAGAAACACTAAGAACCCTTAAGAAACCATAAGAAACCCAAAGAAAAGCTAAGAAAGCCTAAGAAACACTTAGAAACCCTAAAAAAACCTATGAAACACTAAGAAATGCTAAAACACTAAAAAGTGCTAAGAAACCCTACCAAACACTAAAAAATGCTACAAAACCCTAATAATGCCTTAGAAGCCCAAAGAAGCCCTAAGAAATGCAAAGAAACACTAAAAACCCTAAAAACCCAAAAACAACCTCTTAAAAAACCCTCTTAAAAAACACTCTTAAAAAACCCTCTTAAAAAACACTCTTAAAAAACCCTAAGAAACCTTGAAAACTTAAAGAAACGCAATGAAATGCTAAGAAATGCTAATAAATGCAAAGAAACATTAATAAACTCTAAGAAACCCTAAGAAATGCTAAGAAACTCTAAGAAACCCTATAAAACCCAAAGAAATCTAAGAATCCAGAAAAAATCCTAAGAAACGCTAAGAAACCCTAAGAAATGCTAAGAAACACTAAGTAACACTAAGAAACCCTAAGAAATGCTAAGAAACACTAAGTAACACTAAGAAACCCTAAAAAACACTTAGAAATCACTAAAAATGCATAAAAAATGCTAAGAAACGCTAAGAAACCCTGAGAAATGATAATAAACCCTATGAAACCCTAATTAATAGCAAAAAAATGCTAGAAAGCTTCAATAAATGCTACAAAAGCTAAGAAACCGTAAGAAATGCTAAAAAACCCTAAGAAATCCAAAGAAACCCAAAGAAACGCCAAGAACCCTTAAGGAACCCTAAGAAACCCTATAATACCCTAAGAAGCCCAACGAAACGTTAAGAAAGCCTAAGAAATACTTAGAAACCCTAAAAAACCCTAAGAAATGCTAAAAAAATGTTAAGAATCGCTAAGAAACTCTATGAAAACCTAAGAAACGGTAATAAACCCTCATAAACCCTAGGAAACCCTTAGAAACGGTAGGAAACCTAGTAAACGCTAAGAAATACTATGAAATCCTAAGAAACCCTAGGAAATGCCCAAAATCCTTAAGAAACCCTATGAAACCCAAAAACTGCTAAGAAAGCCAAAGAAACGCTTAGAAAACCTAAAGAACCAATGAAACCCTAAGAAACACTAAAAACACCAAAAAGTGCTAAGAAACCCTACCAAACGCTAAGAAATGCTAAGAAATCCTAATAATTCCTAAGAAGCCCTAAAAAAGCTAAGAAAAACTCAAAGTGCTTAGAAACCCTACCAAATGCTTAGAAATGCTAAAAAACCCTAATAATTCTAATGAAACCTTAAGAAGCTCCAAGAAGCACTAAGAAACGCTAAAACCCCTAAAAAAGCCAAAAAAACCTCTTAAAAAACCTAAGAAACCCAAAGAAATGCTAATAAATGCTAAGAAACCCTAAGAAACACTAATAACGCTAAGATACCCTAAGAAACACAAAGAAACGCTCAAAAATTCTAAGAAACCCCATAAAACTTTAAGAAATGCTAAGAAACCCTATAAAACCCTAAGAAATGCTAAGAAACACTAAGAAATGCTAAGAATCTATAAGAAATGTCAAGTAACACTAAGAAACTATAAGAAACACTAAAAAATATTAAAAACCTAAGAAATGCTAAAAAATGCTAAGAATCGCTAAATAACGCTAACAAACCCTATGAAACTCTAAGAAATGCTAATGAACCCTAAGATATCCTAAAAAATCGTAAGAAACGATAAGAACCCTTAAGGAGCCCTAAGAAACACTAAGAAACCCAATAAAACTCTAAGAATAACTAAGAAACCATATAAAACCCTTTGAAATGATGAGAAACCCGAGGAATTTCTATGAAACTATAAGAAACGCTAAGTAACACTAAGAAACCCTAAAACACTTTGAAACCCTAAGAAACACTAAAAAATGCTAAGAATCATTATGAAACCCTATGAAACCTTAAGAAATGCTAATAAATCTTAATAAAACCATTAGAAATGGAAAGAAACGCTAGGAAACCCTAGTGAACGCTAAGAAATGCTAAGAAATATTAGGAAATCCTAAGAAATGTGAAGAACCCTAAAGAAAACCTAAGAAATACTAAGAAAGAAAAAGAAACACGTAGAAACGGAAAAAAACTCAAAAAAAACACTAAAAACCCCTTAAAAACCCTAAGAAACCCTAAAAACTCTAAGAAATGCTAGGAAATGCTAAGAAACCCTAAGAATCACTAAGAAATACTAAGAAGCCCTAAAAAACCCTAAGAAACAATAAGAAATGCTAAGAAACCCTGAGAAACTCTATGAAACGCTAAGAAACACTAAGAAACCCTAAGAAACCCTATAAAACACTAAGAAACGCTAAGAAACCCTAAGGATACTAAGAAACACTAAAAAACATTAAAAACCTAAGAAACGGTAAAAGAATGCTAAGAATTGCTAGTTTAAGCTAAGAAACTCTATGAAACTCTAAGAAATACTAATAAACCCTAAGAAATCCTAAGAAACGCTTATAAACCCTAAAAAAACCATATGAAATCCTAATAAACTCCAAAACACTAAAAAGTGCAAAGAAACCCTACCCAACACTAAGAAATGCTAAGAAATCGTAAGAATCCTTAAGAAATGCTAAGAAACCCCAAGAAGCCCTAAGAAACCATAAGAAACGCAAAAAAAATCCTAAAAACCCCTTAAAACCCTAAAAAGTCTAAGGAATGCTAAGAAATGCTAAGAATCCTAAGAAACTCTAAGAAACACTAAGAAATGCTAAGAAACACTAAGAAACTCTAAGAAACCCTATAAAACCCTACAAAACGTTTGGAAACCAAAAGAAAGCCTAGAAAACCCTAAGTAACACTAAGAAAACCTAAGAAATGCAAAGAAACCCTAAAAAACATTAAGAAACGCTAACAAACCCTATAAAACGCTAATAAACCCTAAGAAACCCTAAGAAATCCTAAGAAATGGTAAGAAACACTAGAAAACCCTAGTAAACACTAAAAAAACTATAGGAATCGCTAAAAACATCGTCTTTCTCCTTCTGCTCTTAGTGCTATTTAGAATTAGAATTCTTTGTTCCACTTTGTTGTTCTTCCTTGGCCTATTTTCAATTGATGATTAATGCTCTACTACACTTGATGCACCATCACCCTTATAGTTTTCCTCTATTTCGCTCAACCCTAGAGCAAAATCTTCACATCACAATCAACTTTATACATTTAGTCATTGCTTTAGTCGAACAGATTTCATCTATTACAATTAAATTCCGTCGACTCAATAGCTTGCCCAACCCTGAAGCAATATCTTGCCTTCATCATTTTTATGCTTGTAGTGATTGATTTAGTCACTGCTTTCATCTTTTTCAAATATATTATTTTGACACAATATCATCTTAGATCTCTTACAACCAAAAGTTATCATCTTCTCGAATTAGTTAGATATTTAGGTCTCGGTTTTTCGACAACAACTTCTCCCTCGTCATGTCTATATTTTGTGCATCTCCACCCACAACATGCCATTTTTGGAGTTACCTTAATCGACCTCTCCTCCTACTTTGACCATTAGCCTATCATCTAGCATCCTTAGATCTCGACAATTTTTCTTCAAGTTTTGTTTGATCCAACATGCACTTCTCATTTCTCCAAGGTCATTTTCCTTTTTCCAACCTTGAGATTTTTTTCACTAGAGTGGATTTCTTCTTTTTCCCATTATCTCTTTCCCTCTTCATCTCAGTTGCACTCGCACTAATTCAAACAAACACTACATCACTCTTTGTGATACTATCATCCCATATTTTTATTAATCACAAAGTCTATTTGGTACATTTACTAAACAACTAGCAATATGTTTACCTTTATTTTGCACATCAAGCTTATTTCAAGGCTTTATGATGGTATTATTGCAGATATAACACACAAAACTAGTATATACATCTATCTACCTATTATTTAGTTCACTTTCGAGTTTCTCCTTTGCTTGTGTTTTCTTGTGCATATCAACATGCAAGAATTCACTGTTGTGTCAATAACTTGACAGTTTTTCACTTTTTGCTAACTCGAGCAGGACAGAGTGAGCAAATCCAACCAAATTCAACCGATATTCCAACCTGAAATTGAGATCCAATTTCAATAATGCTACTTCTCTTGAGATTGGGGGGGGGGGATAATTGAGATAGTATTGAAGACAACAATAGCAAATGAATATATAGATGTTATAATGGAGAAAAGGAAGTGGTTACAATGTTATTAATATGTCGTATTTAATTTTCTACTTATAAACATTGTATACCATTTATCTTAAATGAATAAGATAAATTATGATTCTACATTTTTCTCTCTATTAGTTTTTTCAATTTAAAAAGTTATTGGAAGAACATTGAATTATTCCACATAGAATTAGAGGCTCTCATACTAAATAAATATAGAAGTAAATATATTGATTTTAATAGTATTAATATGGTAATGGCAAGTGAGGTCAAACAACTAAAATACCAAAGACATTAACTATTAAAGTAGAGTGGATTATAATTTTGTATGACATGAAATAAGGCACCAAGAAAATTAAATCATTAATGAGGATTATGTAGACATATGTCTAATACTACAAATAGAACAAGTAATATATTTTGGAATAATATATACTATCTCTAACATGTCAGCCATTTATTCTTAATTTTAAAATACTATCCAATTAATATAGTTAATAGACAACTACATATTTTAAACTTGGAATATATGCAGAAATTATGATTACATTCATTCTAATACACTATTCCTTCTTTGAATTGTGCTTCAATAATTTTGAATTATTAATTAATATACGTTTTATTAAAATGACATTTATTCATTGCAAAGACTAAGATAAAATATCATTTTGAATTCTATTTTTGATATGTTTCGAGTTGATGGTAAAATAGCTATTGTAGGAGAAGGTATAATTAACTATAAGTATATCATTTGTGAATCATTACAAATTTTAATTAGTTCAATAAATTAATCTATTTATAGTGTTGAATTTATTCAATGAGAAATAATCAAACACTTAGTTTACCACAAAATGCGGGCCCATTTATGAATACTCTCCATTTGACACTTTATAAATACCCCTTTACCGTTCTCTTCCTTCACAAGAATTTAAATCCACATAAAATCATATCAAAAGGGACAAGAAAAAGAAAGTGAATAAGAAAATGTGGTTGAGTTTTTCTACACTTTTATTTTTGGTTTCATGTCTTTATCCTTATGTTACTGAAGGAGAGGTCATTGATGTGACCACATCTGGTGCAAAAGCTGATGGAACTAGTGATATAGCGGAGGTAAGAAAAAAATATTAAAATGTAAGGCTAATATATTATAGAGTTTGTGATGTCCTTATATTTCTTATTTTCGTTATTTCACTGTGGGCGGTGTGATCTTGAAGGTGTTGACAACTGTATGGACCACAGCATGCGGAGCGACTACCCCGAGTGTAATTTTGATACCCGTAGGGACATACATGCTAGGACAAGTGTCACTGAAAGGCCCATGCAAGAACCCGATTACCCTCCAAGTGGAAGGCACTGTGAAGGCCCCGGAGGACCCAACCCTGATCAAGGGTGATGTATGGGTCAACTTTGATACCGTCGACCTTTTGAAGATCATGGGCAAAGGTACTTTCGATGGTTAGGGGAGTGTAGCGTGGACAAAAAATGATTGCACAAAAAATGTTAAATGTGCGATGCTCCCTTCGGTAAGCTCTCTCTATCAGCAATTTTGACTATAAGTTGGTATGTAAGATTGTTAGGTAAAACAATTTAAGTTGTTGTTTAATCCTAATTTTTCCAAAAATATTATAGTTAACTTCGAAGTGCTTGATGTTTGTGCCTTTATAAATTTTAACCCTTATTTTTATTTAAACAAAACAAAATACAAAACTTTGACATTTCTAACAAAAGTTTCACAAATCTATTATTTTTAGGTCAATTAAAAATTTTCAAGTCAAAATCTTGCTAGGTTTTGTACAACGATAAAATATGAAATACCTTTATTTGCTAAGGAATCTAATAAATTTCAGATATGAATTACGCATAATTGTCAAGTAAAATATTATTTAGTGATCATAAAATAAATTCAAATTAATGGTCATGAAACCAAATATTCTTAGAAGTTGATAACATATATGAAATTATCCATCCAACATTAGTTTTGAGGTGAGATGCTACATTAATTTCATTCTTCTCTCTTTGGCATGATGCAAAATGAGAAGAACCTCAGGTTCAACTTTGTGACAAATGCACTTGTCCAAGATATAACAACATTGAACAGCAAGGGATTTCATGTGATGGTATTCGGAAGCAAGAACATCACATTCCAGGGTATCAAAATTATTGCCCCTGAAGACAGCCCCAATACGGATGGAATCCACGTTGGTCATTCAAGTGCGGTCACCATCGCGGATACTAGCATTGAGACCGGAGATGATTGTGTATCCATTGGGGATGGCAGCGAACAGGTCACCATCACATCTGTTACATGCGGACCTGGGCATGGAATTAGCATCGGTAGCCTTGGGAAGTATAAAAACGAGTTACCCGTAAATGGAATATTTGTAAAGAAGTGTACCCTCACCAACACCATGACGGGTGTTAGAATCAAGACCTGGCCCGCATCATTACCTGGAGTTGCCACCGATATGCACTTTGAGGACATCATGATGAACAATGTGAGCGACCCAGTGCTTATCGACCAAGGTTATTGCCCATGGAACCAATGCACCGCCGGAGTGAGTCATCCGTATACTTTTCAAGCTCCCAATGCAATTATGTCTCACAGATTATTTAATTTTTGTTTCCCCTTGAAACAAATGATTATAGGGCGAGGGAACAAATTAGTATGATTGAAACTTGTATTTATTTTGAAAATTGCCTTAGTTTTGACCCTGCACTTTAAACACACTTATGTGTTTTTCCAGGTACCATCAAATGTTAAGATAAGCAAGGTTAGCTACGAGAACATAAAGGGAACTATATTTACTCCAGTAGCTGTTAAGCTCATTTGCAGCAAGGCATTCCCTTGTGAGGGTGTGGAGGTTGCTGACATTAATCTCACCTACCAGGGAACTAATGGTACCGCAACTTCTATTTGTGAAAATGTTACTCCCAAAGTCTCCGGTACACAAAATCCACCTATTTGTGGTGGGGCCCCTGCCCCCCGTGCTGCCGCGTCCTCCTAGATCCCTCTATTCAAGAACATTTGGTGCAATTGATATTAAGTGTTAACTTCCAACCTATTTCAAATTTGAAAATATAGTAGCACATTGCAAAGGTGGACATTATTTAGCTGTTATCCATTCAATTGTATTGATTTGAGATTTTTCCTATGAATTGTATGAAATAATTTCTTCGCGTTATTTGGTATAATTGAAGTCTACAACCTTCACAATAACACGAGATATGTGACATCATGAAACCAACTTAATTATAAAGACATAAAATGCAATTATTATACTTTTATTTGTCATTATTTTATTTACCAAAACATGCCTTTTAATATTTATCATCTATAATTGCTTACAACTATTTTGGTATCAAACACTTTTCTCCAATTAATATACTAATTATATTAATGTGTTAAGTAAATTTGTGGGTTCATGTAAGTTATATAAAAAATATTATATATTTGTTTCTTACTTTTTATGTGGCCGTTATATATAGTCGAACGAATATGTAGTAAATAAGCATTACACATAGGCATTTGTGTTAATATTCTTATATGTTTGAGATGATTGAAATTAACATACAATTGATTACTATTATACTTCATCGTTTCATTTATCAATTCAAATATTTATCACCTATATAAAGAAAAATACATGACATTTATTAATCAATTTATATACTTGGAAAATACACAGCCAACATAGCACTATATTTTGTAGTTACTGATATATATGTTAGAGTAATTTTGTAAGGGAAACGATCATATTATTTATGTAAATAATAATATAAAAAAATATTTGTGGAGAGAAATCTCATTAAGTATTTTTAGAATGAGACTATATGCAAATAATCTATGATAAACTTATTTATGTTTCATACTTTAAGCAACACAAAAGATAGAAGTTATTGTTATAAATGTTATTTATAACTATTTCACATAATATTAATTGTATACTTATTATCACATCATGTTTATAAATACTTTATACTGTAAAAATTTATTATACTTTAATATTAAAAAAATTTTATAATATGAATTTTCTTCAAACTAATTAAAATTATTCGATTACCAATAATATAATACACAACAAAAGTCTTTATAATAAATTTAAAGTAAATTGTTGGTCATGAATAAGACATTAATCAACCATATATATTACACAATTATAAGGTTTAATTGTCAATATAAAATAATTAGAATATTTATATTTAATTTTTGTGTTACAGTACATCTAAGTTAGGGATTAGGATGGGTTGAATAACGCACCAAATCTCTCCCATAACATACGCTCAAATATATCCTACACTGTATTCAATTTATACCATTATATATTATAAGCCTAATATAGGTGATATGCTAATAGCTGGAGCCGATGGTGGAAACCTTTATTTTTTATTAAATGTATTTTTCTGAGGCTAAAACAGCTAATTCTTCATTTTTGTTATTTGGTGAAATTTGTAAATAGTTGGTTGGTAGGAGAGACCCTCCACAAGTCCTTTCAACCTATTATTTCCAATTATATCTTCTTTGTTCCCTACTTACCTAAACCTTTAAATTCATTTATTTGTAAAAATGACACTCTCTTTCCATAATATCAATACTTGAGCCATGCGTATAGTACATATTTGGAAACTAATAATCATTTTAGTGATAAAGATATTTCATGCGAAATGACATTTTTATTGTAAGTCACGCTTTTTATTACTTAGAAATTATATTTATTATTTCTGTTGCAGGTCTCGTTGTAGGCGAAAAAGTTATCGTCACAGCGAAAGTACGACTCACCCGAACCTAGAGCAAGATCATCTTTAATCGATTTTTCGCCTTTTACATCATTTTGCATTAGAACTACACCCGATGAATATATACAATTCTGCAACGTTGCTGCATCAAGTTTTCCAGTATTAATTTTCGTGGAGGAGCTTCTCTCTTGTGGTTCTTCACTAGATTTCGGTCTTTACTCAAAGTTAGAATCATAACTCCCTTAAGAAGCTGGCTGGTTTGTCTTGGGAGCACTATCTGTTGAGTTGTTCTCAAACCGTTTATCTGTTTCTTTGTAATTGGAATCGCTCTTGTCCTCACTACAATCAAGAAATTTAGAGTCAATTATTTTTTCCCTCTCCCAACATCGTCTTTCTCCTTCTGCTCACAGTGCTATTTAGAATTAGAATTATTTGTTCCACTTTGTTGTTCTTCCTCGGCCTATTTTCAATTGATGATTAATGCTCTACTACACTTGATGCACCATCACCCTTGTAGTTTTCCTCTATTTCGCTCAACCCTAGAGCAAAATCTTCACTTCACAATCAACTTTATACATTTAGTCATTGCTTTAGTCGAACAGATTTCATCTATTACAATTAAATTCCGTCGACTCAATAGCTTGCCCAACCCCGAAGCAATATCTTGCCTTCATCACTTTTATGCTTGTAGTGATTGATTTAGTCGCTGCTTTCATCTTTTTCAAATATATTATTTTGACACAATATCATCTTAGATCTCTTACAACCAAAAGTTATCATCTTCTCGAATTAGTCAGATATTTAAATCTCGGTTTTTCGACAACAACTTCTCCGTCGTCATGTCTATATTTTGTGCATCTCCACCCACAACATGCCATTTTTATAATGTAGTTACCTTAATCGACCTCTCCTCCTACTTTGACCATTAGCCTATCATCTAGTATCCTTAGATCTCGACAATTTTTCTTCAAATTTTGTTTGATCCAACATGCACTTCTCATTTCTCCAAGGTCATTTTCCTTTTTCTAACCTTGAGATTTTTTCCGCTAGAGTGGATTTCTTCATTTTCCCATTATCTCTTTCTCTCTTCATCTCAGTTGCACTCGCACTAATTCAAACAAACACTACATCACTCTCTGTGATACTATCATCCCATATTTTTATTAATCACAAAGTCTATTTGGTACATTTACTAAACAACTAGCAATACATTTACCTTTATTTTGCACATCAAGCTTATTTCAAGGCTTTATGATGGTATTATTGCAGATATAACACACAAAACCAGTATATACATCTATCTACCAATTATTTAGTTCACTTTCGAGTTTCTCCTTTGCTCGTGTTTTCTTATGCATATCAACATGCAAGAATTCACTGTTGTGTTAATAACTTGACGGTTTTTCACTTTTTGCTAACTCGAGTAGGACGGAGTGAGCAAATCCAACCAGATTCAACCGATATTCCAACCTCAAATTGAGATCCAATTTCAATAATGCTACTTCTCTTGAGATTGGGGGGGGGGGGTGGGGGGGGATAATTGAGATAGTATTGAAGACAACAATAGCAAATGAATATATAGATGTTATAATGGAGAAAAAGGAAGTGGTTACAATGTTATTAATATGTTGTATTTAATTTTCTACTTATATACATTGTACACCATTTATCTTAAATGAATAAGATAAATTATGATTCTACATTTTTCTCTCTATTAGTTTTTTCAATTTAAAAAGTTATAGGGAGAACATTGAATTATTCCACATAGAATTAGAGGCTCTCATACTAAATAAATATAGAAGTAAATATATTGATTTTAATAGCATTAATATGGTAATGGCAAGTGAGGTCAAACAACTAAAATACCAAAGACATTAACTATTAAAGTAGAGTGGACTATAATTTTGTATGACATGAAATAAGGCACCAAGAAAATTAAATCATTAATCTGGATTATGTAGACATATGTCTAATACTACAAAGAGAACAAGTAATAAATTTGGGAATAATATATACTATCTCTAACAAGTCAGCCATTTATTCTTAATTTTAAAATACTATCCAATTAATATAGTTAATAGATAACTACATATTTTAAACTTGGAATATATGCAGAAATTATGATTACATTCATTCTAATACACTATTCCTTCTTTGAATTTTGCTTCAATAATTTTGAATTACTAATTAATATACCTTTATTTTGCACATCAAGCTTATTTCAAGGCTTTATGATGTATTATTGCAGATATAACACACAAAACCGATATATACATCTATCTACCTATTATTTAGTTCACTTTCGAGTTTCTCCTTTGCTTGTGTTTTCTTGTGCATATCAACATGTAAGAAATCATTGTTGTGTCAATAACTTGACGGTTTCTTAGAGTTCCTTAAGAGTTCTTAGCGTCTCTTATGATTTCTTAGGATTTCTTTGGGTTTCTTTGTGTTTCTTATTATTTACTAGGGTTTCTAAGCGGTTCTTACCGTTTCTAAGGGTTTCTTAGGGTTTATTGGTGTTTATTAGCATTTCTTAGGGTTTCATAGGTTTTCTTAGCGTTTCTTAGTAATTGTTAGCATTTTTTATCATTTATTGTGTTTATTAATATTTTTTAGGGTTTCTTAGCGTTACTTAGTGTTTCTAATAGTTTCTTAGCATTTCTTAGGGTTTCTTAGTTTTTATTAGGGTTTTTTGGGTCTCTTAGCATTTCATAGGTTTTTATAGGGTTTCTAACTGTTTCTTAGGGTTTTTTTAGCATTAGTTAGCATTTCTTAGTGTTTCTTAGAGTTTTTTTTTATGTTTTTAGGGTTTCTTAGGGTTTCTTTGCATTTCTTTAGGCTTCTTAGCAATTCTTTGGAATTCTTAGGGTTTCTTATCATTTTCTTGGGATTTTTTGGGTTTATTAGGGTTTCTTAGCGTTTCATTGGATTTCTTAGGGTTTCTTAGCGTTTCTTAGCATTTACTAGGGTTTCCAAGCATTTCTTACCGTTTCTTCGGGTTTCCCAGGGTTTATTAGCATTTTTTTAGCATTTCTTGGGGTATCTTAGTGTTTTTTGAAGTTTCTCAGCGTTTCTTAGCATTTCTTAGCATTTGTGGTGTTTCTTAGCACTTTTTAGTGTTTTTAGCGTTTCTTAGGATTTCATAGGTTTTTTACGGTTTCTAAGTGTTTCTTAGGCTTTATTAGCATTTCTTGGGTTTCTTAGTGTTTATTAGGGTTTCTTAACGTTTCATTGGGTTTCTTAGCGTTTATTAGGATTTCTTAGCGTTTCTTAGCATTTACTAGGTTTTCTAATCATTTCTTACCGTTTCTTAGGATTTCCTAGGGTTTATTAGCATTTCTTAGGGTTTCTTGGTGTTTTTTGTAGGTTTTTGTGGGTTTCTTAGCGTTTCTTAGCATTTCTTAGCATTTGTGTTGTTTTTTTTGCACTTTTTAGTGTTTTTAGCGTTTCTTGGGATTTCATAGGTTTTTTACGGTTTCTAAGTGTTTATTAGGTTTTCTTAGCATTTCTTGTGTTTCTTAGTGTTTATTAAGGTTTCTTAGTATTTCATTGGGTTTCTTAGTGTTTATTAGAATTACTTAGCATTTATTAGCATTTACTAGGGTTTCTAATCATTTCTTACCGTTTCTTAGGATTTCCTAGGGTTTATTAGCATTTTTTAGCATTTCTTGGGGTTTCTTAGTGTTTTTTTGTGGATTTTTGTAGGTTTCTTAGCATTTCTTAGCATTTCTTAACATTTGTATTGTTTTATAGCACTTTTTAGTGTTTTTAGCGTTTCTTAGAATTTGATAGGTTTTTTTTTAGGGTTTCTAATTGTTTCTTAGGCTTTCTTAGCATTTCTTAGGTTTTCTTAAGGGTTCTTACAATTTCTTAGGGTTTGTTAAGTGTTTCTTAGGATTTATTAGGGTTTCCTAGAGTTTCTTCATGTTTCTAAGGGTTTATTAGCATTTCTTAGGGTTTAAAAGCTATTCTTAGCATTTTTTAGCATTTCTTGGGGGTTCTTAGTATTTTTTAGGGTTTCTAAGTGTTACTTAGTGTTTGTAATAGTTTCTTTATATTTCTTAGAGTTTCTTAGTGTTTTATAGGGTTTCTTAGTGTTTCATGAAATTGTGATTCGGGACAAAATTGTAATTTTTGAAAATTTTGGACAAATTGCGGATTTTTCAAAAATTAGGGATCGAATGGCAAATTGACAAAATTGAGGGTCTTTTCATGAAATTCCCTCCCAATTGAGGGTCAATTGGGCAAGTTAGAGCAAATGGAGGACTAATTTGTAAAATTTGAGAATGTGGGGTCAAATTGTAATTTTGGGAAAATTTGGTGCTTAATGGCAATTTTAGAAAATTGAGGGGCCTAAGGGAGATTTTGATAAAACTAAGGACCAGAAAAGATAATTGGAAAACCTAGGGGTCGAATTGAAGGAAAAGGGAAATTAGGGACTTACAGATAAATACACAAACCCTAGGAACCAAAGTACAATTAAGGCCAAATGCGAGGACCTATATGTAAATGCATAAAGAAATGAAATCCCTTAGTTTAATACCCTAATGAGGACATTCATGCCATGTAGGAACATGCTGCTCGAGCGTCAGCCTCCAAAGAGAGACTGCGAGGCTAAACTCCTTGAGACGACCCCGCCGACTTATCGGGTGAGTGGGAATCGCTGTTACGTCCATTTTGGTTAGAATGATGGTTCATCTTTGACAATTATTTTCTCGGAATTAGCATCCTATGTCTGGATGACTTTGCTTAAAACATTTGGGAGCTAATTCTGGGCTTAGGCTCGACATGCCAATGGGCCCAAGGCTGATGGATATGGGCGTGGACCCATCCAGAATGGACATATGATATATGATGCTAAAAGACTTGAATAATGGGAACCTTGCATGATACCCATCGAGGCAAACTGAGTTATCGAGCTTGTTGGGCCGAACCACTACTATGCTGAAACTAGGTCATCGAACCTGTTAGGCCAGTATACGTGGGCCAAAGCCAAGCCAATAGACCGTTGTACTAGAGGGCCACAGATAAAGGTTGTAATTCAAAAAGATTGTTGATTGTGCATGCACTGTGATGTTCAGGCCATCAAAAAACCTAACATGAGGTAGTGATGGAGCCCAAGGACTACTAGATGACCCTGGGAGCATAAGAGCGGTTTCATCATTTAGTAGGTCATGAAGTTGAGTAGCTTCCTACGTACGGAGACCGAAGCAGTAAGGAAAATGAGGTCTCATCCCATTGAGCGAACATAGTGAAGTAATTGGGAGTTTGATGTGTCAGACTATTGATGTGCACTCAAACTTTGGGTAGAGGTAGTATCCCTCTATTAGGGTAGACAGTAAAGGCGCTCCGTTTCACAAGTAGCCCAGTCGAGGACCGTTCCATGAATGTCTGATTCTCTCCAATGATAGGAGGGCACTTGTTGATTTGTGAACCCAAGAAAAAACTATTGAATTATCAAATAATTTAAGTGGCTAAACTGAGCCTTCATAAAAGATCTTTCCCCACTCATTGAGTTGTCGAACTCACCCCCTCCCTCTAAACATTTTTAGGAAGGAATGCAACTGCACCAACTTTTCCTCTCCAGGTCCCAAACCAGGTACACCAATTTAAGATTTCATTTTTGTTTAATGCTATCCAACGAAAACATGACAGGTACTATGCCTGACTCTCTAGATCTTTTAGAGGAGCCCCTCTTTGAGATCCAAGAGAGTGGCGAGTTGTTCACAAAACCCCGGCCAAACCAAGTCGGGGTGTGACATTCATCCTCTCTTATGATGAAGTCAATAGTTATTGCATCAAGGTTCTTCTCATTATAGTTCTTCAGTCTTGGGTCTTTTATACCAGATATGGTTTATCAATGTAGTTGAGACCATCACATTTTCTAACAAGCATGTCAACTCTATGTTTGAATCTAAGGAGATAAGAAGTCAACCCATTTGTTAAAACATGGGTAGGTATGTTGACTTTACATTGGCATGCTTTGCGTCATGCTTGTGACTCAGGGCATGAGCTACCACATTAGCTTTTCCTTTATGGTAATCAATTATAAGGTAAAAATCTTTAATCAATTTTAGTCACCACCTATTTCTCAAATTCAATTCCTCCTAGGTCATGATGCATTTAAGTCTCTTGAGATCTGTGAAGATAATAAATGTGACCCATAAAGGTAGTGACACTAAATCTTAAGGGTAAAAATAATGGCTCCCCAATCCAAGTCATTCATAAGGTAGTCATGCTAATAATTGTTATGCTACTTTGAAGTGTATGCCATTTGTAACACCAGAATTTCCAAAACTGGAGTTTAGGTCTAGTTTGATTGGAAAACCATTATGAACTAGGAACGAAACTCGGTATCCAAGACTTAGGATTGACATGAATTGGAAATTAGCTTGGACCGAGAGTTTAGGAAGTGGATAAACCCATAAATTACTCTCTAGGAACCTCCTTGATTGGAAATCATGGATCGGGAAAAATCTAAGTAGAAACCAGTTTTCATCGAGATTGACCCAATTTAAGGTGAAAAGCCCCTGATTTTTAGGGTGGTTAGGCAAGTAAAAAAATAACAATTATTGTGCCCAATTAATATGGAATTGGATGAAGAATTTTTAGAAAAAGGAATTGGGCTAAGAGCCGATTGAATCGGAGGTGCACCAAAAAAATATGACCAAAGCTGATTGAACCAGCTTGAAGTAGTAAAACCCCTAATTTTTAGAAGGTGCAATATAAATCAGAAAATGTGGGTTATTGAATCCAATTTATAGAGAATTAGTTAAAGGAGGTTTAAAAAAATAAATTGGGCCAAGCATTGGCCGAATTAGGTGTAAACCGACAAAAAAATGACTAAAATTTTCAAATTGGTTAATTTATTCATTGGAAATTGGTTCGCTATAGTGCAAATCAAGTAGAGTGTCGAGTGCACGCATGCACCACACACAAGGGGCGCACCCATGTACGTGTGCGCATGCGTGGTCATCCTCTTCGCCCAACTCAAAATTGACTGATGACCTGAAAACTTGATTCTGCACGTAATTTCTAGCATCTTGCTCACGAGAAGAATTAAATGAAAAGTGGAGTCTCTTAGGTCTTATTTGATCATCTAAGAGTATGGGTTGATGGACATTTGGTTACTCGAGCTCCCTATATAAGCCACGCCCACTCCTTCACCATTGTTTGACCAAAGTTCTCTCTAAAATCAAGCTTGCTATACTTTCAAGTGACCTCACTTATAGAGAAAATAGCTCTGCACACCGACAACAAAACTCGACCATTTATGTGTGTTTGGAAATGGGGGAAATCAACTATCAAACTAGACCCCTCTTGGCCACCGACATGCCCCTACAAGCATCAGCACGACGAAACAATAATCCGACTTCCTTGGCCAAAAATACAACATAAGCCATCAAAGTGTGCCTTGACCTCATCAACGACTAACTACAACCCAAATTTACTTTAGAAGGTCCTCACTGTCCTCTCTCACTAACCGTAGAGGCCGTTCAGGATAAAGGTGAGACTCGTGACCACAAAAAAAATTAAGAAACTCTAACAACTCTCTATTTCTAACACCACTTTTTAAATTAGATATTATATGTGACTTCGACCAACTAAGAGGGTGATAAAGGTGTCCATGAACTCGTGGGAAAGTTACCTATCTAGCCCCACTGACATTAGCTATCATTGCTTCCTCTCTAATGAGTTTCCAACCAAAACTTGACTCTATATCTTTTCTAGTGAGATCCCGATCGGGGCCAAATGGACATTGTTCTAGTCAATATTGATTTGAAAGTGATCATGAGAACCTATGGAAGATAATAAGGGACATAGAGATTATTTTTGGAAGATTTATGAAGTTTTTTTGAAAAAGATAAATGTTTGGGGACTAAATTATATTTTTAAAAAGATTAGGGACCAAATTATGG
Source organism: Trapa bicornis (assembly GCA_030064425.1). Classification (NCBI taxonomy): domain Eukaryota; kingdom Viridiplantae; phylum Streptophyta; class Magnoliopsida; order Myrtales; family Lythraceae; genus Trapa; species Trapa bicornis. Next base: position 17,193,314 of record CM057761.1, read on the forward strand.
TTTCATGAAAATGGGGACTTGAACGAGACTTAGTAGAAGTCTAGTAGACTAAAAGAAAGTTGGAGGAAACTTATGGACTTGAAATGGTAGCTTAAAAGAGGTTAATGTCCTAAGTGGGATGTTTAAGAAAGTTTAAGAGACCAAATGACAATTTTAAAAATTTGGAGAACCAAAATAGAATTTATAAGAAGTTAGGGACCCCAACTAAACTCATGCTAAGTTAGAGGACCTAATATAGAAATATATTTGAATTTAAGTCCAAAAAGGGGATTGAGAAAGTAGATGGACCAATATGTAATTATGGAAAGTTTAGGGACTATTATGTAATAAGTAGAAAGTTAAGAGACTTAAATGAAAGAGTTTTTATATATCTAAATATATATTGAGTCCAAGGGGGAAAATGACCATAAGAAAAAAGGGAAAATATGAGGACTTAGATTATATGAATGAAAGTTGTTTGATGTGTTGTTGATGCACAATTCGAGCAAACTCGATACAATGGCAAAATCAAAATTTTAAACAATTATGGGATGGTCGTATAATATATAATTTATAACAAAACCTGAGGCAAGTTGTATTATAGAATTGTGTCATTTGGGTTGCTACGATTATCCGTGTGGAATCTCTAATAAGAGACACTCGGAAAAACTTCTGGAATAAACACGTTATCAAATATTCAACTGAATGTATTTATAGAAAATGAATAATATTGGACCAATCGCGATTTTTTGCAAGTTTTATTGAACCAATGAATGCAAAAAGCATAGTAGGCATTACTTACATAAGAAATGTAATATATTTAGCATGAAATTGACTAAGAATCAACTATAACTATATGTGAGAAAACCAAGATTATGACTCATTGCTCTCAACAATTTGATTTAGAGGTTGCTAGTGTACTTGCATTAATAAGGGCATATATTTAAGTTATAATTAATTGATATTCTTCTTAGTGTTCGAGCTTAAGAAAAAATATGTCCCTCAATGGACCAATGGCATTGCCAAACTTGCTTGAACTCCAACGAATAAGAATTGACTACAATGGCTTATATTTTTTGATCGACCATTTTAATACTTTGATACTCCAACTAACTTTTTGTTTTGCAATGATTTTAGTCACTAGGAATACTTTCCGCTAGACGCATAAGGAGTGAAATCCATACCAAAAGTTTAGTTGATCTACTAGGATGTTGGGAGGGGCAGCAATAATCCGTGGGATGATTGCAGTGCTTCATCTCTGCTAGTTCCTACAAGGAGAAAAGGGAGGAGAAAAGGGAGGTTAAAACGATTACAATTAAACTTACGATCAAACACCAACTCTTTCTAAAAGAAAAGAAGGGTAGGAGTTGTTGCGGTTAGCTAACCCTATGCAGCCAGGAATAAGTAATAAAGTGACTACTCTGTTGGGAGGGCAATCTCCCAATGACAAACTTGCTAAATGACAGCTAATGCACCCAAGGGTTGGGCATAAAGGAGCATGCAAGCATTCGGTTGACGGGACTAAGAGAAACATTGTGACCAGATGTTGTGGGGAATCGTGGCCAGCAAGAATGCTAATCGATGAGGCTTTTTAGAGCTCAATTTGTAACATATTAGAGCCAAATGCTAAGCTCTTGCCATTTGTGAGTGATTGGGATGGTGTTAGGGCAACGACATTTCTATCACAGGGACAATCACCTGCTTACAACTTCTACTAAATGGGAACCTTGGTGGGGCAAGGGCAAAGAAACACCAGGATTTGGTGATCACAAACAGCATTTGGTGGGTGGATTAGGAGGTGATTGGAGAGCCATTCCTAGAACGACCATTCATTTGTGCATATCTTATACTCTCCATTAATAGAAAATCATTTAATGACTTTGAGTTCACTCACTGCACATTGCTAAGTAGTGAAATCATCTCATGCACTTATCATTGCTTAGGTCTTCAATAAAAGAAATACCTCCAAACTACAGTGATTTGTTTTAATACCGGAAAATGTATCCATGAAACCAATTATATGTCATTTTATAATACAGTCATCAAATGTCTATTTGCTTCTTCCTCGACTGATCATTTTTACATTAGTTTCTTTTATATGTTGAGTAGCAAAAACCAATTGTTCTATTAGTCACAAGCATGTTATTTTATACAAACAATAATCTCAATATTCATGTGCCCTTAATTATATCATTAACAGACTAACCATATATCTCAACGGAAAATGACTAATCTACTATCACCTCAGTTACAAACAGATCCGTCTTTAACATATTTACAAACTGATCCTCCCTTATTACTCCAATAATTAAGAAACTGTTGAACTCAGAGAAACAATACTCCTCTCCCTTTCTATTCTTGCTTTCACACAAATTATAGCATGTACACAGGAAGAATTTTTAAACTACCATTTTTTCTCCGATAGAGAAGCCTAGTATATATTTAATTCTGCTGGAAAACCTTATGTAGAGAGGACAATCTTTTCATCCAAAATTTTGTTGGATATATTATTTTCCAAGTGAAAATCTTTTCTATTTAACTTACTATCTCTCCGTGTGTTACTTTATTCAATCTTATATAAACTCCACATTTAAGCCTAATTTCTAATATAGCTAGACACACGTTCCTTCCTTCCTATGATGTTCGTTGTCATAACAAATCACATATTATCTATTATTCTCTGTGAATTATTGACGAAATGCTATATAGAAGCTAATAATCTATGGAGTCAGAGGGATGAGTCATGGAGTGGTGTAACACTAGTAGCCATCAAACTAAAAAAAAGTGTAGTCACAAGTCATTTCACCAACAGAAGGCTGATGAAGAGGGAATAAAAGGTAAGCATGGCAAGAGATTCTTTTGATAAGAAAGAAATTGGTGGATGTAGTTGTGTCACAATCCGGCAGAAAGTGTTCAGGCTGTGGAATCATGGAATAATCGAGCTGCAGCAACCTATACTTTGGAATCTGAACCTTCCCGAGAATTTGCCTTTACGAAAAAAATACCAAACCCCTTTTTTTCCAATCATCAAGAGAATTGTATCCTCTACGAGAATAAATAAGAAATTGTGGGCAATGATGGATGTTCTTTTTCTCCTTTTCGGCTGAAAGTGACTCATACAAATTTTTATTAATTTAATTTATTTTACCTTGCATTATAGTTGTATTTATAGAGGAGGTAAAACTAAGGGATAGGGATTGTCTACAACTTAATAATTTAGAAAAATACTATATTTGATAATTCTCTCAAATTTAGTATAAATATTTTGCTCTCATATATTATCAAACTTTGATATTATTGTAAATTTTAGTTAACCTCATTTTAGCATTCCTATGATCACCTTGAATACGCACATATTCCTCTTATTTACCACTTTATATTTTTTTTCATAAGAAGATTTTAAGTGGGACTAACCGAATAAATATGCTAATAGTTGTACTTTTCCTCTGCCCCAAACGTTTTTTTATCCGATATAATTACCCGTGATATAATCCTCCTCGGAGTTCCTTTTAGAGTGAAATAAACATATACCAAGAGCTGCCACGGTTTTCGACTTGGGATGAAGCCAATGTATAGTAAGTACGCCTGAGAATATGTCATTAATTTTTAATAAAAGATTTATCAAAATTATATAATATTAATATTATCATTTTAGTATAAATTAATAATTTAATATTTAAAAATTGAAATACTTATTTATATTAACAACTATTATATTAAATAATATTATATATTAGTTTAAATATATAATATAATTTTGAAATATTTTATTAATATGTTATTACATACCAGAATTTACGAAAATAAAATTTAAATATAATTGAACCAAAAATCAAATCATATCGATATTTAAAAATCAGATCAAATTTAAAAATTATGCAAAAAAATGATTTAAAAAATTTGTCGAAAATAATATATTCAATCTCGAATGATATCGAAGTAATCAAATTTGAATTTAGATTGGGATGGGTCAAAACATTATTTTTGGAGAAATGCATCATCACATAACCCTCCATCAGCCAACCGGGACCACGTCTAGATCTTGGTCACCAAGATTTGCCAAAACCTAACACCACTGAGGCCTCCCCGGTTCGACACTGCCTCCATCGGCCCCTTGAGACCTCGAATTTTAGTCCGGCAACATCGACCTCACCGTCCTCCGACCGATGGCGGTTAGAACCGGAAGGATTAGTCTTGGACTGCCCTTCTCTCGGCATTCCTTATTGTAGATCCGATAAGGACAACACTTTGTCACCTTGCTTCCTCGTGGCCAAGTTCTTCCACGGCCTTGGATGGCTTGCCTCAGCCCACAATCGCCTTCTATTGGTTCATCTCGGTGGGGCAGATTAAACAACTATCATTTCCGACGGAATCCTAATCTTAGCACGACCACCTGACAAACGACGTGGTCACCCACGATCGTAGGATGGAGGCTTCATTAGAATCAATAAGATAAAATTGCGATGAAAAGTAATTGGGCATAAGAAAGGTCGAATGGGCTAATATGGATTATAAAAATGATTTGGAAATAATTAAAATTTTAAAAATAATTTTGGCTTAATTTGATTATAAAAATAATTTTGGCTTATTGAACAATTGGGCTAAATATTGGAATATGGCATGAGACTTGCATTAATTCAATGTTTTCTTATGTAGTTCCCCCGCATGAGTCATATGACTCTAACTAAAATCATCATAGAAAAAATATAGCATGAATCGATACACCATTATACATGGATTACACTTACTAAAACAATTGGAAAAATCACCTGGATAAATAAATTTAAAATAATATTGTGAGTGAGATATATTGATGACAAATCCGATTAGATCTACCATTGTATTTTACTGTATTTTTTGAAACCTGCATAATTTTACTTGAAACTCTTTAGAAACGAAGAGATAAAAAACTAAATGGTTGCATGGTTATAAAGGTTTATAGATAGTTGAGATTATTTACATAAATAGAAGTGTTAAATAACACATGTTATAAGTTATGCATAATACCATATGATGTGAGTGTATGAGTCACTATGTAATATATTAAGTGGAGATACTAGAGATGTAACCAAGATGTTACGAAGGGAACAACATTATAATGAGTTAGAAATCAAAATCAAGTCTAAAAAAATTATTTGTATTACTGGATCTTGAGAACAAAATGTTATCTAATGGAGAGAATGTCCATATTTTCTTAGACCTTAATACACATTATTAGTCGTCATGAATTCATATCATGAATTAGACCCTAAGTAGCAATACAATAATAAATCGTGAATCATTGAAGGATGAAATATATAAATTAAATTGATAAAAAAGAATCTTTTGGGAAAAAACTTATTATCATTATTTAAGTATTTCACAGAGGCAAGCACAATGAGAAATAAAGTGTTATATGAGTGCGCATCTTAGCACAAGAACGAGTGAGGGGACTCGTATCCCATAAACATTAGAAAAATGAATTGTTTCCTCAGACATAGGATTCCAATTGAACACTTCTTGACAAAGTGTGTTGAGTCATTTTACGTAAAGTATGAGGTGTGCACATGTGACCAACATGACGCGAAAGGAAAGGAAAATACAAGGGAAAAGTACAGAAATGTACTTACGAGATAAGCCTTATACGACTTTACTAAAACTTAACATATGTGGTTTTAGAAATAAATATATGTAGGAATCAAATATTATAAAGATAAAAGAGGAAATGTGTTTGTCACGCTTCGATCCGATTTGGTTAAAGACCCGTTAGTAACCTACCACTCCCATTAGTTTAGGAATAATTTCCACTTCCAAAACTAAAGCAGTCAGACGTACCTTCTGTCATTGTTCCCAAAAATAACATTACACAAAACTTATCATCACAAAAATAAATTACCTAAATTTGTAGTCTTGGCATCAGGGTTCCTTACAGGGTTGTCACTTTTCCTGAAAAATTTAAAGGGAGGTATGAGTTTCTACAACTCAGTGAGTGGGTATTATGGTAAATTTTCAAAATACAATTTATAATCTCTTTCATTGATTGTAAATTTGTTAAGAGAATTCTTCAATTTTTCCTCTTGCTCGGGATGTATTTAGTAAACAATCGCATGCCCTTTATCATAAAGGGTTCAATTGTTCGCGAGATGTAGTTATGTCGATTGCACCCACTTGTGGATTGGAGCGTCTTTACCATCCACCTTGATAGAAGTCCTTAACTTCTACCTGGACTTTGAGTGGACATCAATTGTCCGACCGTCAGACCTAAAAATACTTCATGTCTGCCATGTGGGACGAGATCTCTTCTGACCCCTCTTCGGTCTCAAAGCGCAGGAAGCTACTCCGAGCTTCAAGATTCATAGGATGACAAAATTTCCCTTATTGCATCCTAGTCATCCAGCAACCCTTAGAACAGAAACTACCCCAGTTGGGTGTCTTGATGGTTCCGTATCACAGTGCATCCACAAATAAAAGTCTTAGGATTTTGATCCATTATCTCTAGGACTACTAACCCAACGTCTCCGATACTCGACTTTGGCCCCGTAATTACAGGTTCGTCGACCTAGCTTTAACTCAACAACTACTAGCCCATCGAGGCTGTCGGTTTGGATTCGGCACGATGGCGGTTCACACAAATAGTCGATTATGAAAAATTTCATGGCTCTTAATATTATTTGTCTATGGGCTCTAACCTATGCCCCCTAGCCTTGGGACCACATCACGAGTTTGACTTAAAAATGTACTCATCATCCCACTGGGTATGATTTTGAAAGTCCCACTCATAGTGGCTTTTCATATTGAATGTACCCATTATCCCAACTGGGTATGACGTTAAAAGTCCCCACTCACGGGGAACTGAGACATGTTTGTCCCAACTAAATTTCAATTGAAATTGTGCTTCTCTGCATCAATAGTTGCATGACCAGTTCCTACAAGGTCCAAGTATTATTATAAGTAAAAATTTGGCATAAATGATTTCTTATTTCGATGTGTTTGCACCCATGCCCTCGATTTTTTCCAAAATTACCAATTGGCCCTCCCTTCCTTTGAAATGACCAATTGGTCCCTCCCCACTTTCCAAACTTTTTACAAATGACCCTCAATTTCATCAAAATTAAAAGTTGGCCCTCAATTGGGAGTTAATTTAACAAAAATCCCCCAAATTTTCTTTAATTACAATTTGACCCCTAATTTTCCAAAAATCCAGACATTGCCCAAATTTGCCAAAAATTACAATTTGGTACCCGAAGTCTTATATCATTCAATTGACCCCTTAAACTCGATTAATAGATTCCTTTCATTATCTCATTCATCTTCTCTATGTCCCACTCATCCTTTCAAGCTTTAGCATGCTGAAAATGGCTCAAAATATATCTCGAATGAAGCTTCGCTGAAAAATTATTCTAGTGAGAGAAATCTTCAATTTGTTAGTAGTGAGGATCCAAAAATCAGAGTTTATGCTTCCAATGGATTGCTCTCTCCCTAGAGATACTTCTTGGATCAAATTGTGCTTCAATTGGTGACTTGAGTAGTGCAAATTTTACAATTTAGTTGTCAAGCAAAAGGGATTGTGAATAGTAAATTTGACGAAGGGCGACGGAGGGGACTTACCAATTCAGCTAAGGGAAGATTGTGACGCTTCTAGTGGTGGTCTAGGGAGCTTGGTTTGGCCATGATTGGGTCGTGGGTGACTCGAATTGAACTCGAACAACTCTAGTTGCAGTCTACCGAGGAGCGATGGTACTATGCGAGCTCACCAACACTTCTCCGACAATCCTCAAGCTGAATTGAGACTATAGTCATACTGCTAACTTCTTCAGGATTCCAAGGAATCAAAATTTGACTTTGGAGGTGGAAGAAAGTGCCCAAGTCGGAGCTCTAGTTCGAGCTTTGTCAGGAAATCAAGCACTTCTTCTTCTGCGAGTGTTTGAAGGATGAGGACGATGAGTGGAGGGGAGCTCTTTTTATATGGAGCTCAGGGACTGACCAGTCTATCCATTCATCAATGCTCATCCTAAATTCCTCTCATTTATAACCGTGATCAGTGGAATTTATTGGTCGTCGAATTTTCAGCTGCCAGAATGTCGGTTTCATTTTCTCTAAGATGGAAGGTTGAAGATGACATTATTCTACGCGTGCAAGCTTTGCACATGCAGACTTGCCACATGGTGCTCCATGGTTGGATGGCTTTGCTGACAGGACTTCCTACTCAACAACCTAGTCAGCCATTGACCCATTGACCAGATATGTGGCAGCTTTCTATTAGCTACTAGTGCACAGGTGACTCCTGACCGTATTTATTCTGATCTTAGTTCTTTGCAAGTAGTTGTTATGCTTGGGCCTTCTTGTTATTCTACTTTCTTCCCATCTTTCCTTAGTGGTCTTGACAATCCTTGGTGTTACCCCATACTTATTTTTTTTCTTCTTGATCAGCTTCTATTCTTTTGGTTCCCTTTAATATATTCTACTCTTGTTTTCCCCACTCTTATTCTTTAAGCATGTCTTTAACTCCTTGGACTCTCCTTGAATCTGTACTCTTTGATGATTACTTCCCAACTTCTTTTTCCTTTTTCTTGAATTGATTCTTCCTTATCGTATTTTTGAGGGTAAGTCTTAAGGGTTGATGTTAACTATAAATAACCCGTCTTTTCATCCTTAGGTGATTTTCTACCTTTTGCTTTAATCTTTATTATCATACTCTTTTTGTTTTGAATTGATCAAGGAACTTCGGAGTTTTAACAAAAATTTCACTTTCATTCATTCACTAATAGGACGAATCTCATGTATGGCCTCCAATCCATACTGCCTTAGTATCTCAACCTCACACTCATAGGTCCACTTCACCCATTGGGAGGGATTGAAGCCATGTTGAGTAGGTGGAGGTACTTGGTAGACCTTCATGAAGGTGGCATATGTATCCCAGTAATTATCCCAAGCCTCCTTCTTGGTTGGGTTCCCCTCCAGTTGTTGTGGGACTGGAGAAGGAGGGGTTGGGCAACTAGGAGGTGATACTGGTTCCTCTTATCTAGGAGGAGGGTATATGATGCCTTCCGGTTCCAGTAAGGCTCTTACCAGTTTCCGGTAGTCTTCTACCATGTCCTTGGGTACTTGTTTCTCGTCCTTTTGGAACCTTTGTACGACTTCCTCCCTTGGGTGAGTGTCTTTTCCAGAGTTATGGGTGAAGGACTGGATTTCACCGCGAATTTCCTAGGAACTCTCCTTCCTACACGATAGTTTAGAGTTAGATTAATGTTAGGGCATAATACTAATAATCTTTTAAGGGAACTAGGCTCTGATACCACTCTAGATGTCATGCACTAATACGGTTTGGTCGGATCCTCGTGAGCAACCCACTGCTCATCTGGTTCAAGAGGAGTTTGCTCATTCTTTAACTCAAGATGAGCCAAGCGTACTTTCAACCTTGTCCCCTAAAAAGAGATATATCAAATATAATGCAAGCTTAAGAGAAATTAAGCATACCTGACAAAGGGTAAGGCTTGGTGTTATCCCTAGTCATTTTCTCTATTTCTTGGAAAGGAATAAAAAGAGATGGTGAGTTTCTACAACTTAGTGAATGGGTATTTAAAAAAAAAGTGAAGTTCCGATAAAAAAATAGTTTTCAAATTGGAGTGTGTCAGACTTCTTAATTTTTAAAATTTTATCCTCTTTGAATCTTAGTTTTCAAAATCATTTCTCATCACAACAATGTGTTTATCAACTAACACACACGTCCTTCATCATGAAGGAACACACAATCGTAGACCAGCCTGTCTGCTGAACCGACTTGTGGCATTGGAGCAACTTTACTAGCCACCTAGATAGAAGCACGTCCAGTTCTACCCTGAGAATGAGTGGATGTTCACGACATCTGACCCTCAATGCCATAACAAAACTCCATGTCTGCATGAGGGCAAAGACCTCATCCTGTCCCCACCCCGGTCTCATGTGCTTGAAGCTACGTCGAGCTTCGCAAGACTTTTGGTACAACGAACTGCCCTTATATCCACCAGGTCGTCCAGAGCCTTGGAACACATCACTACCCCTCTTGGGCATCTTGAAGGTATCGTAACATAGTGCATGGACAAATCAACAGTTTTCACATAATCCATATATTATGTGGTGCCACTGGTCCAACGGCCCCGACCCTCAACTCGACCTGTAGCTGTTTGTTTTGACTAGTTTGAAGACCTTTCATGTTGCATTGCCGCTAGTCCATTGAGTATGTTGGTCCTATCTTGGTACCATGACCAAACAACTTGTTTACTTAAGTTTTTATGGCTTAATAATCATGTTTGTTTACGAGCTTCTACTCATGCCAACTAGCCTAGGGCCCACTGTATGAGATTTTCTAAATTGGGCATATTAGCTCCCAAGTTCCAAAACCAAGGCCTCCGATCTTTATGAGCTATTTGAGCTCCTGTCAAGAAGGTCTCCCAAATATTTTAAGTAGTGGCACACAGTCAGGGGAGAGCACTTCTGACAAAATAAACTTTTTAATTGTCCATCATACAAACTGAGTATAAGGACATCTCCGCTTATAATCGATAAGTGGGCTTTCCACTTCCTTCCAGAAAGTTTCATCATACCAACTGGGTCTGATCTACTTACAACCGATAAGTAGTTTTTCCGTGTGATTTCACATCACTCTTCTTAGATGTGATGATTAAAATACCACTTGTAGTGGGTTTTCATTTTCGAGGTGCTTATCATCCCAATCGGGTATGATATTAAATTCCCACTCACCTGATCGTGCAGTGTATTTCCTCTAATTTGACTTTCATCCTTTGCAAGCCTTGCCTTAGCTGGCATTTCCGATGTCTCGTGTTCTTACATGGTATGAACATCTTTGTTCATTATCATTTGGCTTGATAGCCTTTATTCATTATGAATGGCTAAAAATATCTACTTTACAAATATTTGTAATTTGGTTACTAAAATTCTTTTTATTTCTTTTTAGAACCCAAATACGATTTTTCTCTAAATTGAGTCCTGAAACTCTTAAAATTCCCCTAGGAACCTCAATTTATTAAATTTCACAAAAAAGGGCTCAAGTTTTCTACATTCCCAATTTGATCCCTAATTTTTTCAAAATTATCATTTTGCCTTCCTTTACAAAAAATGGTAAGTTTTACCCCAAAAATTCTAAAATTTGCTCAATTGGTCCTCAAACACTCTTATCATACCCAATTAGGCCTCAATTTTAAAAAATTACATTTTAGTCCCTCGAATTTTTGAAATCCCCAAAATTTCCCAATTTCAATTTTCCAACACAGCTAAATTTGATTTCAACAAATTGTCCTATCAAACAAGTTTAATTGTTGAAATTGAAGTTAAATTAGAGTTCCTACAGCTTCATACGATCCAATTATACTTTGAATCGCAAGTTTGGATGTCGGAACAAGCTCAAATGAAGCTTCGTCGGAAAACCGAAAGTAAAGAGAGATAGCTTCAAATGCTCATTGTCAGGGGCGTGGTGGTTCGAGCTTTCGATCTAGGCAGATAGCTCTCCTCCTCAAGTTCCTCCTAGGATCAAGAATTGCATCAATTGATGCTGAATTGGGAGAGAGTTTTATCATCAAAATTTTGTCGATTCTCTCTCTATCACCGGTCAGAAATTACAGAGGGGAGCCGAATTGGCTTACCTTTCATTTCTAATTCAGCTGTAGAAGGGTAGAGGAAGTGTTGGGAGGGCTTGGTTTGGTCTGAAGAGGGCTCAAATTGGCCGATTTTATCTCGATAGAAATAAGGCAGCTTCGGTTCGCCAGAGTTGCTTCACTATTCGATCACGCTGACGCTTCTCCGGCGAGCTTCAAAATGAATGGAGACTACCACCGTGTAGCTAACTTCTTCCCAGTTCTAAGGAACTCGACCTCGACCATGAGTGAACAATATTTTCATCTAAAGGAAGAAAATGACACTATTTCGAACCAGACTAGACCGGTCTGAACCAGGTTTAAAGTATAAACCAGTTGATTCAGTACTGATTCGATCAAGTTTTTCAAAATTAAAATTTTCTAAATTTATCTAAATTCATTATCTATCTAATGTGGCCTCAATTCTTAAACTAGAATTTTCTAAGCCACCTAGAAAAATGAATTTAGCATCCGGTTCAATAGTGGTTCAAATCGGTCCAAACCGGTTCAATCCGATTAACCTGAACCGGTTTGGTTTTCATCTCCCATTCATCCTAAAGTCCTTTTTCATGACTAATGTGACTCTTTAGGTCACTTGGGATTCATAAATTTCCCAGTTTGCCTCTCTCTATCGGTTTCGGTTCATAAACTAGCTCGGTTCATAAATTGGCTCAATCCGGTTCGGATCCGGTTCATCAGAACTGGTCTGGTTTTCTCTCCCAATTTGTCCTAAGGTTCTTTTTCAATTTTTATGAAACCTTTTGGATCACTCTAGAGTTGTAAATTCCCCAAATTGTCCATACCATAACGATCGGGTTTATGAACCGGTTCAATTTTTTCACTCGGTTTGACCAATTATTTTCCTAGTTTTTCTTGAACTCCAAAGAGCGTGGTTTACATCATGACTATTTGGGCCATTTGAGATTTGTAAATTTCCCAATTTGCTCTTTCTCTATCGGTTGTGGTTCATGAACTGGCTCGATTTTCTCTTTTGAAACGACCGGTTCTTTTCCCAATTTTATTATCTATAAAGGTATGGGGTTTACAACTCTCCCCTCCTTTTAGGAGTTTTGTCCCCAAAATAATTTACATGTCAAATAACTGAGGGAACCCATCCCTCATAACGCTCTCGGTTTCCCATGTCTCTTCTTGCACGGGTTCGTTCTGCCAAAGAACCTTGACCATAGGAATTTTCTTATTCCTCAAGTTCTTGTCCCTTTGGTCGATGATTTGCACCGGTTCTGCTTGATAGGTCAGGTTCTCTTCTAGCTCTGCTGGATGTTGATCCAACACATAGCTAGGATTAGACTAGTACTTCCAAAGTACTGAGATATGGAATACATCATTTATTCTTTGCATGTTCGGAGGTAGTTCTAGTTTATATGCCACCGACCCTATCTTTTGGACTATTGTGTAAGGACCAATGTACCTTGGTTTCAACTTTCCCCGTTGTTGAAACCTAAGTATTCCCTTCCATGGGGATACTCTTAAGAACACTTGATCCCCCACATAAAACTCCAGATCTCTTCTACGATGATCCACATAACTATTTTGCCTGTCCTGGGTGGCCTTAAGCCGACTCCTTATTATCATAATCTTTTTGGTGGCATCCTCAATTAGTTTGACCCTTTCCAGCTTCCTTTCTCCCAATTCTTCCCAAAATAAAGGGGTACGACATGGTTGTCCATAAAGGGCCTCATAAGGGGCCATTTGAATACTGGCTTGGTAATTATTATTGTACTCAAACTTCATCAGACACAGGTATTCCTCCCAACCCTTATTCATGGTGAGTACGCAAACACTTAGCATGTCTTCCAGGGTTTGGATTGTTCTCTTAGACTGTCCATCGCTCTAAGGATGAAATGTCATACTCATGTGGAGCTTGGTTCCCAAGGTACTTTGCAAACTAGGCCAGAACTTCGAGGTAAATCTAGGGTCTCTATCCGACACTATGCTCACCGGGACGCCATGGAGTCTCACTATCTCCTTCATGTATAAGATGACTAGTTTTTCCACTAAATCCGTCACTTTTACAGATTTGATCAATCTATCCAAAATAACCCAGATTGCATCTCATCCTTTTCTAGTCATAGGTAATACCATGAAAAAATCCATAGTGATGTGTTCCTATTTCCATTCGGGGATTGACAAGGGTTGTACTAGTCCTGATGGTTTCTGATGCTCGGCTTTAATTTGCTGATGGGACAAGCATCGAGCTACATATTCTGCAATCTCCCTCTTCATCCCTTGCCACCAATATCCATGTTTGAGGGTGCAGTACATTTTGGTATTGCCTGGATGCATCGCGTAAATAGAGTCATGTGCCTCTTCCAAAGTTTAATCTCTTCAGTTCCTTATCTTGAGGCACACACACTCTACCCTTGTAGATTAGTATTCCATCGGCTCAATGGTCGTAGTCAAGTTTCATTCCTTTGTTGACCGAGTCCATATATGTTTGGAGTTCCTTATCCACGTTTTGCTGGACCTTAATTTGCTCTGTTTGGCTGGGTCTCACCACTACATTAGCCAATAAGCATTTCTCCCTCTTGTCCACCTTAAGGTCCACCTACATTCTTCCCAATTATTGCAATAAGAGTAAGTAACTTATTTTTATATGAACCACCTCAATTTGGTACTTGCAACTTAGGGCATCTGCCACTACATTGGCCTTCCTAGGGTGATACTCTATCACAAGGTCTTAATCTTTAACCAATTCCAACCATCTTCTCTGGTGGAAGTTCAACTCCTTCTGAGTTAGGAATTACTTAATTCTCTTGTGATCAGTGTGTATCCTACACTTAACCTCGTATAGGTAGTGTCTCCAGATTTTGAGAGCGAACACTATTGCGAATAACTCCAAGTCGTGGGTAGGGTAGTTCCTCTCATGTAACTTTAGTTGTCGTGAATCATAGGCGATAACCCTTACTTGCTACATCAATACACATCTGAGTCCCTATCCAGATGTGTCACTATAAACGGTGTACTACCCTGCACTTGGGTCATGCATAGAGAGTATCGGTGTTGTTGTCAAGCAGGTCTTCAACTTCAAGAAGGATTTCTCACAGCTTTCATCCCACTTATACTCTACTCCTTTCCTTGTGAGAAGAGTTAAAGGGACAACTATCTAAGAGAAATCCTGCACAAACCGTTTGTAGTATCCCGCTAAGCCCAATAAACTATGTATCTTAGAGGGATTTTTAGGTGCCTTCCAATCGAATATGGCTTCCACCTTTGTCGGGTTTACCTTGACTCCATCCTTGGACACAATGTGCCCTAAGAACCCTACCTCCTACAACCTGAACTCACACTTGGAGAATTTTGCATATAAGCGGTTTTCTCGTAGTATCTCCAAGGTGATAGCTAGATGCTCTTCGTGCTCTAGGCTAGTTTGTGAGCATATAAGAATATCGTATGTACATAATTTCATGAACATGTCCAAGTGTGGCTAGAACACTCGGTTCATTAAATCCATGAAGGCTGCAGGGGCCTTTGAAAAGCCAAAAGGCATCACCCTAAACTCGTAGTGTCCGTATCGGGACAGAAATGTGGTCTTAGGAATATCATCTTCTCGGATCCTTAGTTGGTGGTATCATGACCGAAGGCTATCATGGAGAAGTAGGCTGCTCCTTTTAGATGGTCGAATAGGTCATCAATCCGTGGAAGTGGATACTTGTTCTTTATGCTGACCTGGATGAACATCCGACAGTCTATGCACAACCTCATGTTCCCGTCATTTTTCTTTACGAATAAAACTGGTGCACCCCATAGGGACTGACTAGGGCGTATGAAGTCCTTCTCCAACAGCTCATCCACCTGCTCCTTTAATTCCTTAAGTTCTATTGGAGCCATGCGATAAGGGGCATGGGATATTGGATATGATCCTAGGATCACTTCTATAGTAAATTTCAGTTGTCTGCTTAGGGGTAATCTTGGTAACTCTTCTAGAAATACTTCCGAGTAGTGTTTAACTTGGGGGATGTCTTTTGGTCCCTTCTCCTCTTAGTTCCCGTTGATGACCATTGCCAAAAAAGTCATACAACCTTTCTTTATCATCTTTTGGGCTCTTATGTGGGATACCATTTTCACTTCTCCCTTCCTTTTGTCTCCCTGGAATTGTAGTCTGAGAGTTTCGGGAGTGTGGAAAGTTACTATCTTCTTCCCACAATCCATCTTAGCTTGATGGGTACTTATCCAATCCATCCCCAATTTTACTTCAACCTCCCTTAGAGGTAATTGGATTAAATCTGCCTGTAGTTTGTTTCCTCCAATCTTGATCTCACATCCCTTTAACTGTTTGTTCCTATTTAATATTTCTCCTAAGGGTGTGAGAATGTTGAGGCTTTGTTTTAGAGAGGCAAGTTCCAAGGGAAGACTAGGGATTAGATCTTCTTTGATGAAGGATCTTTCTACTCCTAAGTCGAAGAGGCCATAGAGCTTTCTTCCCCACAAGTGTACATTCCATGATTGAAGAAACACATATTTTTAGAAGAAAAAAATTCTTTATTGAATGAAATTTTAATTATAGGTTTATCTAAATCTTTAGTTGGGAGGGTTTTGGGAACTACCTGCTATAATACTAGGGTATTTTCTAAACTCTTCTTGGGTGAGGTTGTATACCCTAGCTGGTATTCTGGTTATGACATCCTACTTGGGAGCTCTTGGGTTCCCTTAGGGTGGTCCAAGCATATTCTATTGCTTGTTCTCCCTAAGGGTGGGGCATTCCTTTGCAAAGAGCCCCTCCTGTCCACATGCGAAACAGGATAAGCAAGCTCCCTCGTGGTACCTTTGGCACCTAGGATAGTGAGGGTTTCCTTGCTGTAAGGTGGGGATTATTCTCTGGGGAGTTGGTGGTACATCCTTCCTCTATTGAAATCCCACTATATATCCCCATCTTAGGCCATTTTGCTCCTTCCGTCCTCCATGATGGCCTTGGCCCTTGTCCTCTTTCTGGTTAGTTTGTTCCATCCGATGACGTCGGGTTTGTACCAGACGCTCACATTCGTGAGCCATACTAATTATAGCTGCCAGATCCGTGGGGCGTCCTAGTACTCTAATTCGGTCTCGTATGTTAATATTTAGACCGTCCATGAATCATTGGCATATGTTTGCTGGTCTGACCATGTTACGGGCAAAGGGTCTTAACTCATTGAATTTAGTTTCATACTCCGATATAGAATCATTGATTAAAATTTTCATGGCTTAATCACATGTTTGTTTAAGAGCTCATGCTCATGCTAACTAGCTTTGGGCCCATTGTATGAGATTTTCAAAATCGGGCATTTTAGCCCTAAGTTCCAAAACCAAGGCCTCCAGTCTATCTGAGCTATTCGAGCTCCTGTCAAGAAGGTCTCCCAAAATGTTTAAGAAGTGGCGAACGGTCAGGGGAGAGCACTTCTGACAAAAATAAATTTTCACCTATCCATCACACCAACCGTGTGTGTGAACATCTCTGCTCATAACCAATAAACGAGTTTTCTACTTCCTTCTAGGAAGTTCATCATACCAATCAGGTATGATCTACTTACAACCGCTAAATAGTTTTTCTGTGTGTTTTCTCACATCACCTGAATCAGGTGTGATGTTAAAATTCCACATAATTGTGGGTTTTCATTTCGGAGGCACTCTTCATCCCAACTGGGTATGATGTGAAAATTCCCACTCAAATGATAGTGCAGTGTATTCCTCTTACTCGACTCTTTACGTCCACCCGAGCTTGTCTTTGCTGGCATTCCCAGTCCCTCGTATTTCTACACGATTTGAACATCCTTGTTCATTATCATTTGGCCTAATAGCCTTCATTTCTCATGAATGAACAAAATACCCAAACTTTTTAATGATTTCCATTTAGGTCCCTAATGCCAATTTCCCCACAAATTGAGTCCCGAAACTTTCAAAAATTCATTATGGGTTCTCAATTTATCCAAAATCCCTAAAAGGGTTCAAGTTTCCCAAATTTCCAATTTGATCCCCAACTTTTCAAAAATTACCATTTTGTTGCTACTTTAAAAACTGGCAATTTGACCCCAAAAATTCTAAAAATTAACCAGTAGGTTCTCCAACATCTTTTTCATGGCCAATTAAGCCTCAATTTTAGGAAATTGCACTTTAGTCCCTCAAATTTTTGCAATCCCCAATTTCCCCCAAAATTTTCCCACAATTGCCCCCTTTCAACTTGACCGAATTTGATTTTATCAAATTGACTAATCAATTGAGGTTCATTGTTGAAATTGAAGGTAAAATTGAGTTCCTACACATCCATATGATTCAATTGCACTTTTAATCACATGAATTGACACCGGAACGAGCTCAAATGGAGCTTTGCTGCAAAATTAGACTTAGAGAGAGAAAGCTTCAAAATTTTACCATCGGGGGTGCGGTGGTCCGAGCTTTCGATATGGGCAGATGGCTCTCATTTTGAGGTTTCTCCTAGAATCAAGAATCACCTCAATTCATGTCGAATTGAGGGAGAATTCAATTAATAAAGTTTTTCCGGTTCTCTCTCTAACACAGATTGGAATTTACAGAGGGGAGCCAAATTGGCTTACCATTCCTCTCTAATTCAGTCGTATGAGGGCTGAGAGAGTGTTGGGAGAACTTAGTTTGGCATGAGGAGGGCTCGGATTATTCGATTTCAACTCGACAGAAATAGGGCAGCTTCGGTCTATCGGTGTTGCTTCACTATTCAATCACGTCGGCGCTTCTCCAACGATTCTTAGAGCAATTGGAGACTACCGTAGGGTAGCTACCTTTCCCTGAGTCTAAGGAACCCAACCATGCCTTCTTTGGCTTAGAAAAACCCCTATTGCGGAGCTCTGGTTTGAGCTTCGTTGGAAAACTGAGTAACTAAGGTAGAGTGAAGTTTTCATGTGTGTGGAGGATGAATGGAGAGGGGTCTTTATATTGAGAGCTTGGTGACTCTTCGACCGTTCATTTGGCACCTTAATGACAGTCATTGATGGCCTGAAACGCCATGAACGGAAATGTTTCCTTTCCGCCTACGCTGATCGATTTTCCAACAAGTAAATAGTGATGTCATCTAAAGGAAGAAGATGACACTATTTCGAATCGGACTAGATCGGTCCAAACCGAGTTCAATGCTTAAACTAGCTGGTTTAGGCCTAATTCGATCGAGTTTTTCAACATTAAAAAAATCTAAATTCATTCTCTATCCAATGGTGGCCTTAATTCTCCAATTTAAAATTTTTAAGCCACCTAGAAAAATGAATTTAGCATCCGGTTCAATGATGGTTCAAATCGGTCCAAATCAGTTCAATCCGGTTCACCTGAACCGGCCTGGTTTTCTTTCACAAATTGTCCTAAAATCCTCTTTCCAAGGCTTTTATGACTCTTTGTGTGACTCGGAGTTGTAAATTTCCCAATTTTCACATTCTCTAGTCGTCCGAGTTTGTGAACTAGTTTAGTTTTCTCACTCGGGTCGATTGGTTCTTTCCTCGTTTTCCTTAACTGCAAAGGACAGGGTTTACAACTCTCCCCCCCTTTTAGGAGTTTTGTCCCCAAAACTTATTGCACATCCTTTGTACTAGAATGAACTTCAATTGATATCAACTTGTAGTTTATCGACATATAACCTTCTCGGTTCTTTCCATTTATCCCTTATATAACATACACTTAAGATTTTCTTTTCCTTCCCATCACTTTCTCATTCCATGGAGCTTACTTTAGCTAAGCATATCTCATTGGAAGGTTTAAGGTCATATCCTTAAATTCAGAACCTTTGTTCCTTAAAGTACAATTTCTCCATCCTGAGATTGTTTACTTAAGATTTTAGGGTTGGGAATTCCAAAATGCCCAATCATTCCTGTATCCAGTTATTCTCTTTATTGTTGACATCCTTAGCTCAGTGTCCATTCAAGCACTACGTATATGCTTCCACAGGTGTCAGTGTTATCACCTTTTTGTCCTATATTGATCCTTCCCTCAATCGTTGGTTATTACAACTTCGTTTCAAATTTAATGCCTGACCTTGTCGTGCTTAACTAACAGACTCTTCCTTACTTGAGTCATATTTCCCTGGGACTGTTGGGCTTACATGTCCCTCACAGCATGACATTCTTTAGAACCTATCTTTGATCATTTAACATTTTTAAAACACTTTCATAATGATTGTTCTCAACCTTCCTACCTTTTAGGGTTAGTATAACTTTGTCCCTCTTTTCATCTATTTGTATTTCTTGATTATGTTTACTGTTATCCAATCGTCCATTTAGCCTTTGACGTCATATCCTATATAACCATATTGGTTTTCCTTGCTTACTCATCTTTTCCCAACTTCATTATTAGGTCTCTCCAGTTTCAAGTCTTTGAGATTCCTGATAACTTACTGACATGCGGAAACTTACGTCATTCCTCATTTTCAGTGGATTCTTTCCTCTAGAACTTTCCTTTTTCTTAATCCCCTCTTACTCACTCGTGATCATTTCACGATTCTTTATTCCGAGTTAGTTCCTTTCTTACTCGTATGACATCTTTTTGATGTTGTCTTCCTACTTACCTGTTACTTGGGTTTAACTTACTCCTTGGACCCTCACGAATACTTTTCCTTTGCACTTGATCTGTTAATCTCCAACAATTTTTCTTTGAGGAGCTTATCTTCTTTCCAATTCTATTGTTTCCATTACCTCCTAATTAGAACATATATGATTTTCCAAGTTTTCTTCCGTGTTAAGTTTTATACTCCTTTTCTCTTGGAATTATCTTCTAGTTTTACCATTGCTAATGTCTAACCTTAAATGACATTCTTTGATGTCATCTTTTCCTGCTTTACCCTTACCTTTGAGACCCTACGAGTACTTCTTGTATGCCTCATCTTCATTCTCACTTGCTCCTAGTACTCATCTATTTCTTTCGGGTGGAATTCACATCTCCTTTGTTTCACAATCTCTTGATCATCCTACAGAAAGCTTATTCAACCTTCTCATAGCTTTTGTGTCGTTACTTCGGTCTTAGCTATTGATCTCTTTAAGGATTTCCTCTATCCTTATATCCCAAAGGTTTTGGCCTTTCCATCCTTTCCTTCTTTACTAGGATTGTGATCTTCAGAAGGGTCAGTTCGTTAACTGCCTCACCCATATTATCCTCTTAGTTTAATTGTCTTGAGATGGTTGTCTCTTGAATCTTCGTGTCCTTGGTTTCCATCCCTTTGCCTATTTAGGGGGTAGTCCTTACTACTCCCAATTCTTCTTAGAGCGTAGTTTATTCTCCCGGATGATCTGGTTATTATGGGTTATTTCCTTCAACTAGGTCCATCTAAAATCCCTATTTGGTTTCTATGCTTTCTTGCAAGTAGATGACACTTAGCCTCTCCAGACACTTACTTAGCCACTTATAACTTTTAATGAGGTCCTTATTTTAGCTCTAGTTTTGCGATATTTCCTTTGTTGATTACATTAGCTTGGAACTTTCTCCTTCCATGATCCCACTTCCTATTCTCATCCTTCTTCTAGGGTCTTCTGTTCTAAGATTTTTACAATCAATCTCCCTACTACTCCTTGAAAGTTCTTCTTTTATTCCTTTCTTATACTTACGGACCTTTGTATGGTTATTCACTCTAGATTCTTCCCTTCTTGTTCCATATCCTTGCTTTCAGCAAGTCTCCTTATTTTCATAGAGTTCCTAAGAACTTGTATCCTAACTCTTTCCAAGAAGGTATTATTCCTAGGATTCTCTTCATATCGTACTTCTTTCCTTTCCCCTTTCTCCTTGTGTTATCTCATTCGACTTAACCTCTTCAGTGCTCCCATTTTGTTTTTACTTTCTTCCTGGTCAACTTTCATTCCTTTAGTTTTCCTTGGGATAGTCTAATCCCACTTGTTTCCTTACTTTTATTCTTTAAGTCTTTCCTTAACCCTTAGACTCTCACGAGTCCCATGCTCTTTGATGCTCTTTTTCCCTACTCCAAACTTCTCTTTCCTTTCCTTGGATACTCTATAAAGCTAGACTGAGTAGGTGGGGGTACTTGGTGGACCTTCATGAAGGTGGCATACGCATCCCAATTGTTATCCCAAACCTCTTTCTTAGTTGGATTTCTCTCCGGTTGTTGTGGGGCTGGAGGAGGGGTTGGGCTTCTTGGAGAAGGTACAGGTTCCTCTTGCCTTGGAGGAGGGTATGTAATGCCTTCTGGTTCTAGTAAGGCTCCCACGAGTTTCCGATAATCTTCCACCATATCCTTGGATACTCTTTTCTCCCCCTTTATAAATAGTTGAATAGCTACCTCCCTTGGTGTAGGTGTCTTTTTCAGGGTTATGTGTGGAGGATTTGATTTCACGATGAACTTCCTAGGAAATCTCCTACTTACATGGTAGTTAAGGTTTTATTAGTGTCAAGGCATAATATTGATAATGTTTCAAGGGAACTTAGCTCTGATACCACTCAAGTTGTCATGCCTCAACTAAGTTTGGTCGGATCCCCGTGGGCAACATGCCGTTCCCTTGGTTCAAGATGGGTTTCTTTCTTCTTTAATTCAAGAGAAGCCAGATGAAATCTCAAACTTGTTCCCTAGAAAAAAATATATCAATAATAATACAAGCATAAGAGAAATTAAGCATACATGACAAAGGGTAAATCTTGCTATTATCCTTAGTCATTCTCTATTCCTAAAAATGGATAAAAAAGGGTCAGTGAATTTCTACAACTCAGTGAGTGGGTATTAAAAAAATTTCAATAAAATAGTTTTTTGATCTAGAGTGTGTCACACTCCTTATTTCCTTTAAAATTATTTCTTCCTTAATTTATTGGTTTTCAAAACCATTACTCATCATTAATCACAAATGGTGTGTTAAGCAAACAACACACACCATTCATCATGAAGGGATTACACATTCGTAGGGTAACCCGTCTACTGTACCCACTTGTGGCGTCGGAGCGACTTTACCGGCCACCTAAATAGAATCTCATCCACTTCTACCCTGAGAATGAGTGGATGTACTAGACATCTGACCCTCAAACCCGAAAAGAAACTCTGTGTCCGTATGAAGATAGAGACATCATTCCGACCCCATCCCGGTCTCATGTGCATGAAGCTACATTGAGATTCCTTGACTGTTGGCACAACAATTTGCCCTTATCTCCACCATGTCGTCTAGTAGCCCCTAGGACGCATCACTACCCCTCTTGGGTGTCTTGATGGTCCTAAACCTTAGTGCATGCACAAACAATAATTTTCCATATATGACATTAATCTTTGGTACCACTGGTCCAATGGCCTTGACCCTCAACTCGACCCGCAACTATTTGTCTAGACTAGTCTGTCAACTTGTCTCGTCGTACTACCACCAATCCTTCGAGTATGTCGGTCCTGTCTTGGTAACATGGCCAAATCACATCATTCATTAAAATTTTCATGGCTTAATCTCATGTTTGTTTACGAGCTCCTACTCATGCCAATATGCCTTGGGCCCACTATACGAGATTTTCAAAATTGGGCTTTCTAGCCCTAGGTTCCAAAACCAAGTCCTCTGGCCTATCTGAGCTATTCGAGCTCCCGTCAAGGTCTCCCAAAATGTTTAAGTAGTGGCACACAGTCAAGGGAGAACACTTCTGACAAAAATATCATTTCACTTATCCATCACACCAATCAGGTGTGAGGACATCTCCACTCACAACCGATAGACTGATTTTCTACTTCCTTCCATGAAGTTTTTCATACCAACCGAGGATCTACTTACAACTGATAAGTAGTTTTCCCTCGTGTTTTATCACATCACCCCAACCTAGTGTGAAGTTAAAATTTCATATAATAGTGGGTTTTCATTTCTGAGGTACTCATCATCCCAACTAGGTATGATATGAAAATTTCCATACACATGATAGTGCAATGTATTCCTCATATTCGTCTCTTTGCTTCCATGCGAGCTTGTCTTCGCTGGCGTTCCTAGTCCCTCGTGTTCCTACACAATTTGAACATCCTTTTTATTATCATTTGGCCTAATAACCTTCATTACTCACTAATGAACAAAATACCCAAGCTTTTTAATTATTTATATTTAGGTTGCTAATGCTAATTTACCACCAAGTTGAGTATCAAAACTTTCAAAAATTCATTATGGGTCCTCAATTTATCCAAAATCGCAAAAAAGGTTCAATTTCCAAAATTTACCACCAAGTTGAGTCTCAAAACTTTCAAAAATTCATTACGAGTCCTCAATTTATCCAAAATCGCAAAAAAAAGTTCAATTTCCAAAATTTGCAATTTGGTCCACAACTTTCAAAAATTACCATTTTGCCCCTACTTTACAAAAATGGTAATTTGACCCCCAAAAATTCCAAAAATTGACCAATTGGTCCTCCAACATCTTTTCCATGGCATTTGCCCTCAATTTTAGGAAATTGCACTTTAATCACTCAAATTTTTGAAATCCCCAAATTTCCCCAAAATTTCCCCCCAATTACCCCTTTCAATGTGGTCGAATTTGATTTCATCAAATTGACCAATTAATCGAGGTTTATTGTTGAAATTGAAGGTAGAATTGGGTTTCTACACATCCATACGATTCAATTGCACTTTAAATAGCATGAATTGATGCCACAATGAGCTCAAATGGAGCTTCGTTGAAAAACTATACTTAGAGACAGTTAGCTTCAAAATCTTACTGTCGAGGGTGCGGCCGTCCGAGTTTTCGAGCTGGGTAGATAGTTCCTTCTAGAAACAAGAATCACCTTAATTCATGTCGAATTGAGGGAGAATTTGGTTAGTAAATTTTTGTCAGTTCTCTCTGTAACATTGATTGGAATTTATAAAGGGGAGCCGAATCGGCTTACCTTTCCACTCTAATTCGGTCGTATGAGGGCTGATTAAGTATTGGGAGGGCTTAGGTTGGCTTGAGTAGGGCTCGAATTGGCTTATTTCAACTCAAAAGAAACAAGGCAGCTTCGGTCCGCCAGAGCTGCTTCACTGTTCAATCATGCGAGCACTTCTTCCACAATCCATGGAGCAATTGGAGACTACCGTCGGGTAGTTGACTTCTGCCCAAGTCTAAGGAACCCGACCATGCCTTCTTTGGCTTAGAAAACCCCCTATGTCAGAGCTCTATTTGAGCTTTTTTGGAAAATTGAGTAACTGAGGGAGAGTGAAGTTTTCATGTGTGGGGAGGACAAATGGAGTGAGCCTCTTTATATAAGGAGCTCGGGGACTCTCCGGTCATCTATTTGGTACCTTAGTGTAGTCATTGATGGCTTGAAATGTCCTAAATGGAAATGTTTCCTTTCCGCCAGCGCTGTTCGATTTTTCAGCGAGTGAACAGTGCTGTTATCTAAATGAAGAAGACGATACTATTTCGAACCAGACTAGACTGGTTCGAACCGGGTTCAACGCTTAAACTAGCTTATTCAGGCCCGATTCGACTGAGTTTTTCAAAATTAAAAATTTTTAAATTCCTCTTAATTCATTCTCTATCCAATGGTGGCCTAAATTCTCTAATTTGAATTTTCTAAATCACCTGGAAAAATGAATTTAGCATCCAGTTCAATGATGGTTCAAACTACTCTAAATCGGTTCAACCCGGTTTACCCGAACCGATCTAGTTTTCTTTCCCTAATTGACCTAAAGTCCCTTTCCAAGGTTTTTATTACTCTTTAGGTCACTCAAGGGTTGTAAATTTCCCAATTTGCTCATTATTTAGTGGTTGGGGGTTTGTGAACGGGTTTGGTTTTCTCACTCGGGTCGACCGGTTCTTTCCCATTTTTCCTTAACTCCAATGGGTGTGATTTACCGTAGAAGTCACAGATTTCTATCAAGATGGATGGTAATGATGCTTCGATCCAGAAGTGGAAGAAGTCGGCGTACTGCATCGATGAATGTTTGAACCCTTTTTGATAACGTGCGAATGTTGTTGTGTGCTAAACTAATTCCGATCAAGGGGAAACATTGAAATGTTTTACTATGAAGCAGAGAATCATGTGAACAATAAAGATATTATAAATTCTTTCGAAAACTCACCCTAACACCTACTCATTAAGTTGTAGAAACTCACCCCCTCACTTTAAACATTTTTCAGGAAAGAAGCCAACAATTACCAAATCCCTATGCCAAGCCTATAAACTCAGGTAATTTATTTTATTATTATTAGTTTTGTATATTGTCATTCCAGGTAACAATGACAGAAGGTACGCCTAACTAATCACGATCTTGGAAGTGGTGACTCTTCCTAGACCAACAGGAGTGGCAAGTTGCTCATGGGGTTTTGACCAAATCGGGTCTAGGTGTGACAGATTCTCATTTCAGCATATACTTTTTATCTCCATTTATTTTGCCTTTTTTCTTTAGTTACTCCTTTTTTGAAAAGCCCTTTGCGTGATAGTGAATTTATATTTTAAAATCTCCATAAAGAACAACATATCATGCAATTGCACTCATAGTCGGTAATCCCACTCACCTTATATTTGTGACTTGATCGTCTGAATTTAATTTCTAACTTCCTCGGGAAGTGTGATCCTCAAGAATTATGTGATCCCATTTATCTACACCAAGTGTATTATAAGTTCATGTTTAAATTGGTACACCATAATATATTCGTGATCACCTCAAGTGCATGCACAAATAAAGTTTTCCATACAACCATTTATCTTTGGTGCCACTAGTCCAACAGTCCTGACCCTCAACTCAACCAGTAACGGTTTGTCTAGACCGGTCCGTCGACCTGGTCCTGTCACACTGCTGCTAGTACATCGAGTATGTTGGTCCTGTAATGGTACCATGGCAAATCACACAGTAAATTTCCACTTTTAATGAGAGTTTTCATGGCTCTTCCTATTCATGTTTATTTACGAGCTCCTGCTTGTACCAACTAGCCTTGGGCCTACTGTATGTGATTTTCCAAAATAGGGCATTTTAGCCCCCATGTTCCAAAACCGAGGCCTTTGGCCTATATGATCTATTCCAACTCTCGTTAATAAGGTCTCCCAAAAGTTTTCAACATTGGCACACAATCAGGGAAGAACACTTCTAACAAAATAACTTTTCAATATGTTCATTACACTAATCGGGTGTGATGACATCTCCACTTACAACTAGTAAGTGGGTTTTCTACTTCCTTCTAGGAAGTCAATCATACCAATCGGGTATGATCTACTTACAACCGATAAGTAGTTTTTCTGCGTATTTCTCACATCACTCCTTTCACGCCCCAACTTGGTTTGGTCGGATCCCCGTGAACAACCCGCCACTCTCCCGCTTCAAGAGGGGTTTCCCCCCTTCTTTAACTCAAGAGGAGCCATGTGTACTTTCGACATTGTTCCTTGGAAAGACATATATCAAATAAAATACAATCTTAAGAGAAATTAAGCATACCTGACAGAGGGTAAGGCTCGGTGTTATTCCTAGTCATTTTCTCTTTTTTTTGAAAAGGAATGGAAAAGAGTGGTGAATTTCTACAACTCCGTGAATGGGTGTTTTAAAAAATGACATTTCTATAAAAATTATTTTCAAGTTGGAGTGTGTTAGACTCTTTAATTCCTAAATAAAAGAAACTTTCATTTCAAAATTTGATTTTTATCACCATTTATTGTTAACCATGGTGTGTCATCACCCAACACACATCCTTCATTGTAGGCCAACCTATCCACTAAACCCACTTGTGTTATTGGAGTGACTTTAAAGGCCACCTAGATAGAAGCACACCCACTTCTACCTTGAGAATAAGTGGATGTTTGTGACATCCGACCCTCAGTCCTATAACAAATCTTCATGTCCGTTTGAGAACAAAGACCTCATCTTGATCCCATCCCGGTCTCATGCACTTGAAGCTACGTCGAGCTTCGCAGGACTTCTGGTACAACTAATTGCGCTTATATCCATTAGGTCGTCCAAAGCGGTGAAACGCATCACTACCCCTCTTGGGCATCTTGAAGGTCTTGTAAACATAGTGCATGCACAATCAACATTTTTCACATAATGCCATATAATCCATGGTGCCACTGGTCCAACGGCCCCGACCCTCAACTCGACTTGTAGCTGTTTGTCTTGACTTGTCCAGAGACCTATCATGTCGCACTGCTGCTAGTTGACCGAGTATGTCGGTCCTATCTTGGTACCATGGCCAAACAATTCATTTACTTAAGTTTTCATAACATATAAATCATGTTTGTTTACAAGCTCTTGCTAGTGCCATTTGGCCTAGGGCCCAGTTGTTCGAGATTTTCAAAATTGGGCATATTAGTCTCCAAGTTCCAAAACCAAGGCCTCCAACCTAATAGAGTTATTCGAGCTCCTATCAAGAACGTCTCCCAAAATATTTAAGTAGTGGCACACAGTTATGGGAGAGCACTTCCGACAAAATACTTTTCAACTGTCTATCATACCAACTGAGTATGAGAACATCTCCGCTCATAACCGATGAATGGGTTTTCCACTTCCTTCAAGTAAGTTTAATCATACCAACGAACTAGGTATGATCTACTTGCACCGGTAAATAGTTTTTCCACGTGATTTTCATATCATCCCTCTTAGGTGTGATGTTTAAAATACCACTTAACAGTGGGTTTTTATTTTCAAGGTGCTTATTATCCCAATCAGGTATGATATAAAAATCCCACTCACCCGATTGTGCAGTGTATTTCCTCTAAGTCGGTTTTCGTCCCTTGCAAGCTTAATCTCAACTAGCGTTCCTGATATCTTGTGTTCCTACAAGAAATGAACATTTTTGTTTATATCATTTGGCTTGATATCCTTCATTCATTATAAATGACTAAAATATTTAACTTTTTAAATATTTGCAATTTTATCCCTAAAGTTAATTTTCCTTTACTTTAGGCCCCAATTATCGATTTTTTTTCCAAATTGAGTTCCGAAACTTTTAAAATTCCTCTCGAGACCTCAATTTATGTAATTTCATTAAAAGGGGTTCAAGTTTCCCAAATTTCCAATTTGGCCCCCAATTTCTCCAAAATTACCATTTTGCCCTTCCTTTACAAAAATGGTAAGTTTTACCCCAAAAATTCTAAAATTTGCTCAATTGGTCCCCTAACACTCATATCATGCCCAATTGACCCTCAATTTTATAAAATTACATTTTGGTCCTTCGGATTTTCGAAATCCCCAATTTTCCCCAATTGTTTCCCCCCAATTTTAACTTCTTAAAACAACTAATTTGATTTCATAAAATTGATCGATCAAACACTTTTAATTGTGGAAATTGAAGTTAAATTAGAGTTTCTAGATTTTCATATGATTCAATTGCACTTTGAATCACAAGTTTTGACGCCGGAACGAGCTCAAACAGATCTTCACCGAAAAATAGAACATAGAGAGAGAAAGCTTCAAATGCTCACCATCGAGTGCGCGACGGTCCGAGCTTTCAATCTGGGCAGATAGCTCTCATCCTGAGGTTTCTCCTAGTATCAAGAATTGCATTAATTGATGATAAATTGGGTGAAAATTCTTTTATCAAAATTCTACAAGTTCTCTCTCTAGCACCGGCCGGAAATTATAGAGGGGAGTTGAATTGGCTTACCTTTCAATACTAATTCGGCCATAGGAGGGCTGAGAAGGTGTTGGGAGAGCTTGGTTTGGCATGAGAAGGGATTGAATTGGCTAATTTTAGCTCGGTCGAAATAGGGCAGCTTCGGTTCGCGAGTGCTGCTTTACTTTTTGATCATGCCCGTGCTTCTCTACCGACCTTCAAAGCAAATGGATACTACCATCATGTAGCTGACTTCTCCCCGGTTCTAAGGAATCTAACCATGCCTTCTTTAGCTCAGAAAAGACCCTATATCAAGGCACTGGATCGAGCTTCACCAGAAAACTAAGCAATTGAGAGAGAGTGAGGTTTTTAGGTGTGGAGAGGATAAATGGAGAGGGGCTCTCTATATAGGGAGCTCAGGGATAAATCTCTTTATATAAAGAGCTCCTCTCCATTCATCCTCATCATCCCTCAAAAACCTGAAAAAGATGAACTACTCCATTTTTCGACCATCCTTGAACCAGAGCTCGAATATCAACCTATTGCTCCACATCCAACCATGAAATTTAGTTCCCTAGAATCTTGGAAGAGTCATATACCTTACTGCATACAACCTCCACCTCCAAGGTTACCAAAGAAGCCTCGACAAGACTGCACAGTACATCTACTTGGGCCATAAAATTTGGGAAAAATCTTTTAATCTAAATTCCGACCACCACCGACCCTCTAAGACCAGGCCAACCCTTCCACGGCTCTTCTCGGCTGAACCTCGACCTCCTTGAATCCTAGTGCCAAGCCAAATCTGCGTCCCTTCACTAGAATAGTGAATTTATAGAGCAAAAATGTTAGAAATTTTCTTAATGATCCTAGGAGGATCCCCTTGATGTGCAATTGCCACCCATATGCAGAGATCTGACAATTGCCCCTTCGCTCGTAAGAAAATGAAGCTTTCTTT
This sequence comes from Trapa bicornis, assembly GCA_030064425.1. Classification (NCBI taxonomy): domain Eukaryota; kingdom Viridiplantae; phylum Streptophyta; class Magnoliopsida; order Myrtales; family Lythraceae; genus Trapa; species Trapa bicornis. The sequence continues at coordinate 17,223,271 of CM057761.1, forward strand.
CTATAGAAAGAATTTTTCGACAAAGCTTCGTTTGAGCTCGATTTTGTGTCAAATGAGGTGATTTAAATCTTAGAATACTCATAGGGTGATGAGGAAGTTTATTAGTGGCATGTTAGGAGGAAATTTACATGGTTTAGATGATCAATTTGAGGAATTGAATATTTGGGGGCTAAAGTGGAATTTGAGGAATTTGAAATTTGGGGGATTTTTTTGTAAAATTGAGATCAATTTAGGGACAATTTGTATTTCAAAAGAAATTAGGGACTTAATTGCAATTAAAAATAATTTTAGAAAATTAATTGCAATTTAAAATATTTATAATGATTTATTTGCAATTTAAATAATTTTATATTAAAAAATTATATAAAGGGTGAAATTGTAAATAAAGTGAATTTGGGCATTTTTGGTGATTAATTAGGAACTAATTGCAAATAAAATAAACTTAGGGACTTATATGTAATTAGGAGAAAACCTAGGGACCTAATTGAAATGATTAGGATATTGAATAAATTATTGTATGTGATAATGTAGGCAGAAGAAGTATATTATATCTACAACTACATCACCGCTCAAAGACATCGAAAATCCATGTGGAATGAACAAGTTACGGACATCGGGTGAGTTGGATTTCTGACATCATGCCCGTTTGGGGGTGATGAATGTACTTTCATATTACCTAAAGATAAAATTCACTTTCCATAAATAATCTCCCCTAACGATGTGAAATTGCTTAAAACTTTTGGGAGATATTTATGTTGAAAGCATGAAACACATATTGCATAGAGCTAAAATTGCTACAATAGCCCCAAGACCTCAATTTTTGAACTAAAGTTGGCCCAAGAACATGATTTGGAAAACTCGTGAAGTGGGCCAAAGGCCAATGAGAACAGGCTTGAATCCGTAGGCAAATTTACAATTTATGAGCCTTATGGAAAACTTTCATATTAAATTGTATGATATACCTACTGATCCAAAGCCGCATCGATAGACTCCTTAAGCTAGTAGCAACAAAGATAAAGGTCTTAATTAAAAAGACTATTGATTGTGCATACTGAGATATGAAACTAACGAGATGCCTGATAGGGGGTAGTGTTGGTTGTAAGGGTTGATGGATGACTAAGGGAGCATAAGGGAAGCGTTGTCATGCCAGTGTATCATTGAGCTCAAAGAGCATCGCACACATCGAGACCAAGGAAGAAGGGTGAGAGGTCTCGTCCAACAAAAGTGGACATAAAGTTTCGAATTAACTTTGGGGTTGGGCAATGGTGCTAACACATTTTTCTAGTAGAGGTTGCAGCCTCTTACTTGGGTGGGCGATAAAGTCGCTCTGGTCCACAAGTGGAATAGTCGTGGATTGTTTTACAAAAGTATGATCCATTTCTATGATAAAAGGGTATGTGATTGTGTGTTAAACCAAACTCATAAAGGAAAATAGTGAAATATCCCTTTAATGATAAAGGGCGTGGGATTAAACCAAAAACTCTTAAATGAGAATGGTAAAATATGTTGATGAATAAACTACCCTTTACATCCTTGAGAAGTCAGCTTATTAACTACTCACTGAGTTATAGAACTCACCCCCTCTCTTAAACCCTTTCATGAAAATTATGAACAGTAACAAGTATGAAGATTTCACTTCTTGGTAAGTCCTGTGCATTATCACATTCCAATATATTTTTGAAAAGATATTTCCTTTGAATTATTTTGAAATATCTTCAGGTTACACTTGACACTTGCCAGTACCACGGTGATGGTTATTCTCTTTAAATAACAGAAAAAGTGGAAGGTTTTTCACATGGTTCTGACCAAACCGGGTCGGGGTGTGACATCCAATCTCTTGCCCTATGCCCCGATTTTCTACAACTATAGCATTTGCTCGTCCTAAATTGTCCTTGGTGGGACTTGTAGTAGTGTAGGCACCTGGGTAGTCTACCCCTTCCCGTTGTACACTTCTCAACTCCATTTCCTTGAGGTAGTCTAATGCGAAAATTTCGTAGCTTTTCAAGCGAAAGCATCCCACTTTGTTCCCTTTACATACAAATTGTTGCTCCTAACAATTCCCTTTCCCTCATAAACATAAAGGCTCTTATCCATATTTTCTTGCACCACAATGCTATGGGTCCACATACCCATTTCCTTTTGAAGGTTCAGACCTTTGGCATTCCTTCAAGAATTTTACCATAAGCTTGGGGTACTCTATAGTTGTTTCTATTTGAGATGGTCTCATCCACAGGCTGTGTGGTTCCCTAGAGTGGGTCTCTTTTCATAGGCCTCTAGTGTAGTTCTCATGCCACTTTGGGCGAGTAGCACACATATTTCTAATAGTTCTGTTGCTCAATAATAGATTGGGTGGTTTGTGGTTTACTTCTTAGGACATCTTTCAACAAACACAATTTTTTTTTAGTATTCTTGAATATTTCTCTAACACATAAGTTATTGTGTTATAAAGCAATTCCTTGTCAATGTTATTCTCATTTTTCCATCCACCACCAAAACATTTCATTCTAAAAAATCTCTTGTTTGAAAATGTGAGTTTTGATACCACTAAAAGTTATCATGCCCTGGTCCAATTCACATCCTACGGTCTCGTGCAACTCATCAAACCCCTCAATGTTACAATGGTGGATACATTCACTAAATAACATAGAAGAAAATAAGGCTTATAATAAAAAAATCATTCTCAGTTTTATGGAAAATTTGGAATTTTTGTTTTAAGTATATCGTACCCCAAGAATTGTTCCATAAATGACCCAATAATATAATAGTTTCTAAGTAGTAAATACATCCTTCGTACGCAAGTCAAGTTGGGCTTGTTCGAGAATGCTTCTCCACTAGGGCTTTTTTGTTCATTGACATTTACCTGCAATGATTTGGGGGAGGGGAGTGAACTCATATGTCAGTAAATGAGGTACTAATGCCATACCAATTCATGGTTGACAACTTCCATCATCATGTGGATATTAATTACCGGTTTGTAAAATCCCTAATTTCACAAGTGGTTTGTTCAGCCCCTTGAGACCCCGGTTTCGGGACACCCATAATTGTAGTCTCGTGTTACGATTGGGTCTACTCTCATTTTTTTCAAAGGGTTTACACAATATAATTCATGAATCTTATAATTAGGTAACATTTCATTTTTCTCTAGCCCTATCAATCGGTCTTAGGGTTTCACAGTTTATCACAACATACCATAAATGATTTATAAAGTTCCTAAATGAAACGAACATTATCTCACCATGTTCCAAACCTCACAGATGATTTATGTGGATGTCGAGGATGTGTCATCGAACATTTGTTTACTTTGGCTCTCTTCTCCGACCACGAACTCATGTATATGTATACCCTAGTTATCCCCTGCCGCCACACACATGGGGTATACATGGAACCCTTAGCAATCAAGAGCACAAATTACACCCTCATTAACATCACTTCCAAGCATACTCATTACTACCTCCATAGGCATTCTAGCAATGCTTATCTTCATAAACAACATGTATTTACCAAGTCAACAGTCCAACATCATATTCAAAAGCATAAAGCATGGAGTTTGGTCCTTCATTTTGACTAACTCCTATCAGCAATAATATTTTAGGCACAAGGTCCAACTCACGTAATCCTAACATGCGTCTACTGTTAATTTATATTTCGGTATATACGATCCTTAACTCATTTCTTATATTTAAACACGATACTCTTGAAGGAGCATGCATTAATGTCAATTTTCACTTCTTATATGAGTTTTGAAAATTAGGCATTATGTGCATTTCAAAGTAAGAACTCAAAACCATAAAATTATTTTGGTCTATCTAATCGGAATCGTCGTCCTTACTCTCACTCACCATTTACACTAGAACTTGTTCCTTTTGATAGGTTTCCTTCTTATATGAGTCATACATTTCATTTGAGTGATCTTCTATTCTCTCTTTTAGAGTCATAATTGTGTATAGAGATCAGTTCATGTACCTCAATTAAGTCTACATATATTACACCATAACTTTAGAAAGAAATTACAATTTTGCCCCTTGGGCTCGATTTACTCAATTTATCGAAAAATCGTCCTTTAACTAACCTTCTTCTAGGGTTAGTTAGTGGGGGCTTAGGGTTATAACCTCTTGAGGTTATACATGTTTAAGTACTTAGAAATTCAAAATCTACCACTTAGGTACCTTACTTTTACGAAATCACAATTTGGTCCCTAAGTTAGGCAAAATTACCATTTGCACTTTATGACTTGAAGTGGCATGGGCATTGGCAGGTCACCTTCTGAGTTAGTGTCGACATTGTCGGAAATTCGAAGAGGAGTAAAGGGAGATTTAAATGAAACTTACAGATTTCCAGTGTCACCCAATTAATGTACGGGTACTATTAGAGTTACACCGCTGCAATGAGAATGATGCAGAGTTTAATCGCATGTGTAAGGGTGCATGACCAAAGCTATCAATGGTAATATTGGCTATGTCCCTTAGGAATGCAAATTCATCCCAGAGAGAGACGAGCATGATGGGCATCAGTTGTGGATGAGTACACATGGCTCCATCACTCTCTTAGATCCGATCAGTATCATGAAATACCCTTCAGGAATGAATGAGGGCCATGAGGGACTGGTGTTGTGTTAAATTATGCTATTGTTGTGAATTTTGCTTTGTTAAAGTATGTGGAGAGTAAATGTACTGACCCCGAGATGAAGCATAGTTATTGGCAACCCGAGACAGGTGTCTAAAAGGGCTAAGTAAATGACCTGACAGTGAGATGAAGCTCGGTTACGAACAGTTTGAGACAGGAGTCTCAACGGGCTAAGTAAATGAAAGGATCAGAAAATATAGCATGGTTATGGGCAGCCTAAGATAGGAGTCTCAAGGGGCAAAGTAAATGAAACGATCATAAAATATAGCAAGGTTATGAACAGATTGAAACAAGAGACTCGAGGGGTTAAGTAGATGAGATGACTGAGAAATTACCTGACTGCGACATGATGCATAGTTACAGGCAGCTTGAGATAGGAGTCTCAAGGGGCTAAGTGAACCTATTAGTTGAAAAGATTAAGGACTACAATAATAATTGAGTAGGGAGTTGATTTGGGTTATTTGAGTCATAAGCCATGAAGTGGCTCAACATTAGAGCCCTCATTCATTAAGTTGTGAGCTCACCCTCTCCACCAAAACTATTGCATGTAATAGTTAAGGAATCTTCGGACATGGGTATGAGCACATCGTCTTGTTAAGCACTGAATGAGGTAGCCCTCTTTTCCTACTCATGAAGGTTATAAATATATTTATTTATCAATTGTTATATTTCTTGGCTTGTTTACAAAAGATATTTTGGGCTCCTCCTTTTTAAAAGAAAATTTCAAATTTCCACTACAAAAGTACAAAGAACACATGAAAGAATGCCTTAGTCCCTATAGTTTTACTATTGTGAAGTTACCCACCATTGTAATATCTAGGGGATTGACGCCGGTTCATTGGACTGCTAGAGGAGTGAAACAGGTTGAGGCATGACATCCACACTTAACCAAATCGTGTGAGGCCAGTGGCAATGGAATGTTGGGGCGACCAGGAGTCTTGGGAATTTTTCTCATTCATGGTGGCCATTGGAATTCACTCCCAAAGTAGATGCTTTGTTTTTGGCGGGCATGTGTCTAGTAATGTGTTATCTCACTAGCGCTGGTAGAGGGGAAGTTATGAGTCGGAGGCATGGTGATGGAAAGCTTACTCTCGTAGTTTTCTAGGTATATCATGATCATCGGAAGTGGTGGTCGGATAGAGGAACGGTACATTCAACATTTATGCTCATTGGAAATTGGAGTTACTAAAGCTTGGAAGTGAATTCTAATACAAAATTGACCAAGGGATATCCAAGGTTTATATTAATTGATTCTAGACTTTTGTGGCCATTTATCCCTATATTTCTTGTTTAATTTCACAACTTATAGCTCTATGAATGAGTTTATTTTCCAAGCAGTATTTTTTGAATTGTTTGATGGGGTTTTCCAGGTCTTTTCTAATTGAGATGGTTGACAGTCAAGCAAAGAAGATAACACACGCTTGTGGTCACACATATGTCTTCCTCGTGCCCCACGTCTGTGCCTTGAGTGGTGTATCGACTGATTTGCATTGTAGCGAATCGATTTCCGGTAAATTTAACCATTTTTATCGGTTCATCCATTTTTCGACTGGTTCTTGTATCAATAAAAATACGTAAAAATTCCTTAATCAATTTCCTATTAAATAGACTTAAGAACCCCCACATTCCAATTTGTTTAGATACCTCTAAAAATCAGGGGGCGGGGGTTGTGACCAGAGTCACCCTAAACTAGTTCTTTCTAAGGTCTTTCCCATTCCATGATTTTGGACCTCATGATGTCTTCTAAGGTCTATTATGACCCTTCACATCATATGAATGCTCCTTCTTGAACCTATTTTCCAGCCCGATTTGTTTCAAGATAATAGTCTGTTCTTCCTTTCCCGGTTTAGTCTCGTTTTCTAGATTGGTTCGAGTTCATTTTTGATTAAGGAATTCATGTTGTCACAATTATTTCCCATGTTTAGGGAGTTTTGTCACCTAAACTAGTTGTACATTTATTAATTAAACCACTTTACAATGTTTAGTTAAAAGTCTGAGTCCAAGGATAGTACAAAGAGTCTCAAATATTTCACTCTCATCTTGGCCTCTGGTTCCGAGGTTTCCTACTTCATCCAATAAATTGTTGCGAACATGTCCTTCTCGCCCGAGAAGGTCTTGCATCCTATCTATCTTAGGGCCTTGAGATTTCTAGAAACATCAAAAGCATGTGTTTCACAGTCTTGAACTAGTGCTACCCCCTAGGCTAGTATTGATTTAGGAACTCTCTTAGTTGGGGGGTACCTCAATCAAGGATGCTCAATGTGATTTTGTGCCCATCTCGAAGTTAATCATGTAATCCTAGTATGCTCGGATATATGTAGGGGTTACAACTGGTGCATAGGAGTTCCTAGTATGGACAACTCCTGATCCCTCTTCTCCTACCTCCCAATTCAGTACCCCTTGCGACTCATCGGTGTATTCCATGATCTATAGAAAGATGTTCATGTAATTAGTATGTGAAATGATTTTTTCACTCTAATCTTACAAAGTCTTTATCAATGTTATCCTATCTTTTCCATCCATTGTAAAATGTTTTGTTTCCAAAATATTTCCTTTGAAAATGTAGTTTTGATTCCACTAAATGTTGTCATACTCTGACCTGGTTCATCGATATGTGGTGTCATGCAACTCACCAATCCCCTCGATGTTACCATGATGGTTTCCTTTACCACAGTATAACCAGAGGGACTAAGGCTCCGAATAAAAATATTTCTCTATTTTTCAGTAGAAATATGAAACTTTTTTTCTTTAAAGGATAGAGTGCCCAAATTGCTTCCATAAATGACCAAGGGATATAGTAGTTAATAAGTAGTAAATTACTACATTTGTATGCAAGTCAAGAAGCCTACCTCAAGTTGCACTTGTTCAAGAATGCTCCACCACTCATCCTTCATAGATCCTTAGCTCTTACTTGTAATGGTTTGGGGGAGGGGTGAGCTCACAGCTCAGTGAATGAGGTATGGACGCAAGCCACTTCATGTATTATGACTTCAAAGATCTCATCTATCTTGCTAGCATAGAGATCTATTATGTCTTAACAAAACCCTTCATTTCCAATTGTCAGATTCGACCCCTCAAGACTCCTATCTCGAGCAACTCGTAACCAAAATCTCACCATACGGTCGGGTCCACTCTCATTTTTTCCAAATAATTTAACAAGATATATTCCATGGTATGCATAACTCAGCATAACTGGGCACTCATGGCACCTTCCAATTCATACCCGAACATTTTTTCATAATTACAATTGAGTTCTATGATAGTGTGGGAGCCATGCGTACTCTTCAAAAACTACTACCCCTTAGGTTCATCATTCAATAGGATGACTTTGCATCTAGGGTCATGACAATATCCCACTATTATCCTTGTACATGCAACCCAATTTTGCCTCTTCTCATCGTAGAAGTGTAACTAGGACGGTACTCGTACATCAATCGAGCATCCCGTGAAATTTGTAAGCAATTGATCAATATTCCCTTATCCAACCTTCCAATTTGAGAAATTAACCCTATTTGCATGACCAATTTGAAGAAATCAAATTTGGTCAGTAGAAAGGTGTGAAAATTTGGGGAAAATTGGGGATTTCAAAAAATTGAAAGACCTCCATGCAATTTCTCAAAATTGAAGGTCAATTAGCAATGGGAAAGATATTAGAGGACCAATTGGTCAGTTTTGGGACCAAATGACCATTTTTGGAAAGTTAGGGGCAAAATGGTAATTTCAAAAAAGTTGGGAATCGGTTTGGAAATTTGAGCCCAACTTACAATTTTAAGAAAAATAAGGGCCCTAGGAGGAAATTGGAAATCCTTGGGACTTTATTGGGGAAAAATTTAACACTAGGGACTTAAAGTTAAGAATTATGAACTTTAGGTACATAAGTGCAATAAAATAAAGATTTTGGCCTAGTTGCCAATACATGAGAACAAGAAGGCTTTCACGGCAAACCCTTCCTTATAAGGATGTTCAAACTGTGTAGGGACACGTTGGACCAGGAAGTGGGCAAAAGGGAGCACAACCTGGACTTGGAAAAACCAACTAGGGATGAACACGTCACAATAATCAGTTGAGTGAGAACTTTACACATCATACCCGGTTGGGGTGGTGAGTACCGTTTTGAAATGAAAAATCACTGAGTGGGCTTACTAACGTCATACCTGGTTGGGAAGATGAGCACATTTTAACTTTGAAAGACCACTTTGAGTGGGAAATCTTATACATCATACCTGGTTGGTATGATGAGCACTACTTGAAATGGAAAGCACTCACATGTTGTGAGTCGATAGATCACTATCATCATACCTAGTTGATATGATGAGTCCATTTGAACTAAAAACTTTTTTGTCAGAAATGTTCTCCCCTAACAGCATGCAAATGCTCAAACTATTTGGGAGAATTTTTTTTATGAGAGCTGGAATAGCTCCAACGGGCTGGGGGCCTCGTTTTTGAACTATAGGGCTTAAAGCCCAATTTTGAAAAAACTCGTGAAGTGAGCCCAAGGTCAGTAGGCATGGGCTAGAGCCCGTACACAAAACATGAGTAAAAGATCCATGAAAACACTCATTAATCTAGAAATTATGTGTGATTTTCTACGGTACCAACTCAAAACTAATAAGGCTCAATGGACTAGTGGCAGTTTGTCAGGACTAGGTTGACGGACAAGCCTGGCAATCAACTATAGGCCAAGTTGAGTGTCGGGGTTGTTGGACCATCGGCAACAAAGATGATGGCTATTATGTGAAAATTATTTTTTATGCATGCACTCTGGTTCAGGATCATCATGATGCCCATGAGGGGTAGTGACCGGTTCCAAGGACGTTTGGATGACTTGGTGGCGATAAGGGCAGTTTGTCGTAGCAGTTAGTTATGAAGATGCTTAGTCTGAACTTCTTGCGCATGAGACAGGGGCGAGTGGGTAGGATGAGGTGTCCGTCCTCATTCAGACACAAAGTAATTTTTGGGTCAGAGGGTTGGGTGCTTAGGGCATCACTCAGACTCAAGATAAAAGTGCTCGAACTTCTATATGGGCGGACAGCAAATTCGCGTTGATCCCTAATTGGGTGCAGTCTAGGACTGCCCTGAGAATGTGTATATCCTTTATGATAAATGGTGTTATGTGTACATAATATTAAAGGATTTTTGAAAAGGATGAAAGGCTTTGAAGATGAATTTATGAAATGGTTTTTAATAAATTATTTTTAAAACTCAATCCCAACACCCACTCACTGAGTTGTAGAAATTCACCCCTTCCCTTTAACCCTTCTTTAGGAAAAGGGAGAATACACGTAGAGAGCCCACGAAGATGAACCCTATGTCAGGTACACATAAAGTTCTTTATAGCTTTTCTTTAGTTTTGTACAATTCTATTCCATGGAACAAATTCGAAAATTACACCTGACTCATCTTGGTCTTAAGAAGGGGTGATCATTCTTATACTAATGGAGTGACGGGTTGCTCACGGGGATTTGACCGAGACAGGTTGGGGCGTGACAACTTGAGTGGTATTAGAGCATGTTTCTCTCGAAAGCATTATCAAAACTATAACTTGACACTAATAAGACTTATTCACCTAGTAGGACAAAGAGTCCCTTGGAAATTCGCCATTCGAACTCACCCCACTCACGAAACTTTAAAAAAGGTCCCTACCTCAAGCAAGAAAAGCGGTCAAAGACTTGCTAAGTTTGAAAGGGAAGTACCGAAAGACATGGCCGCGAACTATAGGATACTCCTCGGAGAGTTACTAAAACACACCAACCTATCAATTCCTTCCCAGGACAGGATGAGCCCACGCCTCCTCGAAGAGACCCAACACCTCCCCCAGCACCAATACAGTTGGAAAGAACCCCAACACAAAGGGAAGCCTAGAATAACTATTGGGAGACTCATGCTAATTACATGAAGATTTTCTAGTAATCCCTACCCACCCAAATCAACTTGGAACTAACCAACTAGATAAGGTGGGCCTATGAGTATGAGGCCGAGATCCTAGGAAGGATCGGACTCAAGGTGTTCCATGGGGCCCACCCCAGCAGGGATGCTCACTAGAAGTACGGATGGATATCTACGAGGTCAATGCCTTCGGAGCCCTTAGACCGCGAATCCCAAAACAATTCTAAGGTGAACTCCACCTATGACCCTAAGGGATTAGAATGAGAGTAGTAATAAATGCCTGTAATAAGTCGAGGATGGCATGAACCACTTCCTTAATGAATAAGAATAAATGCATATTTTCTTTTTACCACAACTCTTTCGTAAAAATAAGCGATCACATGAACATTAGAAGATAAGAAAATTTCCATGTATAGTGACTAGGTAAGACAAATAGACCAAGGTAGCACATGCAGAACTACCAAAGGAGAAGAGTTAGACTATCCCCAAAATAGAAAAGTAGAAATAATTAAAAGATGTTAGCGTTAACTTATAACTCTAAGACAACCTAACTTAAGCCAAGTGGTCTCAAATAAGGTCAAGGAATATCAAGCACAAAGAGACTTGAACTTTTCCTAAGTTGGAAGGAACCTTAAAGGTTATGAATAAGATGGAGGAAAGGGAACCATGGACGATCTATAAGACCTCCATAGACGAGTAAAGGGGGAGAATAAGATGAAGTCGAATTAAAGGTTAGATAACTTAAAGAATGACTTCCAGGAAGTCAATGAGCCTACAAAGAAAGGAAAACATGGAAAGGACATATCCCAACAAAGAGGCAAAGGACCCGACTGAATTGGGAAGAGAAGACAAACTCATAGACGAAGTGTAGGCTGGGGTGGAAAAGGCCAAGTACAAGGGAAGCACATTCTCAAGGGTCCAAGGGGTAAGATAAACCCAAGGAAAGGGTATGTAGGAGGGATACCTAGGATAAGAAATACAATGACCAAAATTATTGTCGACCAAACCCAAACCGTAGAAAGGATTAAGTGAGCCTCTCATGAAGGGTTCAAGAAATATCGAAGCAAAGAGGATCTGAACACTCTCCATAAGAGGTCAACTTGAAAGGAGTACAACTAAGAACAAGGATAGGGTACATAGGACGTACACATGGGATTTCCCAAGGAAGGAAAAATGTGGAAAATGACATCAGGTTGTTCTAGGGTAGGTATCTGTAAAAGCGAAGAAGGGAGGAAATGTGTTAGGAAAGGGAGTCCTAGAAGGATGTATACAACTTAAGGCCACTCGAGAGAACCGTGATTGGACGGCTGGGCATATTGTGGAGTTAAAATTTGATAATCAGAAACTACTCGAATGGAGAATAAGGGACAGAATGGTAATTGGAAGACAACGAAGGATTAAAGGTGTACAAGTACACCAATACAAAAGAGTGTAAGAAAAGGAAGGAAGGAAACCTTCAGATAGTAGTAAGAAGGTTGAACATGTAACTCACAAGGTGGAAGTCCTTGCATTGAAGACGGTAGTAGGGAATGAGACTATAACAAGGGAATTTCCCAAGCTAAGGAATCGACAGGTGGACCATAAGGGATCAACTCGAAATAAGGAACCTCGAAAGCATCATAAGTGATTAAGGATGGACTGGAAGAAGGGAAAATCCTTATGTATGGATGCCACTGGATATGAAGAATGAAACAAAAGGGAGAAAAACCACAAGTCAACAAGTCTAGAAGTGGATAGGAAACCCGATTGGTGGAAGAAGGGAAATCCAATAAGGAAGACTGAGAAGGACGAATAAATAAGGAGACAAAACTTCTAAATATAGGGGAGAGTTGTGAAACATGTCCTCTCAGATTAAGGAAAACTGGTAAAAGAACCAGTAACTTGCATGAGGAAACCGAGTAGTTTAATGAACCCAAAATTGTAAAGAAGTGGTTAAAATGGAGAATTGAAAAATCCCATGCGACCAAAAATTCATAAAAATCATGAGGAAGAACATTGAGTTCAATTGGATGGGAAAACCGGACTGATTCAGGTTGAACCAGATTTGAACCAGATTGAACCATGGTGAACCGTGGTGAACTAGTTCATTAATTCATTTTTCTAGGTAGATTAAAAAGATCAATTTGGAAAATTGAGGCCATCATTAGATAGAAAATGAATTTAGATTAATTTAGAAATTTTTAATTTTGAGAAAAAAAGGTTGAATCGGGTCTAAACCAGACGATTTTAATTTTTGGGTCACCAAAATGGGTTGGATAAGACCGATCAATGTTCAATGGTCAATGGTCGATAGGTCAATGCTCAACAGATGCTTGGTCAATAGGCATGCAGACACGATCGTCCAATGGGAGACTATCACATGTCTGATCATTCGGTCAGCGGCTGAGCCAGACCATCCAATCATGTGCTGCCACATGGCTGGTCCACATGTGCAAAGCTCACACATGTGGAACAGTGTCATCTTCCTCCATCTGATGAAACTGTTCATCGAGGAAAGATTTTTCCTTCCTTTTTCAGCGAAGGAAGCTTTCTCTATTTGGGCAATTTCCGATCAAGATGAGCACGACCAGTATGGAAACTGGTCGAGTAGAGGGTCCCCAACCTCCCTATATAAAGAGCTCCCCTCCATTCATCCTTCACACACCTCAAATCTCCTCTTCCTATAAAGTGCTTAGTTTTCCGGAGAAGCTCAAAGTAGAGTTCTGACTTGGGCACTTCCTTCAGCCTTAGAAGCCAAATTCGGGTCCTATAGAGTCAGGATGAAGTAAGCTACCCGATGACGACCTTCGTATGACTGAGAATCGTTGGGGAAGCACCGACAAGCCCAAATAGTGAAGCTGCTCCATCGGTCTGAAGCTGCCTTGTAAACCCCGTCCTTTTATAATAAGAAAATCGGGAAAAGAACCGCTCATTTCCAAAGAGAAAACTGAGTTGGTTCATAAATCTTAATCAATTGAAAAAGAGAAATTTTGGAAAATTACAAATCCCAAGTGACTCAAAGAGTCAGAAAAGTCATGGAAAAGGACTTTGGGATGAAATGGAAGAGAAAACCAAATCAGTTTAGGTGAACTAGACCTGAAACAGATTGAACCACCATTGAACTAATTTATAAATTTATTTTTCTAGGCAGCTTAAAATATTCAAATTGAGGAATTGAAGCCACCATTAGATAAAAAATGAATTTAGAAATTTTTAATTTTGGAAAACTTGGTCGAATTAGGCCTGAACCAGCGGGTTTAAGCATTGAACCCGGTTCGTACTAGTCCGGTCCGTTGAAAAATAGTGTCGTCTTCAATGGTGGTTTAAACCGGTCTAAACCGGTTCTATCCGATTCACCTAAACCGATTTGGTTTTCTCTCCAATTCATCATAAAGTCCCTTTTCACAACTTTTGTGACTCTTTAGGTCACTCGGTATCCATAAGTTTCCCGGTTTGCCCTTTCTCTGTCGGTTCTGGTTCATAAACTAGCTCGGTTCATAAACCGGTTCAATCTTGTTAGATCTGGTTCATCTAAACCGATCTGGTTTTTCTCTTTCAATTTGTTCTAAGGTTATTTTCCAAGGTTTTATGAATCCTTTGGATCACTCGGGAGTTGAAATTTCTCAAATTGCTCATTCTCTGATGATTGGTTTGTGAACTGGTTCGATGTTTCTCACTCGATTTGACCGGTTCTTTTCCTGGTTTTTCCTTAATTAAAAAGGGTAGGGTTTACAACTCCCCCTCCTTTTAGGAGTTTTGTCTCCAAAACTTAATTAGCTACATTTGCATGAGGAACAATTTCCTTTGATGTCAACTTGGTGTTTGCTTAACATGCAAGCTCTTCACTTGTTCTTTCAATTAGCACTTTTTTATATCATTCACTTAAAAAATTTCTTTTCCTTTATATTCTTTACTTCCTCCATGGAGTTTATCATAACTAGACATACCTTACCTAAGGGTATATCCTTAGATTCAAATCTTTCTTTGATTAGAGCAACATTTTTCCCTTTAAGGTCCTTTACTCTAGATTGGGAGTTCCAAGATAGCTAACCATTTCCATGTCTAGTTAGCCTCTTTGTCGTTAAAACCCTTAGCTCAATGTTCCTTAGAGCATTACGTACTTGTTTTCTTGGGTTTCCTTGTTATCACCTTTTAGTCCTATTTCGACTCTTCCTTTATTTGTGTTCATTAACATTTCATTCCTAATTTTATGTTTGACCTTGTCATGCTTACTATCTAACTCTTCCTTATTTTGAGCCATGTTTTCCTCGGGACTATTGAGCTTACATACCTCATGCAGCATGACATTTTCTAGATATTATCTCTATGTCCATTATATTTCCAGAACACCTCCTTTAGGGTTGTTACCAACCTCACAGGGATTGTATAACTTCATCCTTCTTTTCATTTGGTAGTATTCCTCAACTACCTTTACCTTTATCCAATTAACTTACATAACTGTGTAAGTTACCCATTCATCCTTTCTCAACTTTCTTATTGAGTCTTTCCAGTTCCAAAGATTTTGTTTCCTAATGGTTTACCGACAAGCTTGGATTATTTCCTTCTTAAGTCCTTGACATTCTTTATTTAAGGATTTTTCCTTTTTCCTTAATCCACTTTTACTCACTCATGATCATTTCATCATTCTTCATTCTAAATTAATCACTTTCGGTCTGTGTGTCAATTCCTTTGCTTGTGAAGGTTCCCTTCCTCCGGTTTCATTATCTAATATGTCCCTCACAATAGAGACTTCCATCTTAGGAGCTACATGCTCAACCTTCTTATCATTCCTTGTAGGGTTATTTCTACCTTCCTTCACACCCCTATCTATGTTAGGGCATTTGCCCACTTTAGATCATTCTCTATCCATAACTTCTGTTTCATCCCTTATTCCTTACTTGAGATACTTTCGATTATCGGTTTTCTTCCATACATTCTACACTATGCTCAATCGTCTACTCTTTAGGCTTCATATGCGCGTGTGGACTATGAACCATCTTACCAATTGTGGTTATTCCTTCTTAGCCGCATCTTATTTGGAGGGCTTACTTTCCCAATATTTCTCGGACGTTCTTTCCTTTATTACCTTATTATGGGTAGTTCACTAATTCTTACTTAATACAGCATCTTTTGATGCTAACTTCCTATTTACCCATTAACTTATTTCCTTTGGTCCTCCTAGTATGCTTTCTTGGTTCTTTCACCTTAGTTTGCGCTTCTTTTGCAAGTTTATCTCTTTGTCCCTTTCACTTGGTTCCATTATCTCTTAGTTGGGATACATATCCCTTTTTAGGGTTTCCTTCCTCAGAAGGACTCCTTCCCTTTATTCTGAAATTTCTTTTTTATTTGTTCTAGGCAATAATATCTACCATTAAATGATATCATTTGATGTCGTCTTCTCTAGTTTACTTTTACTCTTCAAATCTTGCGACACATCTTTTGTACTCTATCCTCATCCTCATTTGTACCCCAGTACCTATCTATTTCTTTTAGGGAGAGCTCAAATCCTCCTTATTTCAAGATCTCTTGATCATGTGAGTGGCTTGCCTACTCCACTCTTGGTTGGAGTTTCATCGTTAATTTGGCCATTGGTCTTTTTAAGGATTTTCTTCATCATTTTTTTTTCAATTATTTGGCCTTTCCACCTCTCTTCTTTGTTGGAGCTTAAATTGTGGCTTTTACGAGTATCAGTTCGTTAACTGTCTCATCTCTACGATTCCTTTAGTCTAATTTTCTTAGGGCAGTTGTTTCTTGAGTCCTCTTGTCCTTAACATCCATCCCACCTCCCTTTTAGGGTGTAGTCCTTTCTACTTTCGAGTCTTCGTGAGAGCGTCGTTTATACTCCTTGACTATCTTGTTGTAACAACTTGCTTCCCTCCACTATGTTTGTCCAAAACTTCTATTTGACTTCACTACTTTTTCCAAAGTGAGTCGTATTTTCCATCTCAAGACATTTCATTTGTCAACAATTGCTCAACTGGTCTTTCCAAAGTGAGTCGTATTTTCCAAAGTGGTTTGTAGTGCTTCTTAAGGTAAAATTCTACTATCTATGGGTTTTCTTAAGGTCTTATCCTTGATTTTCTTTTTGTGATTCTTTCCCGTGCAATTGAGACATGCTTTCATATTATTAAGGAACAAGGAAATTTTCAGAAGCTCAAAATCTTATTTATTGAAGTAAGAATACAATTTTGGGGTTTTAATATCTCTTGAGGGAGTTTGTTACAATGACGGCTTGGGCAGTACTCATTACTAAACTATGATCTAGAGGGATTTCTTTTTGGGTGAGATTGGATTCCCTAGCCGCATTGTGGTTCTAGTAATGTTATCCCTTCGAACTTCTGTAGGGGTGAAGGTGTCCTTATTGGAGGGTATCGCTTGGATTCCTCGTAGTGTGGGACAATTCCTTGCTATGTGTCCCACCCTTCTACATTCATAACAGATCCTCTCGAGTCTTGTCCTCTGAAATGTTAGGCATCTTCTAATGTAGTGTCCCCATTACCCACATCTATAACATGTCATCTCCTTATGTGGATCTTTATGGTTCCTCCTATACTTTGAGCATTGTGGGGCCTTTCTAAGGGGTTGCTGAGGGTTTGATGCCTTGCCGTCGTTGAGCCTAAACACATTGGAGGCTTTTTTGTCGAGTCCTCTTTGACCCATGTTACTCTAACGGTTCTTCTAAGCTCTTGGTTTATCTTCTCCCTTGGGATGGGGTTTTCCCGGGCTTCCAGGATGGCTATGGTAGCGTGGTTTTGTTTGGCTACTTTTCGTGGAGCCATTTTAAGATCAATCCTATTAGTTACTATATTTTCTAGTTTTGATTATGTATTCGAGGAAACATGCTCTGATACCACTCAAGTTGTCACGCCCAGACCCGGTTTGGTTAGATCCCTATGATCAACCTACCACTCTCTCGGCTTACTAAGGGTTGCCCTTTCTTTTTAAACCATGAGGAGTAAGGCCTCTTTTAAACCTGTACCTTTCCTCAAATAATATAAATCAAAATTGTATAAAATTTCAAACTTTTTATACCTACATTACAGGTGTGTTAGCTGGTTATTATTGGGTAAGCTTCCAGGGTTACTTAAAAGGGGTATAAGGGAGAGGGTGAGTACAACGACTCAGTGAATGGGTTTTCAAAATTTAACTTTTAGGAAAAATGTTTGAATCAGAGTGTGTCAGTGTAAACCCCGTCCTTTAGTGATGAGAAAATTGGGAAAAGAACCGGTCAAACCGAGTAAGAAAATCGAGCCGGTTTAAGAACTCAATCATTTGGGAACAAGAAATTTGGAAATTTACAACTTTCAGGTGATCCAAAGGGTTCATTAAACCTTGGAAAAGAAACTTAAGACAAATTAGAAGAGAAAAACCAAATTGGTTTGGGTGAACGAGATCCCATAAGAACTATAAAGTTAAGCGTGCTTGCCCGAGAGTAGTGCGAGGATGGGACGATTTTACACCTATATAAAGAGGTCATCCCCATTCATTTTCCTCACACCCCAACACTTCTCTCTCTCTCTCTCTCTCTCTCTCTACTACTCCATTTCCCGATGAAACTCGAACCAGAACTTTGACTTAAACATTTTTCTTAACCTCGGAAGGAGAGGTCGGGCTCTTTAGAACCGAAGAGAAGTAAGCTATCTGATAGCAAACTCTAGTCAATCCGAGAATTGCTGGAGAAGCACTAGCATGATGGAACAGTGAAGCAACTCTGATGGACCGAAGCTGCCCTCTTTCGGCCAAGCTGAAGTTAGCCATTTCAAGCCCTCCTCGGTCCAAACCAAGCCCTCTCAACACTTCCTTAGCCCTCACACGACCGGTGCTAGAGAGAGAACTAGCAGAATTTTAATGATGAAATTCTAACTCAATTTGGCATCAATTGATGCGATTCTTGATTCTAGGATGAACCTCAGAACGAGAGCTATCTTCCCAGATTGAAAGCTCAAACCGCCGTGCCCTCACTGGTAAGTAATCGAAGCTTTCTCTCCCTATAGTCTATTTTTCGGTAAAGCTCTGCTTGAGCTCATTCTGACATTAAAACTCGTGATTCAATGTTCTATGGAATCGTATGAACATGAAGAAACTCAATTTCAACTTCCATTTCAACAATTAGAGGTGTTTGATCAGTCAATTTGATGAAATCAAATTCGGTTGTGTTAAAGAGTTGAAATTGGTGGAAATTTGGGGGTTTTCAAAATTTGAGGGACCAAAATGAAATTTTCTAAAATTGAGGGTCAATTGGTCATGATAAGAATATTAGAGGGCCAATTGAGAAATTTTAGAATTTTTGGGGCAAATTTTACCATTTTTGTAAAGGAAGGGCAAAATGGTAATGTTGGAAAAGTTGGGGGACCAAATTGGAAATTTGGGAAATTAATTCCCTTTTTGTGAAATGGAATAAATTGAGTTCCTATGATAAATTTTAAAAGTTTTGGGACTCAATTTGAGAAAAAATGGCATTTGGGGACTTAAAGTTAAAGAGAAATAACTTTAGGGACCTAATTGCAAATAAATGAAAGTTTGACTTTCTCTTTCATTTGGAATCAATGAAGGCTATTAGGCTAAGGAATAATGAACTGCGTGTAGGGACACGAAGTACCGGGAACGCCATTAAGGACAAACTCACATGAATATAAAGAACCAGTCTAGTGGAATTCATGGCATTAACGGGTGAGTGGATTTAATAACATCATACCCGGTTGGGATGATGAGCACAACTTAAAATTAAAAACTACTTACCGGTTGTAAGTTGGATTTTATATCATACCCGGTTGGGGATGATAAGCACATCAAAAGGAAAACCCACTACTATGTGTTATTTTAAACATCATGACTTAGAGTTGTGATGTGAAAATCATGCAGAAAAACTACTTATCGATTATAAGTAGGTCATACCCAGTTGATATGATGGAACTTCCTCGAAGGAAGTTGAAAACTCGTTCATCAATTATGAACGAAGATGTCCTTATATCAGATTGGTATAATGAATGGAGAAAACATATTTTTGTCGGAAGTGTTGTCCCTTGACTGTGTGTCAATGCTTAAACAATTTGGGAGACCTTCTCAACGGGAGCTCGAATAGCTCCTATAGGCCAGAGGCCTCAGTTTTGGAACTTGGGGAATAATATGCTTGGTTTTTTTGAAAATCTCGAACAGTGGGCCATAGGCCAATGGGCACGAGTAAGAGCTCATAAATGAACATAATATATGTGCCATAAATCTTTAATAAGAGAATTGTATGGTCATGGTACCAAGGCTGGTCCGACATCCTCAGTCAACTAATAGCAGTGCGACACGACCGGTCTCCGAACCAGTCAAGACAAACAGCTGTAAGTTGAGTTGAAAGTCAGGACCGTTGGACTAATGACACCATAGATTACATGGTATAATAAGAAAACATTGTTTGTGCATGCACTATGAGTATGGGATCATCAAGACGCCCATGAGGGGTAGTGATGCATCCTAAGGGCCCTAGACGACCCAGTGAGTATAAGGGCAGTTTGTCGTTCCAAGTGACTGTGCGAAATTTGGAGTAGCACCAAGTGCATGAGACCGGGCTGCGGACGGGATGAGGTCTTAGTACTCATATAGACGCAGGGAATTTATTCTAGGAATGAGAGTCAGATGTCGCGAACATCCACTCATTCTCACGTTAGAAGTGGACGTACTTCTATCCGGGTGGCCGGTAAAGTCGCTCTGAAGCCACAAGTGGGTTCAGCAGTCGTGCTGGCCTGCGAATGTGTGTAACCTTCATGATGAAGGATGTGTGTTGGGCGATGACACACTGTGATAAGAAGAAATTTGGAAAAACCCGAATCTTTTTAAATGTAAGGATTTTTGAAAAGTGAGGAGTCTGGCACACTCCAATATAAATATTTTTTATGAAAGTCAAAAGATTTGAAACTCATTCACTGAGTAGTCGTACTCACCCCCTCTCTTATGCACCTTTCAAGTAATCCCAGAAAGCATGTCCTTAAAGACTTGCAAATTTAAACACTTGCAAGACAAGTATGATTATTTTAAATTTCTATGTAGTTTTAATTTATGTTATTCCTGGAAAAAGGTGCAAAGAACGTCTTACTCTTTACAGTTTAGAAAAGGGGAAACCCTTTAATAAATCGAGAGAGTGGCGGGTTGTTCACGGGGATCCGACCAAACCGGGTCGAGGCGTGAAAGTTGGACTCCTTATTCTATTTTAAAAACATTTCATTATCAACTTTGGTTTTTATATTCATTTCTTATTACCATGGTGTGTCATCACCCAACACACATCCTTTATCATGAAGGTCAAACACACAATCGCAGGCTAGCTGTCCACTAAACCCACTTGTGGTGTCGGAGCGACTTTACCAGCCACCTAGAGAGAAGCACGTCTACTTCTACCCTAAGAATGAGTGGATGTTCACGACATCTGATCCTCAATCCCGTAAAAAAACTATGTGTCTGTAAGAGGACAAAGACTTCATCCTGTCCTCACCCTAGTCTCATGCGCTTGAAGCTACGTCAAGCTTTGCAAGACTTCTGGTACGACTAACTGCCCTTATATACACCAAGTTGTCCAGAGACCTAGGACGCATCACTATCCCTCTTGGGCGTCTTGAAGGTCCCGTAACATAATGCATGCTCAATCAACAGTTTTTCACATAATGCCATATAATCGGTGTTGCCACTGGTTCAACGGCCCCGACCTTCAACTCGACATATAACTATTTGTCTTGACTAGTCCGGAGATCTATCATGTCACACTGCTGCTAGTCCATTAAGTATGTCGGTCCTATCTCAGTACCATGGCCAAACAACTCATTTACTTAAGTTTTCATGGCATAATAATCATGTTTGTTTATGAGCTCCTGCTCATGCCAACTGGCCTAGGGCCCACTGTTCGAGATTTTCAAAATTGGGCATATTAGCACCCAAATTCCAAAAGTGAGGAGTCCGGCCTTTTGAGCTATTCAAGCTTCCGTCAAGAAGGTCTCCCAAAAATTTTAAGCAGTGGCACACCGCTAGGGGAGAGCACTTCGGACAAAATAAACTTTTCTACTGACCATCATACCAACCGAGTATAAGGACAACTCCGCTTATAACCGATAAGCAGGTTTTCCACTTCCTTCAAGGATATTTCATCATACCAACTAGGTATGATCTACTTACAACCGGAAAGTTGTTTTTCCATATGATTTCCACATCACTCCTCTTAGGTGTGATGTTTAAAATACCACTTAGCAGTGGGTTTTCATTTTCGAGGTGCTTATCATCCCAATCAGGTATGATATTAAATTCTCACTGACCCGAAAGTGCAGTGAATATCCTTTTAGCTAGCTTGTTGTCCTTACTCGAACTTGTCATAGCTGGCGTTCTCGGTACTTTGAGTTCCTACATGATATGAACACTCTTTTTCATTATCCTTTGGCCTAATAACCCTCATTCATCCCAAATGAATAAGAAAACTAAAATTTTCCTTTATTTACAATTAGGTCCCTAAAGTTAATTTTCTTTATCTTTAAGTCCCTAATGCTAGTTTTCCCTCAAATTAAGTCTCGAAACTTTTAAAATTCTCCTTGGGACCTCATTTTATTCAAATTCACAAAAATGGGTTTAATTTCTCAAATTTCCAATTTGGTGCACAACTTTTCCAAAATTACCATTTTGCCCTTACTTTACACAAATGGTATGTTTTGCCCCCAAAATTCCAAATTTTGCCCAATTGGCCCTCCAACATCTTTATCATGCCCAATTGTCCCTCAATTTTATGAAATTTCACTTTAGTCCATCGAGTTTTTGAAATCCCCAAAATTTCCCCCAATTTCAACCTTCTAACTTAGCTGAATTTGATTTCATCAAATTGACCGATCAAATGAGTTTAATTGTTGAAATTGAAGTTAGATTGGAGTTCCTACACCTTCATACGATTCAATTGAACTTTAAATCTCATGATTTGATGTTGGAATGAGCTAAAATGGAGCTTTGCCAGAAAATTGGACTTAGAGAGAGAAAGCATAATGTCGGGGGCGCGGTGGTCTGAGCTTTCGATTTGGGCAGATAGCTCTTGTCCCGAGGTTTCTCCTAGGATCAAGAATTGTATCCATTAATGCCGAATTGAGTGAGAATTTATTCATCAAAGTTCTATCGGTTCAATCTCTAGCACTGATCAAAATTTATAGAGGGGAGCCAAATTGGCTTACCTTTAAGCTCTAATTCAGCTATAGGAGGGTTGTGGAGGTGTTGTTCGGGCTTATTTGGCTTGATAAGCACTCGAATTTACCAATTTCAACTCAGCCAAAAT
Source organism: Trapa bicornis (assembly GCA_030064425.1). NCBI lineage: Eukaryota > Viridiplantae > Streptophyta > Magnoliopsida > Myrtales > Lythraceae > Trapa > Trapa bicornis. Next base: position 17,246,042 of record CM057761.1, read on the forward strand.
AGGGTAGCTTTAGTTTGCCAGAGCTACTACACTGTTCGATCATGCCGGCACTTCTCCAGTGACCCTCGGAGCAAATGGAGACTATAGGCATGTAGCTGACTTCTCCCCAGATCAAAATAACCTGACCTCACCTTGTTTGGCTCAGAAAAGTGCCCAAGTTGTAGCCATGGTTCGAGCTTTGCCAGAAATTGAAGGAATTGAGAGAGAATGGAGTTTTCAGGTGTGGAGAGGATGACTAAGGAGGGGCTCTTTATATAGAAAGCTCTCGAACATCTTGGTCATCCGATTTGCGCCTTAATGGCAATCATTCAATGCCTGAAACTCTCTAGTCGGAGACTTTTTAGCTTCGTCGGTGCTGCATGATTTTTCTATGAGTGAATAATGCCGTCATCTGAAGGAAGAAGACGACACTGTTCCGAACCGGACCGGACCGATCCGAACCTGGTTCCAAGCTCAAACCGGTCGGTCCACACCTGATTTGATCGAATTTTTCATAATTAAAATTTTCTAAATTCATTTTTTATCCAATGGTGGCCTCAAATCTCAAATTTAAAATTTCTAAGCCATGTAGAAAAAATAATTTAGCATCCGGTTCAATAGTGGTTCAACCCAGTTCAATCCAGTTCAGATCTGGTTCACCTAAACCAGTTTGGTTTTCATCACCAATTCATCCTAAAGTCCTTTTTCATGACTTTTGTAACTCTTTAGGTCACACAAGATCCATAAATTTCCCGGTTTACCCTTTTTCTATCGGTTCCGATTCATAAACCGGCTCGGTTCATAAACCGGTTCAATCCTATTAGATCTGGTTCATCTGAACCGGTCTGGTTTTTCTCCTTCAATTCGTTCTAAGGTTCTTTTCCAAGGTTTTATGAATCCTTTGGGTCACTCGGGAGTTGGAATTTCCCAAATTGCCCGTTCTCTGATGATTGGTTTGTGAACAAGTTCGGTGTTTCTCACTCGGTTTGACCGGTTCTTTTCTCGATTTTTCCTTAATTAAAAAGGGTGGGGATTACAAATGTCGTCTTAGGAATGTCCTACTGTCGAATCTTGAGTTGTGATAGCCCGACCAAAGGCCTATCTTGGACAAGTAGGCTGCCCCTTTAATTGGTCGAATAGGTCATCGATTCGTGGAAGTGGGTACCTGTTCTTGATGGTGACCTGATTCAACTTCCTATAATCTATGCACAGTCTCATGCTCCCATACTTTTTCTTCATGAATAAGAATGGTGCACCCCATGGAGATTGGCTAGGATGTATAAAGTCCTTCTCCAATAGATTGTTTAGTTGTTCCTTCAATTACTTCAGTTTTGTTGGTGCCATGTGATAAGGGGCTAGGGATATGGGGTTTGTTCCTAGGATAATTTCTATGGTGAATTCCACTTGTCGACTCAAGGGTAGTCCAGGTAATTCTTCGGGAAATACTTTGGGATAGTTTTTTAACCACTAGAATGTCTTCGGGTTCCTTCTTTTGAAATTTTTCATTGATGACTATGGCTAGAAAAACTATACAACCTTTATGGATCATCTTTAGGGCCTTCATATGGGACACCATTTGTACTTCACCCTTCCTTAGGTCTCCTTGGAATTTTAGTGCATTTGTCTCGGGAGTGTGGAAGGTTACCGTCTTCTTTCCACTATCCATCCTACCCTGATGGTTACTTAACCAATCCATCCTAAGGATTACTTCTACCTCTCTTAGAGGCAACGGAATCAAATCTGCTTCGAGTTTGAATCCTCCAATATTTATCTCACATCCCTTAAGTTGTTTGTTCCTATTTAACCATTCTCCTAAGCGTGTGAGAATGTTGAGACTTTGTCTTAGAGGAGTGAGTTCTAGGGGTAAACTTGGAATTAAGTACTCTTTGATGAAGGATCTCTCAGCTCCTGAGTTGAAGAGGGTGTAGTCCTTTTGTCTCCACAATTGCATGTACCCTAGTTGAAGAAACACATACATTTAGGGGAAATATTTTATATATTGAATGCAATTTCAATTACATGATTTTTTTTCTTAATCTAATTGGGAGGGTTTTGGGATGTACCCACTACAGTACTAGGGTCTTTCTTAGGCTCTTCCTAGGTGAGGTTGTATACCCTAATCGGTACTCTGGCTGTAGCATCTTGCATGGAATTCCTAGGGTTCCCTTGTGGTGTTCCAAGTGTATTCCTTTGTTTGTTATTCATAAGAGTGGGGCATTCCTTTACAAAGTGTCCCATTTGTCCGCATGCAAACAGGACAAGCATGCTTCCTCGTGGTGCCTTTGGCACCTAGGACAGTAACGGTTTCCTTGTGGCGTGGGAATTACTCTCTTGGGAGGTGGTGACATATCCTTCCTCTTTTGAAATGCCACTCTATTTCTCCATCTTGGACCATTATGCTCCTTCCGTCCTCCTTTATGGTTTTGGGCCTTATCCTCCTTCCAGATCATTTACTCCATCCGACGGCATCGGGTTTGCATAAGCCGCTCACACTCGTGAGCCATAATGATTACCGCCACCAAGTCCGTGGGGCATCCTAGTACTCCCATACGGTCTCGTATGTCCATGTTGAAATCGTACATGAATCTTTACATATATCAGCTGGCCTAGTTAGGTTAGGAGCAAAGGGTCTTAACTCGTTGAATTTAGTTTCAAACTACGATATCGATTTAAGCCCTTGCCGAAGCCGGAGGAAATTCTACTTCTTCTCGTTAATCAGATGAGGAGCCAAGAACTCTACTACTTACCTCTCCTCAAACTACTCCTATGTGGTTGTGGAGTTATGTAGACTTCGGACATTGTCCCACCATCTTTTGGCACTTCCCTCCACGAAGAATTATGTCAGGATCACCATGTCCTCCGGTGATATCTTGGCTATTCCTTTTAGCTTCTTGACATTTACCAGCCAATCCATGGTGGCACCAGCATCTTCCTCTTCGAGAAAATGCTTACACCCTAGTTGATGGAGAGTCTTGAGATTTTTGGGAATGTCAATTAGAGGGGGGTGGCAAATAGGAGGAGGATGGGATTGTACTTCTTTCGATTCAGCCCGAGAGTTAGTGTCTACCTTAGGGACGAGGTTAGGTTGCCCAAATACATGGGTGAACTCCTCATACAACCTTTGATGTTCTGAGCTAAATCTAGGTGGGGTTGTTTGGGCTCCTTGGGGATTTTCCACACGAAGGGGGTGCCTGGGTATTGTCGGAGACTACAACTCTAATTCTCTTTGTTCCTTTCTTGGGAACCATTTGTAAATTTTAAAATTAACCCTATCAATTACTATGTTCTCTAGTCTTGATAATGTATTTGAGGAAACATGCTCTAATATGACTCAAGTTGTCATGCATCAACCCGGTTTGGTCAGATCCCCATGAGCAACCTTCCACTCTCCCTGTTTATTATGGCTTTTCCCCTTCTTTAAATCGTGAGGAGTAAGGCGTCCTTTATACATGTACCTTTCATGGAATAACATTAATCAAAACTGAATAAATTAAACTTACATACATGTCATGTAGGTTTAGCTAGTGGAATGTCTGTAGGTAGGTTTTTCCCTCGGTTACCTAAAAAGGGGTAAAGGGAGGGGGTAAGTTTGACAACTCAGTGAATGGGTATTTGAAATAAGAATTTTTGTAAAATAGTTTGAATTATAGTGTGCCAGACTCATTATTTTCTTTAAAACCATTCTTTCCTTGAATTCTCAGTGATTCAAAACCAATTTCCTCACAATTAGTGTGTTTAACAATCAACACACGCCCTTCATAATGAATGGATCACACATTCGCAGGGTAGCCCATCCACTGCACCCACTTGTGGCGTTGGAGCAACTTTACCGGCCAGCTATATAGAAGCCCGTCCACTTCTACCAAGGGAATGAGTGGAAGTTTATGACATCTGGCCCTCAAACCTGAAAAGAAACTTAGTGTCTGTATGAGTACCGAGACCTCATCCCAATCCCACCCTAGTCTCATGTGCATGAAGCTATGTCGAGCTTTTTGACTGTTGGGACGAAAATCCGCCCTTATCTCCACCATGTCGTCTAGTAGCCCCTATTACCCATCACTACCCCTCTTGGGCATCTTGATGGTCATGAACATCAGTTCATGCAAAAATAAAGTTTTCCATATAAGCCATTAATCTTTAGTGTCAGTGGTCCCACGGCCCCGACCCTCAACTCAACCTGCAGCAGTTTGTCTAGACCGGTCCGTCGACCTGGTCTTGTCGCACTGCTACCAGTCCATCGAGTATGTCAGTCCTATCTTGGTACCATGGCCAAAACACATAATTAATTAAAATTTTCATGGCTTATCATCATGTTTGTTTACGAGTTCCTGCTTGTGCCAACTGGCCTTAGGCCCACTGTATGAGATTTTTAAAATCGGGAATTTTATCCCTCAATTTCCAAAACCGAGGCCTATACCCTATATGAGCTATTCGAGGTCTCATCAAGAAGGTTTCCCAAAATTTTTTAGTAGTGGCACAAAGTGAGGGGAGAACACTTATAACAAAATAACTTTTCACTCGTCTATTACACTAACTGGGTGTGATGACATCTCCGCTTACAAGCAGTCAAAAAATTGGACTTAGAGAGAGAAAGTTGCGAAAGCCTAGCTTTCAATCTGGGCAGATAGCTCTTGTCATGAGGTTTCTCCTAGGATCAAGAATTGTGTCAATTCATATTGAATTGAGGGAGAATTCGGTCAGTGAAGTTTCACCAATTCTCTCTCTAACATTGGCCAGAAATTCAAGAGGGGAGCCAAATTGGCTTACCTTTCCTCTCTAATTCGATTGTATGATGGTTGTGGAAGTGTTGGAAGAGTTTGGTTTGGCCTGAGAAGGGCTCAAATTGGCCGTATTTAGCTCATCCGAAATAGGGCGCCTTCGGTCTATGGGAGCTGCATCATTGTTCGATCATGTCGATGCTTCTCCGGTGATCCTTGGAGCAAATGGAGACTACCGTTAGGTAGCTGACTTCTCCCCAAATCTAAGGAACCCGACCTCGCCTTATTTGGCTCAGAAAAATGTACAAGTCGGAGCTCTCGTTCGAGCTTCACCAAAAATTGGAGCGAGAGAGAGAGAGGGAGAGACGTTTTCATGTGTGAGGTGGCTCTTTATATAGGAACCTCAAGGACTCCTTAGTCGTCCAATTGGTGCCTTTATAGCGATCATTCATGGCAAAAAATTCCCTGAATAGAGACTTTTCATCTTCATCGGCGCTGCTCAATTTTCCGACAAGTAAACAGTGCTATCATCTAAAGGAAAAAAATGATACTATTCCAGACCGGTCCGAACCAAATTCAATTCTTAAACCAACCGATTCAGACCTGATTGGACCGAGTTTTTCAAAATTAAAAATTTCTAAATTCATCAAAATTCATTCTCTATCCAATGGTGGCTTCAATTCTCCAATTTAATTTTTCTAAGCCACCTAGAAAAATGAATTTAGAAACTGGTTCAATAGTGGTTCACACCAGTTCAAACCGGTTCAATCCGATTCAGGTCGATTCACTTGAACTAGTTTGGTTTCCACATTCAATTCATCCTAACATCCTTTCTCATGACTTCTGTGACTCTTTAGGTCACTAGGAATTTATAAATTTCCCGATTTGCCCATTCTCTATCGGTTATAATTTATAAACCAACTCATTTTTTTTCTTTGGAAATGACCGGTTCATTTCCCGATTTTCTAATTATCAAAGGATTGGGTTTACATTAGAAAACCGGTCGAATTGTGCCTCAACTAGCCAATTTACAATTTTAAGTCACCAAACTCGGTTGGATCAAATCGGTCAATGGTTATGTCGGTTAACAGAATGCTGCCAAGTTAGTGCCTTGTCAGCAGGCATGACCAATTAGCGTACAACACATGACAAAGTGTGCCCTATCAGCCACTCAGTTAGTGCATGGAAGCTCTAGCTAATGGTTAAGGGAGGAAAATCAACTCAACAACAACTGGCCAATATGAGAACAACACGTGTCTCGGTCAACGGTCAATGTCTGAAAGGCCTTAACAAAGTTTGACCAACGATGAGCTGACAAGTGGCAAAAGTGCCATATTAGCATCTGAAAAGGATGTTAGAAAAATGACCGACCAATCAAAGGCTTACACATGACAGGGCCACGTCAGATAACCTCAACAAATCAGAGGCAAACATGTCACAGTAGCACTGTGCGTTAGAAGGGAAATCTAACGCATTTAAAACAGTCAATTAGAGGATGCCACATGTCACGGTCAGCAATCAAAGAAATCTGGTCAGTAGCCACGTGGTCTAGAGTACTACTAAATGGAAGGTTGCCACCTATCTAGTTAGTGGGTCAAAGGATAACTAGGCTGCTGAGTGGGACGCCGCATCAGTAGAGCTAGCCAATCATGAGGTGTCATGTGGCACTTCTACACGTATGAAGCTCGCACACGCGGAATAATGTCGTCTTCAAACTTTGGCTGACAAACGATTTGCGACCCTCAGAGGAAGACCGAATGTTCTGCCTTCGGAAAATCGGTCATTGATGATAGAATAAGGCGAGTCAGACGCGGAAACCACCGTCGGCTGATAGCCTTGTCAGCTGCTGAGCTCCCTATAAATAGAGCACCCTCCCATTCGGCCTCTCCAGCACTCGAGCACACTCTGAAGATTGACAACCCATTTCCCGATGAAGTGCAAACTAGAGCTCCAGCAACAGACCTTTTCTCAACTAAAGGAGCTCTGGCTGGTGGCATCAGAGCCTGGGTGAAGTCCTCTAGCTCACCAAACCCTCAACAAGACCCGAGGACTCCCAGAGGAGTGCCAGAGTGATTGCACATTGAATCTGCTCCAATGGCTTGAAGCAACTGACCTCGAGTCGACTGAATTCAGGACCCTCCCAGCTGCGACATTTGGAGTCGACCTCTCCCGACTCTCCTAAGCTAACCCTCGACTCTCCCATAGCCTTTGACTAAGCAATTCGACCTCCAATTTTGAATTTCCCGAACTTCTAAAGAGAGAAAGTAGTTGTAGATTGATGATTGGAATTCCTCTACCTTGGACATCAATTGAGGGAAACTATGATCCTCCAAGAATCCTCCAGATGAGGGCTAGCTCCATAAACTCAAAGCTTGGATAACTACACCTCCATTTGTATGCACCAGGAGCTTTCTCTCTTTAAGTCTATTTTTCAATGAAGCTCTAACGGAGCTCAAAACATAGTTAATTATTGAAATTAAAAGTGCAGGAAGATCGTGGGAAGCTAGAGGAAGTGAATCGAAGCATCAGAGGAAGCAATTAAGGATGTTTAGGCAGTCAATTGGATGAGGTAAGGATTGGTAATCTAAAAGCTCATTTTGCGAAGAAATTGGGAGAAATTTGTGGATTTTCAAAAATTAAAGGACTTAAGTGTAAATTTCAGAAATTCTAAGGACTAACGAGCAATTTCAAAGAAATTAGGGGCCAATTAATAATTTTGGAAGGATTTGGGGAAATTCGATAATTTCTAGAAAACTTGGGGCCATGTAAAGGCATGAACTCTCAAGGTATGTCCCACATCACAAATTTCGATCATATTATGGGAACATATGTCGATATGCCTTTACCATTTTCGGACCATCAAGATAGGATTGTTAGGATTGTTTGGAGAAGGTGGCAGGTGTATCATAGGGCTCTGACCCAACCAGGTCGGGGTGTGATAGATAACGGATCATAATCCTAAGAGTTTTGTTTGTGCATACACTGTAATACAGATTCATCAAGACACCCAATTGGGGGTAGTGTTAGTTCTAAGCGATGTTAGATGACCAAGATGCGATAAGGGTAGTTTTGTCATCTAGAGAGTCACGAAGCTTAGAGTAGCTTCCTACGCATTGTGATCGAGGTGGGGTTTAGAGAGGCCTCATCCCACATAGCAGACACGAAGTACTTTGGGTCTAAGGGTCAGACAATTAATGTCCACTCAAACTCCGTGTAGAAGTTGGGGACTTCTATTGGGTGGTTGGTAAATACGCTCTTGTCCACAGGTGGATACAGTCGTTGTAACAGCATCTCGTGAATGTTTGAACCTTTTATGATAAAGTGCATAGGATTGTATAATATTTTCATGATTATAGGATATGTTATTAGATGGAAGATAATTATTTAATGTGAGTACCATTGTAAACGATTGAAGTATATGACTTTGACTAAAACCCAAAAAGAGATAATTTGGTCCAGATACTTAGTTAGTAATCTTGATATAAATTATGATAAAATTATTATTTTTTATTATATTATGAGTCAAATCCATTGGGATATATTGATATGAGGTATTGGTTCGTGAGTGATAAGAATAATATCAATATGAAACAAGTAAAATCTACCGATAATCTTATTGATATTTATGAATCCAATTTCTTCCTATATTTTAAATTTGTTTAAACTTGATTGATATTAAAATATATTAAATTATCGTTTTGGGTAAATATGCGATTGAAAAATATGTTATATTTGGATAATGTCATTCATCTAAGTTAAGGATAATTCAATTTAAAATGTGTATTGAATTTTTAACTCTTGATAGAGATAGCGGACAAGGTATCACTTTCATCATATATTAGGATATATCTCTCCTTACTAAAAGTATATATTCTTTTTTATTGATCTAGTTAACACATTATTAATTATGTCAACTATCATATTTTTATTAGTATAAAAAAATTATCTCATTTTACAATACTTTAGTTATTTTTCCCATCGGACAAATGTGTATATATTTGTAATGTCAAGTAAGATTGATCAATAATCAATTAAATTAAAATGTTTATTTGTTTTCCATCGTTAACATATCATGAGAATACTACTATAGGTTGTATAGATTGAAAAGAAGACTGAGACATGTTGAGGACTCCACCTCACGGTGGGATTCTTATCAACATAGGAGAAAGTGATTGGCATAACAAAACCTGTCTCTACAAAAGAATGCCAAAAAATATTCTGATCCCTCTCCACCCACTCTTTCCCCTTTTATCCAACTGTATAGATATATGCCCAGTCTTTTACAAAAAGAAAATTGGTAACATATTTTATGCGCTACTAAGGAGGATTTCGTCCTCTTGTTCTACAACCTTATGCTTGATTTTATCCTTCATTTCTTCCCATTATCTCATGGATATATAAGCCATTTTTTAATTTTAAATAAATTAACATGAAAATTTACCAGTAGTAGAAACATTAACACCTCTCCAAGGAGGAGTGCACAAGCCAATTTGGAGGTTAATTCTCCCCTCACACTCTCATTTGGACAATGGATTAAAAGGAAGAATCCCTTTATCAATACTTCTTTCCTTTGCGGCATGTCGCTAAACAAATGGACAAGACAGGACCACTAATCAAATGGAAGAAAAATATTTATATGGTAATCAATATTTTAGTAATTAATATCCTTTTTGTTTTTGGTATTTTACCCTTTAATTCATTTGATGACGGTTGCTGCCTGACTTGTATACCGGGTCTTATCCGGACACCAAATGGCTTTTTGAATTAAATATCGAAAATATACTTTCCAAGTCATGTTGAAAATGAGCAAGACCAAAAAATGTACTGTATGTGAAAAGATCTACAAGCTTATATATTCTCAAAAAGCTGAACTAATCAAAATGAAAAAAATGGAAATTTAGATCCCTATCCTTCTCCATGCTCCTTTTAACAAACTAAGCTAGGTAACAAACTGATGCCATATTCCTTCATTTTCTCCTCCAAGGTTGTTCAACCAGCCACACACCCACATCAAGCTCCTTAATTGTTGAACCAGATTTCCATGATAGGCTCTTTAACATATAATCTATAATCAGAATCTTCATTAGGATGTTCTTATGTATATTTAAGTTGAGGCTCTTGACATTTATTTTTTCTCTTTCTAGTCCTTTTTTTTATTATCCACATGCGCAAACACAAACTCCAATCAATGTTTATAAATCGAACCAATACCATAGCCAAAACTATCAAATGTTTAACTTCAAATTTTACTTCGGCAATTTATGAGGGGCAAATTCTGCAGCGGGAATTTATCTACAGGAGACCTTATGCATAAGAACGTCATATTGAAAAATTTTATAAAGTTCAACTACAGCCACCGTATCATTAGATGCGAAGGATTCTTCCTTTGTTGTGCATGAATCATTATCATCTACAAAGTTGGAGAAAAGAATGAAATGGAGGGAGCCCTTTTCTTTAGAGTTCTAATATGCTAAGTTAAATGCACGAGGAAAGGGGTTGGATTTGTTTATCCTTGTACACTATAAGTTCTTGAGCATGTTAAATATATATAAACACACAAATTTACTCCTACTTATATTTATTATTTTGTTATAAATATTTACATAAAATATAATTAGCGCAAAACCATTTAGAAAGTTATTCAAAATTTAAAATATTTTAATCGTTTTACGAGACATCATGTACCAAATGTGTATTTCTTAAAATTAGGATAATTAATTACACGTTTGAGAATTTTGAAGAATTTGACCCGACATAGAGTTAAATCTTTAGGTATACTATTCTAATTAGTGTAAAAGAAAATTTTATATCATCATTCTTGTATACCAATACACTAGTTTTTGATGAAAAATTGAAGGTGCCAAATGGACACAAAACTAAATATTTTTTATTAGTTGGGTTGACAAAAGAAGTTTCTATGAAAATAAAAGAAATGAGTGACGTTTATATATTTTAAGTATTTTTTATTCATGTGTAATAAATAAAATATTACTTAGATTATGTTTGAATTATGAGGTTAGTAGTGATTTGAAGTGAAAGTGTTTGTATATAATAGTAGGGGAAGTAAAGTGATAGATTTGAATTTGTTAAAAAATTTTAATAATTTGTCGTAGGTGAATTGAGTTAAATAATTATTAATAAAAAATTATAAATATAAATATAAATTTAATTAAATTAAATAATTTATTAAATATTATATATAATAAAATTATATTAAATACATTTTATATCATCATTTTTATATATAATATTTGTATTATATAATTTTATATACAATATTATTAATATATAAATTTATTTAAAGTATTTAAGAATAAAAAAATAAAAAAAATTATTATATAAATAACAATGGAAAGTATTAAAGTAATTTAAGCAATAAATGATAGAATCACTCAAAATACCCCCACTTCTATGGTATTAGGTAGTAGTGTAAATAGAGGAGTTTGGAGTCCATTGTCCACCCCTCCATTTGTCTTACCAAATGATGTATTCTTCCACCCTCCAAATCACTCCAAACCCCTTAATACAAAAATAGTATTAACTAAAATTTATTTTGAATTATTACACCACTTAATTGTAGTAACTGTCCATATTTTATAAGTGCTTATTATTTATAACTAAATTATATATAAATAGAATAAGATAGTATAATAAATAACAAAATATAATTTACAATCTCATATCTTTCACTCTTTCTCTTATAGTTTTCTTCCATTCCTTTATGGTATTAGAGCAACAAGCTTCTTAGCATTGTTCCAGCATTGAAGATCCACAACACGCTTGCAAGTCCTCATCTATCACTCTTTACATTTCTACCGCCTAATTGAAGACTTTTGAACAAAAACCTATCTTCTCCGTATGTGGTATTAATATTCTCATCCTTCTACTATCTAGTACTGAGGCTGAGTACAAAAGTCTTCCCAATGCAACCGCTAAGCTAATCTGGATTCAGTCTCTTCTTAAAGAACTCGTCATTTCTCCCACTCATTCTCCAGTCATGTGGTGCGATAATCTTTCGACCATTTATCTCACTGCCAACCCCGTCTTCCATGCTCGCACCAAACATATTGAGATTGATTTCCATTTTGTATGTAAACAAGTCCGTCAAAGTTTACTCAAAGTTCGTTTTATCAGTACTACTCCTCAATTAGTGGATGGGCTCACCAAAGGTGTTCCTTCTACTTGTCTCTCTCTTTTACAAGACAAGCTTAACATTGGTGAACTCCGTTGAGCTTGAGGGGGAGTAATAACCAAAATATCACTTAATGTATTGAGTGCCCATATTCATTTGGATTTATCACACCACTTAAACCACTTAATGTAGTGACTGTCCATATTTTGTAACTGCTTATTATTTAAGACTGGATTATATATAAATAGAATGATATAGTACAAGTGAGCGGATTGTGATTTCTTTTTTCAAAATTATAAAACTGGATGTATATTTACTTTAATGATTAATATTTATATAAATAAATTTCTAAAAATTAAAAACTATCTTCGGACATACTATTATTAGATAAAACCTAACAAACTGATTTGACTCGATTCAAATTAATTTAGACATAGTCGATAATCTCCTTCCTCCATGTTAGCTGCACTCTTTTGCTTTGTTTTTCAAATAAATGCTAGGAATAGAGAATGAAATTCCTCCTCCAACAACTATTAAGTCATCTTGAGTAAACACACCATCCACTCTACCCATTTCTTTCTAAAAGTGTCACACCACTACTTGATTTTTCAAGTACTATAACAACCAACACATTCTCTCAATAATACAGTAGTGGGTGTCACACTTCTGCCGAACCGACATACTGAAATACTTAAAATAATAATAAATAGTTCAAAAATATACTCTTAACTTCAAAATTTTCTAACTGATGTTTAAATACATATATTTGTCTAAAAACTCTTACAAGAATCAATTGATACATTGTATCTCCTTGTATTATCTATGAGAGTGTTACCTCGATTCAATTTTTTGAGCATGATCTTCTACCACTGTACTTATCATCTCTTAAAGAATTTCTTGAAAGAGTTTAGGGAGGGTGAGCTTAAATTCTACTAAGTAAGGTTATTGATACCAGGTTTTCATAGGTTCATTCTCATTATCAACTCAATATTCAAATATAGAGAATTTGACATCTTTCAAAGTATAATTATCCTTTTTAATAAAGGGTGTATATTTTCAATAAATTATATAATTTCTTTTTCAATCACAAGTTTCTATTGTAGGTTTCATTTAGTGTATTCAAGCACACATAATAAATCAAATATGTGGGTTGTACCACACTACCCAATATCGCTTATTCGACCATCTAAGAACGATGAGTGGATAAATGTGCTATGAAATATTCTCACTGTCTTCAAGGTAGACTGGACCACTCATTTGAACATCGATGTCTATCCATTAATCATTCAATTGAACATATCCCACCAACTTCTATTCACACTTATATACCTCGTCACACGACTACTCTGATCCTAGTATATTAGCTAATATAATTGTACTCCCTTATATTAACATTATTTTCCAGTACCCCTTTGTAGTTGATACGACCCCATAGTAGGCATATGTCGAATTAACAATCACATTGATCCTCCACAATCACATACAATTATACATTTATATGAACCATACACTAACTTTATCAAGTCAATCACATAAATATTCATGGATAAAAGATTTGTTTCCTATATGGCCACCCCCTCTATTAATATAAATATCAAATTGGTCTCGGAAGACATAATAAATCACATGAATCTCATTCACTTATGAAAATATCGGGTCATGACACGTATTTGAAATTCTCTCAAGTCAAGGCCCATCATTATCTTTAATTTCCTAAACTTTGTACCTTATCCCTTTCATAAAAATTGGGTGTTAGCCACATTCATAAACATATGGCCATATTATTTTCCTAAAAATTATGACGTAACACTTTTCATAAATATTGGATCATAGCCCCTTTCTTAAACACTAGATTTACTAGTTCATCAATAATGAGCCTTAACCCCTTCCATGAACATGGGGTCTTATAACTTTCATAAACCTCATGTCACACCCCGACCCAATTTGGATGGAACCCTGTGAAAAACCCATCACTTCTCCCAATACTATAATAAATGCCACCTCGGTTATTACAGTATTTAGAGAAGAAAGGCTCAAGGCAATGAGAAAAAATTGTAACATATATATTTTCTAAAAATTTTCCATAATAGAAAATGTAGTATAGAAACATTATAAAGGAAATTTTTATATCATGTTGGTAGTTCGTCCTCTAACTTCCTTCTTTACATGTTTATGACCTGAAAGGTGTAAGGGAGGGGTGAGTTTATAAATAAGTGAGGAGAGTTCTAATGACATTGTGACTTCCTTTCCACAATTTAACATTTATGAAAAATAGAACTTTTCCTTTTCTCTTTAAAACAAAGAGCTTATTTGACATGGAAAACATGATACGAATTGTGTTAGGCCTCGAACCAGTTTAGTTAGAACCCCGTGAGTAACCCACCAGTTCTCCTTGTACCACACTGGTACCTTGATCCGAATAGCACAAGAAAATTAAAGGAATCATGTTAATTGGTTTTTCCGAAGAAAAGAAATCAAAATAAAGTACGATTAAATTCATACCTTAGTGGTTGAAGTATTCCTCCTCACAATGTATGTCCTACCTTGAAAGAGGTACGGGAGGTGGTGAGTCCTATAACTTAGTAAGCGGGTGTTAGGGGTGAGATTCCAAAAGAATTTTTATAATATATTTCTTTGTTTACATATTCATTAAAGAATACTTCAACTTTTTCCTATTATTCGGGATCAGTTTAACATACAACCATAAAACACCCTTTATCAAAAAGGGATCACACGGTCGTAGAGTAGTTCCCGACTACTCCATTTTTGGTTTGGAGCATCTTTACCAACCACCCTGATAAAAGATTGCACCTTCTACCACTAGTCTGAGTGACCCTTACCGCCCATTCCTTAGACTTGATATTCTCTGTGTCCAATATAGTGCGACGAGACCTCTCCCCCTTCGACCTCAGTCTCAATGAGCATGAAGCTCTTAGAGCATCTTAACATACTGGATGACAAGCTCCCATTATACTCCCTAGGTCATCCAGTTGCCCTTGGAACCAACACTACCCCATACTAGGCGCCTTGATGGTTCTGAACTCATAGCATGCACAAACAATTATTTTTAAAATTATATCCATTATCTTTGGTGCTACCAGCCCAACATTCCCAACAACTCGGCTTCAGTTCCTTAACTGCTATCCCAATATGTTTGATTACCTGGCTTCGACTCAACACCTACTAACCAATTGAGTCTGACGACCCCTCATTGAAACAGTGGTGGTTCACACAAATAGTTAGTTATGAAAAGGTTTCATGTCTCATAAATTTATTTGTCTACCGGTTACAGCCCGTGCCTATTGGCCTTGGACCCACTTCCCGAGTTTTCCAAAACTTGGTCTTAGGCCAACCCTCTTGCCTATTGGAGCTATCCTAGCACTCAATAAGTCTTCCAAAAGGTTTAAGTAGTTTTACATAGTTATGGGAGATCATTCCTAGAAAATGATTTTTAATCTTTAAAATAATTCTCATCACCCCAACCGAATATGATATTGGAAAATCCCACTTACTCAATACTGTGATGAATTCGTCCTCACTAGATTCCAATCTCCAATGTGCTCTTTGACACCAGTACTCATATAACAAGTTCTTACATTGTTCGAGTATTCACATCTGGACGATTTGGAATAAAAGACCTCTTACATCCATATATTTATATTTTGGTCCTTAATTTATGCCTTATTACAATTAGGTCCCTAAAGTTAATAATTTTGACATTAGGTCCCTAATTCTCAATGTATTCTTAATTAATTCCCTAAGGTTTCCAATTTCACTCTTAGATCCTCAATTTTCCAAAATTTCCAATTGGTCCTTACTTTTCTTCAAAATTATGAATTGGTAGCCTATTTTCCATAAATTCATCAATTTGGCCCTCAATTTCCTTCAAATTGCCAATTCACGGGAGTTAATTTTATAAAAGTTCCCAAATTTTCTTTAATTTCAATTCGGCCACCAATTTTTTAAAAATCCACAAATTGCCTAATTTTTCAAAAAAATTGCAATTTGACCCCCAAAATCTTATTTAATTTAATTGACCACTTAAACTTGGCCAATTACCACATAATTTGAATCATCTTCCCTTTTGCCTCCTACTTCATTTCAAGCATTAAAACGCTTAATTTGGCTTAGAAATGAGTTCAAACGGAGCTTCGCCGGAAAATAGTTTTAGAGAGAGAAAGGTTTGATTACTAATCGGTGAGCTTCTGATGATTGGATCTTTCGATTCAAATGGATTGCTCTCTTCTTAGAGATCCTTACTGGATCTAACCAAGCATCAATTGGTGCATGAGTAGTGCGAATTTTATATATTAAATCTCATCAAAAACGCACTATGAATAGTATTTTTAGGCAAATGGAGCATTGCTAGAAAATAGTTTTAGAAAGAGTAAGCTTCGATTACTCATCGATGAGGATCTAGGGATTAGAGTTTTTGATTCCACGGATTGCTCTCATCTTGGAGATCCTTCCTGTATCAAACCATGCCTCAATTGGTGGCATGAGTAATGTGAATTTCATATTTTAAATCTTAGTAAAAACGCACCATGAACAATATTTTTTGGCGAAGGGTGGCAGAGGGGACTTATCAATTCAACCCAAGAAATGTCGGGACACGTCTATGGGTGGTCTGAGAGCTTTGTTTGGCTAGAATTGGTCCAAGTGTAGCTAAAATTGAGCTTGACTAGCATAGGTTGCAGATCGCCGAGGAGCGACGGCACTGTGCGAGCTCTTCGGTGCTTTTTCACTGTTCCTCGAGCTGGGTGGAGGTGTTGTTGGGTAGCTGACTTCCTTAGAATTCCAAAGAACCTAAATTTGCCTTTTGAGGTGAAGAAAAGTGCCCAGAGCTTCATTGGGAAACTGAGCACTTCTACTTCTTTGAGTTTTTGAGGGATGAAGAGGTTGAATGGGGAGGAGCTCTTTATATAGGGAGCTCGGGATCCCTTGGCTGTACCAGTTTCCAAATTGATTGAGGCTATCCTCTCTGTAATTGCCATTATGGGAGCGAATATTCCCTCACTGAAAATGGAAAATGGAATTATTCCATTTTTTTATCCATAAATAGTGTTATCATCTAAAGGTTAAAGATGACACTATTCCGTGTGTGTGAGCTTCGCACATCCGAGCTTGCCCCATGGTGCTGCATGATTGGTTGGCTTTGTTCGAATAGCCTTTGACCCATTGATCAAACATTTGGCAACCACCCATTGGATGCTCGTTCCTACGTTGTTGTTAATTGGATTTCTATGACCGTTGACCGAGACATGTGGTGTCCTCTGATTGACTTATTCAAATGCATCAAATTTCCCTCCAATGCCACTGCCACGTGTCAGCCTTTGATTGGCTAAGGTTGTCCGACGTGTCACTGCCATGTGTCGACCTCTGATTGATATATTGTTTCTCCCTCATCCTTATCGGGTGCCCACGTGGCACACTGGCCATGTGGCAGCTCCTTATTGGTTAGTCTTTACTGATGGGTCTTTCTGACATTCAACATTGATTGGGACATGTGCCGCTCTCCTATTGGTCGATCGTCACTGATGTTGATTGCCCTCCTTTGACCGTTGAGCAGGGACACGTGTCACGCTTTGATTGGTCAGTACTTTCATGCGCTGACTGGGTGCATTTCGCCATATGTCATGCACTAATTGGTCATGCTTGTTGACCAGGCGCTGACTTGACAACAGTCTGTTGCTTGACTGGACCGTTGACCGGTCCGGTCCGACCAGGTTCGGTGATCCGAAATCATAAATCTACTAGTTTAGGCCCAATTCGACCAGTTTTCCAAAATTTTAAAATTTCTAAATTTATCTAAATTCATTTTCTATCTGATGGTGGCTTCAATTTTCCAATTTGATATTTTTAAGCCACCTAGAAAAATGAATATTTGAACTAGTTCTTCATGGTTAAAGTTGTTTAAATCTGGTTCAGGTCCGATTTACCCTAGACCAGTTCGGAAAATTGGCTATTTTGGATTTTCTAAATTCCCATTTGAACTCTTTTTTTCTAATTTTGTTCGTTTAGATTCTTGGTTTCTCTCTAAAAAATTGATGGTTCTCTTTTCTAGTTTCCTTGATTTGAGAGGATGCGGTTTATAACTCTCTCGACCTTTTTGGAGTTTTGTCTCCAAAACTAGTTTTACATTCCTTACATAGTGAATGATTTCCTTTGAGGTCAACATGTAATTTGCTCCGATATGGTACCTCGGGGTACGTCTCCTTCCTGGTTGCATATCCTTTGGGTATCTTTCGTGCATGTCTGCCCTTTAGGCATCTTTCTTTTCCAGGTCTTGTTCTTTTATTATTTCATCATTTATTTATCCATTGTTCTTAACAACGTGATTTGACCTTACCACTTGAGAAGAAGATTCTAGAGTGATCTGACCCCTCCATTTCTTTTTATTTAAGCATTTCCTTGTCAAAATATTCCTAAGGTTACTCTTTCACTTAGTTCTTTTGACAACGTACATAATGGATTTCTCTTCTCCTCAAATATCCATCCATTCCATGGTACCATTCTAATTGGCTTGCCCTACCCACTTGTCCAAAGGTATTTTCTTAGATCCAATTTTTATGTTGCTTAGGGTAGGTGTCATACCCCAACCCGATTTGGTCGGATCCCCGTGAGCAACCACTACTCTCTTTGGTCTATGAGGGGTTTCACCCCATTCTAAACTGTGAGTAGCTAGATGTCATTCTTCCCGTTTTTCCTAAAATAGCATTATACAAAACTGTAAAGATATTAAAATCTTTGTATATATCTTTACGGTTCAACTACGAGGAGTCTTTATGGTTGGACTTCCTCTTTTACCTGAAAAGGGGTAAAGGGAGGGGTGAGTTTCTACAACTCAGTGAGCGGGTGTTGGGAGTGAGTTTTCAAAATATCTTTAGTTATCAAAACCATGCCAAGGTTACCTTTTCCTTTTTAAAGGATTTCCTCAAACTCAAATTTCTGAAACCTTTTTCCATTTGCATATTAGGCGTGTTTAGCTTTCTTAGCCCATCCCCTTGCCTCTGGAGATGTTTAGCAAACAAACACACGCCCTTCATTAGGATGGGTACACACATTCGCAGGACAGTCCTAGACTGCACCTAGTTGGTGACCAACGCAACTTTGCTGTCCACTCCGATAGAAACCAGTCCACTTCTACCTCAAGTTTGAGTAGATGTCCTAGACATCTGACCCTCAGACCCGAATGCCACTTCATGTTCGCATGAGGAAAAGACCTCATCCTGTCCCCACCTGGTTTCATGTGCAAGAAGCTCCTAGAGCTTCATCATTGACTAGCCCTTATCGCCCCCCACGTGGTCCAATATCCCATGGGATCCATCACTACCCCTTGGGGCATCTTGATGGTCTTGATCCTTAAGTGCATGCACAAATAAAAGTTTTCATATAGTTATCCATTCTCTTTGGGGCAAACGGTCCAACGACCCTGACACTCAACCCGACTTGTAGCTATTTATTGAGGCCGGTCCATCGACTTGGCCCTGATACATGGCTTTTCCTAATCATGTTTGTTTATGAGCTTTTGCCCATGCCCATTGGTCCTTATTTTTCTAAAAATTATGATTTTGCCCTTGCTTTGCAAAATTAGCCATTTGGCCTCGAATCTTTCAAAAATTGACAAATTGGCTTAGCTTACACCTCTATGGGTCGTGTGAGGGTTGTGGGGATGTTGGGGAGGCTCGGTTTGGCCGAATTTAGCTCAGCCAAAATAGGGCAGCTTCTGTACGTTGGAGCTGCTTCACTATTTGATTCTGTCGGCGCTTTTCTGGTGATCCTTAGGTCGAAGGTGTAGCAATCCGAGCTTTTGTTCTGGGGAGGTAGCTCTCATCCTTTGGGTCCTCCTTAGATCAAGAATTTCTACAATTGAAGTCCATGCAAGGGTGAATTTTATTAGTAAAATTCAACACTTTCTCTCTCTAACACCAGTCTACAACAATGGAGGAGGGCCAAATTGTCTTACCTTTCACCTCTGTGGGTCGTGTGAGGGTTGTGGGGATGTTGGGGAGACTCGGTTTGGCCAAAGGGGGTCTCAATTTGGCCGAATTTAGCTCAGCCAAAATAGGGCAGCTTCTGTCCGTTGGAGCTGCTTCACTATTTGATTTTATTGGCACTTCTCTGGTGATCCTCAGGTCAAAGGGAGATTGCTGTCAGCTAGCTGACTTCCCTAGAGTCTGTAGGACCCGACCTTGCATTTTGTGCCTAAGAAAAGTGCCCAAGTCGAAGCTCTGGCTTTAACTTCACCGAAAAATGGAGCACTTGAGAGAGAATGGTGATTTGAGGTGTGTGGAGGATAAATGGAGGATATCTTTATATAGGGAGCTCGGGGACATTCTACCCGACCAATTTCCATATTGGTCGAGCTTATCCTCTTCAGAAAATGTCCAAATCGGAGAGAATATTCCTTCACCAGAGAAGAAATCTTTTTGAACCGATTAATAGTGTTGTCATCTTAAGGAAGAAGACGACAATGTTCTAGATCGAATTGTTCCGGTCCGACCAGGTTCAATGGCAAAAATCGGCCAGTTCAGGCGCGATTCGACCATTTTTCATAAATCTAAAAATTTCTAAATTCATCTAAATTCAATTCTCATCTAATGGTGGCTTAAATTTCACAATTTGATCAATTTAAGCCACTAAGAAAAATGAATTTAGAAACCGGTTCATGTATAGTTCAAAACAGTTCAATCAAGTTCAGGTCTGATTCACCATGAACCAATTTAGTTTTCTTTTTCAATTTGTTCCATGGTTCTTTCCCATGATTTTTATGACTCCTTGAGTCACTTGGGATTTTCCAATTTCCCATTTACCCCTTTTTACAGGTTCCAATTCATTAAATGGCTCGATTTTCTCTTTTGAATCGTCCAATTCTTTCTCAATTTTCTTTGATCTAAGATGATGGGTTTCACAACTCTCCCCTCCTTTTCTTAGTTTTGTCCCCAAAATATATTCAGTATCCTTTGCATTGGGAATATATTTCTCTTGATGTCAACTTGGGGTTTACTTGACATGCTACTAGTTCGGTTGTTCCTTCACTTAGACCTTTCAACCACGTGCTTAAGGAATTGTTTTTCCTTTCCATTTTTTACTCACTCCATGGGGTGTATCCTGATTAGGTATGTTTTACCTAGAAGTCCAAAGGTACATCCTTAGGTCCACTTCTTACCCTACTTAGGGTAAGACTATTCTTTTTGAGGATTCTTATCCAGGTCATTGGGTTGGATTTTCCATAAAGGTCTGATCGTCCCTGTTTCCATTTATTCCTTTGGCCGTTGATACTCTTTAGCTCTGCATCCTTTCGGACTTTTTGTCCTCAACCCCATGGGTTTTGATATGATTTCCTCCTTATCTTATTTTGGTCTTTCCTCCATCTTTTGGTTTACTACAGTTCCAGTTCTAGTTCTTAGGTTTGACTTCATCATGTTTGACTAACGAACTCTTTCTTACTTAAATCACATTTTATTGGGACTGTTAGACCTACATGTCCCTTATTGCATGACATGTTCTAGAAATTTCTTTGTCTATTATAGTTATAGAACATTTTATCGATAATAGTTCATGCCTTTCCAACCGTTAGGAGGCATGTGGCTTCGTTCCTTCTTATTACCTAATAGTGTTCCCTGGCTACCTTTGGCATTATCCAAGTGTCCCTTTACATTTTGATATCATGAACTATAGGTTTTTCCTTATCTAGTCATCCGTTACCTACTTCCTTTTTGGTTTCTCCCCGATTCCAACTATCGGATTTCCCGATAATTTACCGATGTGTTGGGGTTTTTCCCCTCTTATGTCCTTCCTCATTTCCAATGGCGTCATTTATTCAAGGACTTTCCTTTCTTCAATCCACTCTTACTTACTCATGACCATTTCACAATTCTTTATTCCCAGTTGATCCCTTTCGGTCTACATGTCAATTTCCATTGTTTGGGGAGTTTCCTTTTGATGGTTTCATTCCCTACTATATCCTTTAAAGTAGAGACTACCACCTTAGGTGCTACACATTCGAACATCTTACCATTTCTTATAAGTTTCATTCCTTCACATTCTTACACCCTTTTGAATTAGAGCTTTCACCCACCTTTAATCCTTCACTAACCTTAATTTCCCAGTTCACCCATTACTTCCTATCCGAGGTATCTCCGATTGTCGAGTCTTATTTCGTGTCCTTTACATTAGGCCCCGACAATCAATCTTAAGCTCCATGGGCATGGATCGGAATTAGTCCTGGTGTCTGTCGTGATTCCTTTAACTCACGTTTTAATTGGAGTATGTCCTTTCCCAAGGCTTTACTTCCTTCGGAATTCGTTTCTTTGTTCTTTTATTTGGGGCATACCACCCATTCCCACTTATTATTGCATCATTTGATGCTATTTTACCACTTACCCATTTCTTTGGTTTAACTTACTACTTGGGTCCTCATGAGTACGTTTCCTTTGTATTCATTAGGTGAAAAGATCAAGTACAAAGGAAACGTACTCATGAGGACCCAAGTAGTAAGTTAAACCAAAGAAATGGGTAAGTGGTAAAATAGCATCAAATGATGCAGTAATAAGTGGGAATGGGCATTATACCCCAAATAAAAGAACAAAGAAATGAATTCCAAAGGAAGTAAAGCCTTGGGAAAGGACGTACTCTAGTCAAAATGTGATTTAAATGAATCAAGACAGACATCGGGACTAATTTCGGTCCACACCCATGGAGCATAAGATTGATTGTCGGGGCCTTATGTAAAGGACACGAAATAAGACTCAACAATCGGAGATACCTCGAATAGGAAGTAATGGGTGAACTGGGAAATTAAGTTTGGTGAAGGATTAAAGGTGGGCGAAAGCTCTAATTCAAAAGGGTGTAACAATGTGAAGGAAGGAAACCATCAAGGAATGGTAGGAAGGTCGAACTTGTAGCTCCTAAGGTGAAAGTCTCTACTTTAAAGGATATAGTAGAGAATGAAACCATCAAAAGTGAACTCCCCAAATGAAGGAATCGACATGTAGACTGAAAGGGATCAAGTTGGAATAAGGAACCATGAAATGGTCACAAATGAGTAAGGAAGGAATTAAGAAATGGATCCATGAGTAGATGACGCCATTGGAGATGTAGCAGTATATATTTAAGGAAGGAAACAAAATCCCAAGCATATCTATAAGTCAAGAAGAAATTAGGAAACCCGATGGTTGGAACTGTGAATATCCAATAAGGAAGTTGGTAAGGGACGAGTAGATAAGGAAAACCGACACGATCATGAAAGACATGACGTCAAAGGTAAAAGGACGATTGGATAACGGTAAAGGTAGTTGATGAATACTATGAGATGAAAAAAAGGGGCAAAATTATGTCATCTCCGAAAGGTTGGAAAGTTGAGAACAACCATCAAAGGAATGTTCTAGAATATTAATGAATAAAGACAAGTTCTAGAATATGTCATGCTGTAAGAGACATGTAGGCCCAACAGTCATGGAAAAAATATGACTCATGTAAGGAAGAGTCCGTTAGTTAAGCATGACAAGTTCAAACATAAAATTGGAGCAGAGTTGTAATAAACAACATATGGAGTAAGGGTCAAAATAGGAAAAAAAGGTGATAACACCGAAACCCACGAAAACAAGTACGTAATACTCAAGAGAACATTGAGCTAAGGGTTTCAACAATTAAAAGAATAACTAGACACGAGAACGATTGGGCATGTTGGAACTCCCAATCCTAAAATCCTGGACAA
Organism: Trapa bicornis; assembly: GCA_030064425.1. Lineage (NCBI taxonomy): Eukaryota > Viridiplantae > Streptophyta > Magnoliopsida > Myrtales > Lythraceae > Trapa > Trapa bicornis. The sequence goes on from CM057761.1 coordinate 17,269,590, forward strand.
GAACCCTCAAGAGGAAGAGTCTTACCCTAAGCAGAGGAAGAAGTGAACCTAAGGATGTACCTTTGGACTAATGGGTAAGACACACCTAATTATGATAAACCCCATGGAGTGAGTAAACAATGGAAAGAAAAATAAATTCCTTAAGTGCATGGATTAAAGGACTAAGTGAAGGAACAACTGAAGTGATAACATGTCAAGCAAACCCAAGTTGACATCAAGGGAAATTATTCCCAATGCAAAGGATGCTGATTATGTTTTAAGGTCAAAACTCCTAAAAGGAGGGGAGAGTTGTGAAACCCGTCATCTCGGATTAAGGAAAATAGGGAAAGATTGATCAATTTAATGAGAAAATCGAACCACTTAGGGAATCGAGAATGATAATGTAAACCCCACACATTTGAGTTAAGGAAAACCGGAAAAAGAACCGGTCAAACCGAATAATAAAACCAAACTGGTTTACATTTGGGAATAAGCAATATGAAAATTTACAACTTTCGTTTGATCCAAAGGATTTATTAAACATTGGAAAAGAAACTTAAGACAAACTAGAAAACAAAAACCAAATTGGTTCAGGTGAACTAGATTCCATTAGAACTTCAAAGTTCCTGGGAAGTATGATTTTTTGTAACCTGAAATTTCGGTCAAAAATTTTTATGCCGGCTTATCATAAATAGTCATCAATTAATATATATTTAATTATTGAAATTAATACCAATAATTTAATACCTAAATTAAATTATTGGAATTAATACAAATAAATTAATACTAAAATTAAATTATTGGAATTAATACCTAAATTAAATTATTGGAATTGATACCAATAATTTATGGCAATATTAATACTAGTAATAAATCTCGACTATATAAAGAGGTCATCCCCATTTCATTCTCCTCACACCTAAACACTTCTCTCTCTCTCACTACTACTCCATTTCCTGGTAAAGCTCGAACCAGAGCTTCGACATGAACAAAGGTCGAGCTCTTTAGAACCGGGGAGAAGACAGCTATCTGATAGCAAACTCCAGTCAATACGAGAATCGTTAGAGAAGCGCTGGCGTGATAGAATAGTGAAGTAGCTCCGGTGGACCGAAGCTGCCCTATTTCGGCCAAGCTGAAATCAGCCATTTCAAGCCATGCTCAGGCCAATCCAAGCCCTCCCAACACTTCCTCAGCCTTTCCACGTTCGAATTAGGACCGAAAGGTATGCCAATTCAACTCCTCTTTATAATTTTTGATTGGTGCTAGAGAGAGAGTCGACCGAATTTCAATGAAGAAATTCTAATCCAATTCCACATCAATTGATGCGATTCTTGATTCTAGGATGAACCTCAGGATGAGAGCTATCTGTCCAGATTGAAAGCTTGAACCGTCGTGCCTTCACCGGTAAGTAATCGAAGCTTTCTCTCTCTGTAGTTCATTTTCCGGTGAATCTCCGTTTGAGCTTGTCCTGGCATTAAAACTTACTGTTCACATTTTTGAAGAATCGTATGAACATTTAGAAACTCAATTTCAACTTCAATTTCAACAATTAGAAACGTTTGATGTGTCAATTTGATGAAATAAAATTCGGCTGTGTTAAGAAGTTGGAATTGGGGAAAAATTGGGGATTTTTGAAATTCAAAGGACCAAAATGAAATTTTATCAAATTGAGGGTCAATTGGGCATGAAAATAATGTTAGAGGACCAATTGAGAAATTTTGAAATTTTTGGGGCAAAATTTACCATTTTTGTAAAGGAAGGGCAAAATGGTAATTTTGGAAAAGTTGGAGGACCAAATTGGAAATTTACGAAATTAAACCCCTTTTTGTGAAATAGAATAAATTGAGATCCTATGATAAATTTTAGAAGTTTCGGGACTCAATTTGAGGAAAAACCGGTATTTGGGACTTAAAGTTAAAGAGAAATAACTTTAGGGACCTAATTGCAAATAAATGAAAGTTTGACTTTCTCATTCATTTAGAATGAATCAAAGCGATTAGGCTGAAGGATAATGAACCAAGATGTTCATATCGTGTAGGAACGCGAAATACCGGGAACATCAGCAAGGACAAGCTCGCGTGAATACAAAGAACCAGTCTAGTGGAATTCACGGCATTAACGGGTGAGTGGGTTTACTAACATCATACCCGGTTGGGGATGATAAGTGCCTCGATATAAAAACCCACCGTTTAGTGGTATTTTAATCAACACTACTTAGAGAAAGTGATGTGAAAGTTATGCGGAAAAACTACTTACTGGTTGTAAGTAGATCATACCCGGTTGGTATGATGAGACTTCCTCGAAGGAAGTTAAAAACCCGTTCATCGGTTATGAACGAAGATGTCCTTATACCGGTCGGTATGATGGACAGTAAAAACCTATTTTTGTCAGAAGTGCTCTCCCCTGACTGTGTGCCAATGCTTAAACAATTTGGGAGACCTTCTCGACGGGAGCTCGAATAGCTCTAATGGGCCGGGGGCCTCGATTTTGGAACTTGGGGGCTAAATGCCCGATTTTGAAAATCTCGTACAGTGGGCCCAAGGCCAGTTGGCACGAGCAGGAGCTCGTAAATTAACATGATATATGTGCCATAAAACTTAATAAGTGAATTGTTTGGCCATGGTACATGCTCAGTCAACTAGCGGTAGTGCGACATGACAGGTCGACAGACTAGTCAAGACAAACAGCTGCGGGTTGAGTTGAGAGTCGGGGCTGTTGGACTAATGGCACCCCAGATTACATGGCAATATAAGAAAACATTGTTTGTGCATGCACTGTGAGTACGAGATCATCAAGACGCCCATGAGGGGTAGTGATGCGTCCTAAGGGCACTGGACGACCTAGTGTCTATAAGGGCAGTTCGTCATTCCAGGAGTCTGTGTGAAATCTGGAGTAGCACGAAGCGCATGAGACCGGGGTGGGGACAGGATGAGGTCTCTGTCCTCATACAGACATGAAGAAGTGATTTCGGGATTGTGGGTAGGATGTCACGTACATCCACTCATTCCCAGGGTAGAAGTGGTCGTACTTCTATCCGGGTGGCAGGAAAAGTCGCTCCGAAGCCACTAGTGGGTTCAGTAGTGATACTGACTTGCGAATGTGTGTAACCTTCATGATGAAGGATGTGTGTTGGGTGATGACACACCGTGGTAACTAAGAAATAATAGAAAAATCCAAATTTTTAAATGATGGGATTTTTGAAAACAAAGGAGTCTGGCACACTCCATATAAATGTTTTTCTTAAAAGTCAAAAGCTTTTAAAGACCCATTGACTTAGTAGTCGTACTCACCCCGTCCCTTATATCCCTTTCAGGAAATCCTGGAAAGCCTCCCCTGAAAGACCGTCAACTAAGATGCCTGTAAGACAAGTATGTAAAGTTTTAAATTTCATACAGTTTTGATTATGCTATTCTAGGAAAAAGGTGCAAGTTAAAGGACGCCTTACTTTTTATGGTTTATGATAAGGGGAAACCCTTTAATAAACCAGGAGAATGGTGGGTTGATCACGAGGATCCGACCAAACCGGGTCGGGACGTGACAGATAAAGAGGGGTTAAAATAGGAATTTGGAAAATCCCAAATGACCTAAAAGTCATGAAAATCATGGGGGAAAACCTTGAAGTAAGTTGGATGGAAAAATAGAACCGGTTCAGGGTGAATCAAACCTGAACCGGATTGAACTAGTTTGAACTTTACATGAACCAGTTTCTAAATTCATTTTTCTTGGTGGCTTAAAATGATCAAATTGGAAAATTGAGGCCACCGTGGGATAGGAAATGAATTTAGATCAATTTAAAAATTTTTAGATTTGAGAAAACCGGTCAAATTGGGCCTGAACTGGTCAATTTTCACCATTAAATCCTATCGGACCAGACCGGTATTGTTCTAAATAGTGTTGTCTTCTTCCTTGGGATGACAACACTGTTCATATGGTAGAAAAAATTTCCTTCTCCGGTGAGGGAATATTTCCTCCGATTTGGGCATTTTCTAATAAGGATAAGCTTGACCAATATGGAAACTAGTAGGGCATAGGGTCCTTGAGCTACCTATATAAAGAGCCCCCTTCCATTTATACTCCACACACCTCAAATCCTCTCCTCCTTCGAATTGCTCCATTTTCCGGGGAAGCTCAAATTAGAGCTCCGACATGGGCACTTTTCTCAGACTTAGAAGGCTAGATCAGGCCCTACATACTTCGTGAGAAGTCAGCTACATGATAGTAACCTCCCTTCGACCCAAGGATAGCTGGAGAAGTGCCAACATGATCGAATAGTGAAGTAGCTCCATCCGACCAAAGCTTCCCTATTTTGGCTAAGCTGAATTCAGCCAATTCAACCCTCCTACGGCTGAACAAGCCTCTCCAAAGTCCCCACGACCCTCACAAGACTTCCACAGAGGTGAAAGGTAAGCCAATTTGGCCCTCCTTTGTCGTTGCAACTTGGTGCTAGAGAGAGAAAGTGCCAAATTTCACTAACAAAATTCCCCTTCATATGGACTTCAATTGTAGCGATTATTAATTCTAGAAGGATTCTAAGGACGATATCTACCTCCCTAAATCGAGAGCTCGGTCTGCCGCACCTTCGATGGTAAGTTTTTGAAGCTTTCTCTCTCTATGAACATTTTTTTGATGAAGCTCCATTTGAGCTTGTTTTGGACTCAAATTCTATAATTCAAATCTTATGGAAGTGTAAAAATCGATCCATGCCATCAATTGGATTAATTAATCCCAATTGAATAACCAATTTGAAGAAATCAAATTCAGTAAAAAAAGGGGGAAGAAATTAGGGATAATTGGGGATTTCAAAAAATTTAGAGACCTCCATGCAATTTTCAAAATTAGAGGTCAATTGGCAATGAGAAATAAGTTGGGGGACCAATTGGTCAATTTTCAAAAGAATTAGAGTCAATTGAATATTTTTGGAAAATAGGGCAAAATTGTATTTTTTGAAAAATTGGGGACCAAATTGGGAATTTAGAAAACTTGAGCCTCTTAGACAATTTTAAGTAAATTGAGGATCCATAGAGGGTATTGGATTACTTGGGATATAGGTGCGATGATTTACTTCACGGGCGAGGTCTCTTACGCGTTACTCACCCGTCCGCCACTGGAAACACCACTTCCCGTCCGACTTGCATGCATTAGGGACCTAAAGTCACGAAAAATGAACTTTAGGGATCTAGGTGCAATAAACCAAGAATTTGGGCCTACTTGCTGATACGTGAGAAAACGAAGGCTGTTATGTTGATCCTTATTGATAATGATATCCAAACTGTGTGGGACACGTGAGACCAGAACGCAAGCAATAGAGAGATAGCACGGAAGGGAAACTGACTAGGGACGAACATATCATAGTCAACAGGTGAGTGGGAATTTTATACATCATACCAGTTGGGATGGTGACTTCACCTATATGAAAAGCAAACCTACTTACCGGTTGTGAGTGAAACTTTTATACATCATACCGGTTGGGATGATGAGCACTATTTTTAATGGATAAAACCTACTTACCAGTTGTGAGTATGAATAAACAAATATCATACTTGATTGGTATGATGAGTTTCCTTAAGGAAAGGACAAACCCGCCTACCAGTTGTAAGCGGATCCATCATTACACCTGATTGGTGTGATGAGATAAAAAATAATTTTGTTAGAATTGTTCTCGCTTGACTGTGTGATAACTGCTTAAACTAATTGGGAGACCTCCTTGACGGGAGTTGGATCAACTTTAATAGGCTAGGGGCCTCAGTTTTGAACTCATAGGGCTCAAGGCCTAGTTTTGGAAAAAGCACGTGTAATGGGCCCAAGGCAAGTGGGCATGGGCTAGAGCCCGTAAAAAACATGATTAGTAAGAGCCATGAAAACTTCTAATTAAAATGGATAATGATTGTTTGATTCACCACCGTATCGAGTCAGGACCAACAATGCTCAATATAATTGTGGTAGTGTGTCAGGCTAGGTCGACAAACTGGCCTAGACAAATAGTTGCAGGTCAGGTTGAGTATCGAGGCCGTTGGACCGTTGTCACCAAAGAGGATGGCTTAATCATGAAAACTTTTGTTTGTGCATGCACTTAAGGTACGAATCCATGAAGACACCCTAGGAGTTAGTGATGGTTCCAAGGGCTATTGGACGGCATGGTGGTGATAAGGGTGGTTCGTCATGCTAGTTAGTCATGAATTTCGAGTAGCTTCGCACTTTTCCGCACGTGCGAGCTTTGCACGTGCAGACTTGCCACGTGACACTTAGTGATTGGCTGGCTTTGTTGATGCGGACACATGGCAGCCTTCCATTGGCCGCTCATTCCTACATGGTGCTGACTAGATTTTTGTTGACCATTGACTGGGACACATGGCATCCTCTGATTGGCTAATTTAAATGCATCAGATTTCCCTCGATGCATAGTTCTACTGCCATGTGTCAACCTCTTATTGGTTGAGGTCATCTGATGTGGCATTATCACGTGTCGACATCTGATTAGTCGATCATTTCTCTGACATCCTTGTGCGATGCTAACATGGCACCCTTGCCACATGTTAGCTCCTCACTAGTTAATCTTTGCTAATGGGGCCTTTCTGACAATGACAATTGACTGGGATACGTGTTGCTCTCTATTGGTCGGTCATCGCTACCAAGGACACGTGTCATGCTCTGATTGGCCATTACTTCCAAGCACTGATTGTGCGGTTGACTAGGTGCGCTTCACCACATGTCGCATGTTGATTGGTTGTGCCCCTTGACTGGGCACTAATTTGGCAGCAGTTCGTTGATTGGCTGGACCTTTGTTCGGTCCTGTCTAACCAAGTTCGATGACCTGAAATCATAAATCGGTCGAGCCTGATTCAACCAGTTTTCCAAATTTTAAAATTTTCTATATTAATCTAAATTCATTTTCTATATTAAGGTGGCATTAATTTTCTAGTTTGCTATTTTTAGGCAACCAAGAAAAATGAATCTTTGAACCAGTTTTTTATGATTCAACTCGATTCAATCTGATTCAGGTCTTGTTTTACCCTGAACTGTTCTGGCTTTAACATCCAATCCACTTCATATTTTTTCTCCATGATTTTGTGATTTATTGGCTACTTGGGATTTTCCATATTCCGTTTTGACCCTTATTTATCAATTATGGTTCATTTAGATTCTTGGTTTTTCTGTTGAATATTTCCGGTTCTCTTTTCCAGTTTCCTTGATCCAAGAGGACGAGGTTTACAACTTGTTTTATCTTTTAGAAAAGGATTCTCATTTAAGTTCATTACATGTTTCCACCCATGCTCAAGGTAGTTTCCTTCCTAATTGGAAGAATTTTCATAATTTGTTTATATTAGATCCACCATGTGTTTTATCACACAAACACCCTTTTTTAGTAAATTGATCAAACATTTATAGAACAGACCCTCCAAGGCTATAACCTCTATATGTTCCACTAGTGGCCCAAAATATTTTTATCGTTCACACTGGTAAGTGGCTACAACCTCCACAACATTGTATGTGTGAGCACTAGAGCCCAACCCCTAGACATTATCGATACTTATGTCCGCTATTAAGGGGCGAGACCTCTCTCCCTTCTTCCTTGGTCTCAATGAACATGAAGCTCCTGGAGTTTCATGTTAAACTGGAATAGTATAACTTCCTTTATGATGACCTTGTTATCCATTAGCCCTTAGAACCAACACTACCTCGTTCTGGACATCTACTTGGTTCCACAAAATTACAATCACATACAATAGTTTTTTTTTATTTAAGGCCTTTCTCTTTGTGCTACAAGCCCAATGGGCATAGACCCGACATCGACTCAGCAACTTAAGCAAACATTATAAAATTGTGATAATTTTATCAATATCTTAAATTAGAACTTATTTATGAGATTAGACCAATTTTCCATTGGCCTTGGGCCCACTTAAACAAGTTTTCAAAAATATGGCATTGGGCCAACATCACTTTTAAAAATCATGGCCATGCATCCACTTTCACAGAACTAGATCTAACTTACCCTTTTATCAACCATGGGCCTCACCCATATCTAGTTTCTACGGAGTAGATTAGATCATCCACCTAATGTGTATGCATACATCGTTGAAGGGTAGTCTTATATCCATTCTTTATACTTTATTAAAAAATGAATCCCAAAATAGTTTGAGCGGTTTCACCTGGTAAGTGGATTACATTTTTGGAAAAATAGGTTTTCTAAGCAAGCATGCTTTTAAACTTGCAATTAGTAATGCATCATCGGTCCAATTAGACTCGATGCTAGAAATCACACTCACCCGACATCCGTGACTCGTTAGTCACGGATGGATTTTCGATGCCTCTTGATGCCTCACGATTGTATGTAAAACCTCTTCTATTCACACCTACATTATCATAGATAACGAATTCATTAGTTATCCAAATTTCTAACTTTGATGCCTATTTTGCTTTAATTTACATATAAGTCCCGAACTTTATTTTATTGACAAATAAATTCAAAATTATTCACCATAATTTCCTCAATTTACTATATTTGCAATTTTATCCACAAAAAATTTTATTTAAAATAAAATTATCCAAAAGTACAAATAAAGAATGATATTTGTTTTAACTGAAATTATATTCTTAAAATTTATTTTTAATTGCAATTAACTCTATAAACTACTCTTATTTACCAATTGACCCTCAATTCATGCTAATTGCAAAAAAATCCTCAAATTTCGAAAAATCTCCAATTTGCCCAATTTCTTCAAAATTGCACTTTTGGCCCTGAATTCATAATTCATCAAATTGACAAATTAAAATCATTTAATTACTACTATCATTATGCTAATCATCTCCTCTACTGCTTTACAATCATTTCACGCTTTAAATTATCCAATTTTGCCTCAAATTAAGCTCAAACTAAACTTTACCAGAAAATATTTTTAGAGAGAGAAAGCTTTAATGTCTTACAGGGAAGGGCACTGTTGTCGGAGCTCTTGATTAAGAGAGTTAGCTCTCAATGAGAGAATACTCTCAGGATCGAATTTCGCTTTAATTGATAGCCTCAGCAAAGATAATTTGATTAACAAATCTTGCACAATGTTTTTACTATAAATTCACTATTCCAACAAAGGGCAGCGACAATTGCTTACCACAAAGACTCAATGAGGACAAAGCCTAGTCGTGCGAGGATTGACCTAGTCTCAATAGGTCTGAGGGTGGCTTGAATTCAACTCAAAACATTCAGCTTTCTTACGACTGTTGAAGTGGTGGTATTATGCAAACTCACTAACGCTTCTCTAGTAACCCTCGAGTTGAAAGGAATATGCATCTAGGGAGGGGCTAAGTTTATAACTTAGTGAGCATGGTTCTAATGACATTATGACTTCCTATCCACGATTCAACACGTACAAAAAATAGATCTTTTCCTTTTCTCTTGAAAAAAATAGATTATATGACCTGATAAACAAGCTAGGACTAATCTTATATTTTAGAAAAGGATTCCCATTTAAGTTCATTGCTTGTTTCCCCTATGGTCAAGGTAGGTTCCTTCCTAATTTGAAGAATATTCATAATTTTTTTATAGTAGAACTACCATCGGTTTGTTTCATAAAAACACCATTTTTCTATAAAGGGATCAAACATTCGCAAAATTGACCCTTAGAGGCTATAACCTCGATCTATTCCACTAGTGGCCTAGAGCACCTTTACCGTCCACCTAAGTAAGAGGCTACAACCTCCACCACATTGTCTCTGTGAACACTAGAGCCCAACCTCCAGACATTATCGTTACTTGTGTCCTCTATTAAGGGACAATACCTCTCCCAATTCTTCCTTGGTCTTAATGCGCATGAATCTCTTAGAGTTTCACGACATATTGGAATAGTATAACTTCCCATATGCTGACCTTGCTGTCCAGCAACCTTTAGAACCAACACAACCCCATTCCGAGCATCTCATTGGTTTTGCAAGATTGCAATCACATACAATAGACTTTTGATTTAATACATTTCTCTTTGCGATGCTAGCTCAACGACCTTGGACCCAATTTTGACTCAGTAGCTTAGGGAAACATTATCAAATAGAGAAAATTTTATATGGTTCTTAAATTAGAACTTATTTGTGGGATTTAACCCATTTTACATTGGCCTTGGTCCATTCTTGAACCAGTTTTAAAAATGTGGCCTTAGGCTCACTTTCATAAATTTAGATATAACCGAACCTTTTGTCAACCAAGGGGTTCACCCATATCCGGTATCGACGGTCGAGATTAGATCATCCACCTAATGTGTATCCATACATTGATCAAGGGTAGTCATATAAACATGCTTCATGTAGTTTTTAGAAATGTATACCAAAATAGTTTGAGCGTTTCACAAAGTCAAGGGATTATATTTTTGGAAATTTTGTTTTTCTAAACAAGCATTCTTTTAAACTTGCAACTAGTAACGCGCCATCGCTCCAATCGGGCTCGATGCTAGAAATCCCACTCACCAGATATCTGTGACATGTTCTTCTTGGATGTATTACCGATGCCTTTGGATGGACTCGCGGTTATAGGTAAAAAGTCTAATTTTCACACCTATATTATGACAAATAACGAATACATCAATTATTCGAAATTCCAACTTAGTTCCATATGTTTGCATTAATTTACAAAGAAATCCCTAAGTTTATTTTATTGACAAATAAATTCACAATTATTTGCCATATTTTCCTCAATTAACTTTATTTTCAATTTTTTATGCAAATAATTTTATTTAAAATAAAATTATCCAAAATTACAAATAAAGCATCATATTTATGTTTAATTGCAATTAAGATCCCAAAAAATCTTTTTAATTGCAATTAAGTCTCTAAACTTCTCTTATTTTCCAATTGACACTCAATTCAGGTTAATTGCACAAAAATCCCCAAATTTGCAATAATCCCCAATTCGCCTAATTATTTCATATATCACATACTTAAGATTTTCTTTTCATTCACATCCCTTTCTCATTCCATGGAGCTTACTTTAGCTAAGCATATTTTACTGGAAGGATTAAGGTCATATCTTCATATTTACATCTTTTATTTTCCCAAAGCACTATTTCTCCATTCCAAAATCCTTTACTTAAGATTTTAGGATTGGGAGTTCCAAAATACCCAATCCTTCTTGCATCTAGTTACTTCTTTATTATTGCCCTTCTTATCTCAGTGTCCATTCCAGCATCGTGTACATACTTCCACAGGTGTTGGTGTTATCACCTTTTTAACCTACATTGATCCTTCCCTCATCCTTTGGTTATTACTTCTTCATTCCATATTTTAACACCTGACATCGTTATGCTCAAATCATAGACTCTTTCTTCTCTAAGTCATATTTTCCTAGGATAGTTGGGCTTACATGTCCCTTACTACACGACATTCTTTGGAACTTGTCTTTGATGTCATATCCTTTAGAACCATATTGATTTCCTTACTTACTTGTCTTTTCCCAACTTCTTTATTGGGTCTTTCAAATTTTGAAGTTTTTGAATTTCCTGATACATACTAACATGTTGTAGCCCTTACTTTCTTATGTCATTCCCAATTCCCCAAGGGCGTCCTTTCTTTTAAGGACTTTTCTCTTTTGTAAGCCACTCGTACTCACTCGTGATCATTTCACAATTCTTTATTCCAAGTTAGTTTCTTTCTTACTCGTATGTCATCTTTTGATGTTGTCTTCCTACTTACCTGTTACTTGGGTTTAACTTATCCCTTGGATCTACAAGGTTACTTTCCCTTTGCACTTGATCCTTTCATCTCTAGCAGATTATCTTTGAGGAGCTTATGTTCTTTCCCATTTCTATTGGTTCTATTTCCTCCTAATTGGTACACGTGTTTTTCCAAGGTTTCCTTCCTTGGTAAGTTTTACACTTCTTTTTCTCCCGTAATTTCCTTCTAGTTTTACCATTGTGTATATCCAACCTTGAATGACATTCCTGGATGCCATCTTCTCCTGCTTACCTTTACCCTTGAGATCCTACGAGCAATTCTTGTCTATCTCACCTCATTCTCACTTGCTCCCAATTCTCTCTTTGTGTCAAACTAGTAGTGTGTTTTCATTTCTGAGGTGCTTATCATCCCAATCGGTTATGATATAATGTCACACCCCGATCCGTTTTGGTCGGATCCCCATGAAAAACGCGACGCTCTCTTCGTTCAAGAGGAGTTTCTTCCTTCTTTAACTCAAGTTGAGCCAAGCGTACTTTCATCCTTGTTCCCTGGAAAGACATATGTCAAATAAAATGCAAGCTTAAGAGAAATCAAGCATACCTGATAGAGGGTAAGGTCTGGTGCTATCCCTAGTCATTTTCTCTATTTCTTGAAAAGGAAAAACTAAGTAGCTAAGGGAGAGTGAGGCTTTCAGGTGTGGAGAGGATGAATGGAGAATGGCTCTTTTTATAGGGAGCTCGGGGACTCGTCGGTCGTCCGTTTGGTACCTTTATGATAGTCATTCATGGCCTGAATCATACTGAATGGAAAAGTTTCCTCTTCACCGGTGCTACTTCAATTTTTTAACAAGTGAATAGTGCTATCATCTAAAGGAAGAAGACGACACTATTCCGAACCAGACCGAACCGGGTTCAAAGCTTAAACCAGCCGGTTCAAGCCCAATTAGACTGAGTTTTTAAAATATAAATTTCTAAATTAATCTAAAATCATTATCTATAAAATGGTGGCCTCAATTCTCAAATTGGACTTTTTAAAGCTACCTAGAAAATTTTAATTTAGCATCCGGTTCAATAGTTGTTCAAACAGGTCCAAACCGGTTCATATCTGGTTTGGTTTTCTTTCCCCATTCATCCTAAAGTCCTTTTTCATGACTTATGTGACTCTTTAGGTCACTTGAAATGCATAAATTTCCCAGTTTACCATCTCTTTATCGGTTTCGATTCAGAAACCAGCTCGATTCACAAACCGGTTTGGGTCCGAAACATCCGAACCGATCTGGTTTTTCAAGCCAAATTTGTCCTAAAGTTCTTTTCCAATGTTTATGAAACCTTTTAGTTCACTTGGGAGTTGTAATTTCTCTAATTTGTCTGTTCCCCAATAATCAGGTTTGTGAACCGGTTCATTTTTCTCACTTAGTTTGACCAGTTCTTTCCTGGTTTTCCTCAACTCCAAAGAGAGTGGTTTACATATAAAATCCCACTCACTCGTAAATGCCGTGAATTCTTATTAATCGGCTTTTGTCTCCTCGTGAGCTTTTTCTTATCTAGCATTCCCGATACCTCATCCCCCTTCACGATATGAACATCCTTGTTCATTATCCTTTGACTTGATAGCCTTCATTCATTATGAAGGAATAAAATACCCAAAATTTTAAATATTTACAATTTGGTCCCTAAAATTCTTTTTCCTTTACTTTAGGTCCTAAATGTCGATTTTCTCCCAAATTGAGTCCCAAAACTTCAGAAATTTACTTTGATACCTCAATTTGTTCATAATTACATAAAGGGGTTAAAGTTTCCCAAATTCCTAATTTGATCCCCAAGTTTTTCCAAAATTAAGATTTTGCCCCTACTTTACAAAAATGGTAAGTTTCACCCCAAAATTTCCAAAAATTACCCAATTGGTCCTCCAACATTTTTATCATGCCCAATTGGCCCTCAATTTTATGAAATTGCACTTTAGTTTCTCGAATTTTCAAAATCACCAATTTTCCCCCAATTTCAACCTTCTAACTCAGTCGAATTTGATTTCATCAAATTGACAAATCAAATGAGTTTAATTGTTGAAATTGAAGTTAGATTGGAGTTCCTACACCTTCATATGATTCAATTGCACTTTGAATCGCATGATTTGATGCCAGAATGAGCTCAAACGGAGCTTCGTTGGAAAACTAAACGTAGAGAGAGAAAGCTTCGTAAGCTTACCGTCGGAGGCGTGGCGGTTCGAGATTTCAATTGGGGCTGATAGATCTCATCCTGAGGTCCTTCCTAAAATTAAGAATCACCTCAATTCATGTCGAATTGAGCAAAAAAATTTTCAGTGAAAATCTGTTAGTTCTCTCTCTAGCACTGATCGAAATTCATAGAGGGGAGCCAAATTGGCTTACCTTTTCGCACTAGTTCGACCGTATGAGGAATGATGAGTGTTGAGAGAGCTTGGTTTGGCTTGAGGATGGCTCGAATTGGCTGATTTCATCTTGACAAAAATTGGGCAACTTCGGTCTGTCGGAGTTGCTTTACTGTTCGATCATGTTAGCGCTTCTCCAGCGGCCCTCAGAGCAATTAGAGAATACCACCGAGTAGCTGACTTCTCCCTGAGTTTAAGGAACCCGACCATGCCTTCTTTGGCTCAACAAAAATCCTATATCAGAGCTCTAGTTCGTGCTTCACCAAAAAACTAAATAGCTAAGAGAGAGTGAGGTTTTTAGGTGTGTGAAGGATAAATGGAGAGGGGCTCTTTATATAGGAAGCTGGAGGACACGTCGGTTGTCCGTTTAGCACCTTTATGCTAGTCGTTGATGGCCTGAAACGTACTGAATGGAAATGTTTCCTATTCACTGGCGCTGGTTCAATTTTTGTGGAAGTGAAGAGTGTTGTCATCTGAAGGAAGAAGACGACACTGTTCTGAACCGGACCGGACCGGTCCGAATTGGGTTCAACACTTAAACTAGTCGGTTCAGGCCTGATTCGTTCGAGTTTTTCAAAATTTAAAATTTCTAAATTCTTTCTCTATATAATGGTGGCCAAATTTCTCAAATTTGAATTTTCTAAACCACCTAGTAAAATGAATATAGCGTCCGGTTCAATATTGGTTCAAACTAGTTCAACTTGGTTCAAGTCTGGTTCACCTAAAATGGTTTGGTTTTCACCTCAAATTATTCTTAAAGTCCTTTTTCATGACATTTGTGACTATTTAGGTTACTCAAGATCCATAAATTTCCTGGTTTGCCCTTTCTCTATTGGTTTCGATTTATAAATCAACTCGGTTTTCTCTATGGAAATGACTGGTTTGGATCTAGTTCACCTGAACCGGTCTTGTTTTCTCTTCCAGATTGTCCTAAGGCCCTCTTCCAAGGTTTTTATGACCCCTTTGGGTCCCTCAAGAGATGTAAATTTCCCAAATTACTCGTTCTTTGATGATCCGATTTGTGAACCAGTTTGGTTTTATCACTCGGTTTAACCGGTTCTTTTCCCGGTTTTCCTTAACTCCCAAGGGTAGGGTTTATAGTGTGCCATACTCCTAATTTCCTTTAAGATCATTTCTTCCTCAAATTTCTTATTTTCAAAACCATTTTCATCATTATCCACAATCAGTGTGTTAAATAATTAACACACGCCCTTTGTCATGAAGGGATCACACATTCGTAGGGCAGCCCGTCCACTGCACTCACTTGTGGCATTGGAGCGACTTTACTGGCTACCTAGATAGAAGCCTATCCACTTGTACCTTGGGAATGAGTGGATGTTCATGACATCCGACCCTCAAATCCGAAAAGCAACTTCGTGTCCATATGAGGAAAGAGACCTCATTCAATCCCCAACTTCCTTGACTCCTGGCACGACAAACTACCCTTATCCCCACAATGTCGTCCAGTAGCCCCTAGGACACATCACTACCCCTCTTGGGCATCTTGATGGTCCCGAACCTCAAGTGCATGCACAAACAAAGCTTTCCATAAAGCCATTTATCCTTGGTGCCACTAGTCGAACGACCCCGGCCCTCAACTCGACTTGCAGCTATTTATCTAGATCGATCCGTTGACTTGGTCCTGTCGCACTTCTGCTAGTCCATCGATTATGTCGGTCTTGTTTTGGTACCATGGCCAAATCACATAATTCATTCATTTAAAATTTTCATGGCTTATCATCACGTTTATTTACGAGCTCCTACACCTACCAACTAGCCTTGGGCCCACTGTACGTGATTTTCTAAAATCGAGGCCTCTGGCCTAACTTAGCTATTCGAGCTCTTGTCAAGGTCTCCCAAAATTTTTAAGTATTAGTACATAGTCAGGGGAGAACACTTCTGACAAAATAAATTTTCAACTCATCCATCACACCAACCAGGTGTGATGACATCTCTGCTTACAACTGGTAAGCGAGTTTTCTACTTCCTTACAGGAAGTTCATCGTACCAACCAGGTATGATCAACTTACAACCGGTAAGTAGTTTTTTCGCGTATTTCTCACATCACTCCAACTAGGGGTGATGTTAAAATTTCACATATATGTGGTTTTTCAATTTCGACGTACTCATCATCCCAATCGGGTATGATGTGAATAATCCCAATCTCCCGATAAGTGTAGTGTATTCCTCTTAATCGGCTTTTTGCCTTCACTCAAGCTTATCCTTGCTGGCATACCGGTCCTTCGTGTTCCAACACGATTTTGGACATCCTTGTTTATTAACATTTGGCATAATAGCCTTCGTTCCTCACGTATGAACAAAATACCCAAACTTTTAATTATTTGCATTTAGGTCCCTAAAGTTTTTTTTGTTAACTTTAAGTCTCTAATGTTATTTTTTCCCCAAATTGAGCCCTGAAACTTCCCGAATTCACTTTGTGACTCAATTGATCTAAAATCACAAAAAGGGGTTCAAGTTTCCCAAATTTCCAATTTGATCCCCAACTTTTAAAAAATTACCATTTTGCCCCTACATTACAAAAATGGCAATTTGACCCCAATAGATTCCAAAAATTAACTAATTGGTCCTCCAATAACTTTTTTATGGCAATTGGCCCTCAATTTTGGGAAATTGCACTTTGGCCCCTCAATTTTATGAAATCACCAATTTCCTCCAGAATTTTTCCCAAATTTTCTCATTTCAAATTGGTCGAATTTGATTTCATCAAATTTACTGTTCAATCACATTTAATTGTTGAAATTGAAGGTAAAATTGAGTTCATACATATCCTTATGATTGAATTGAGTTTTGAATCGCATGATTTAGGGTTGGAACGAGCTTAAATGGAGCTTCGCTAGAAAACTAGGCGTAGAGAGGGAAAGCTTCGAAAGCTTATTAGTGAAGGTGTAATGGTCCGAGCTTTCGATCGGGGCAAGTAGCAACTCTCATCCTGGGGTTACTCCTGGGATCAAGAATTACAACAATTCATATTTAATTGAGGGAGAATTTGGTTAGTGAAGTTCCGCTATGTCTCTCTCTCTAACATTGATCGAAAATTGCAGAGGGTAGCAGAATTGACTTACCTTTCAGTTCTAATTCGGTCATATGAGGGTTGAGTGAGTGTTGGGAGAGCTTGGTTTGGTTTGAGGAGGGCTCGATTTGGCCATTTTCAGCTCGGCCAAAACAGGGCAGCTTTGGTCTGATGGAGTTGCTTCATAGTTCGATTATGTCAGTGCTTCTCCTATTATCCTTGAATCGAATGGTGACCATCGTCGGGTAGTTGACTTCTCCCCGAGACCAAAGAACTTGACCTCACCTTCTTTAGCTCAGAAAAACCCCTATGTTGAAGCTTTGGTTCAAACTTCGTCGAAAAACTGAGTAGCTAAGAGAGAGTGAAGTTGTCAAGTGTGTGGAAGATGAATGGAGAGGTACTCTTTATATAGGGAGCTCAAAGACTCTCCGACCGTCCGTTTGGCACCTTAGTGGCACTCATTGATGGCCTTAAACATAGTGAAAGGAAACGTTTCCTTTCTGTCAGCACTGCTCATTTTTCCGGTGAGTGAATAGTGCTATCATTTGAAGGAAGAAGATGACACTGTTCCAAACCGGACCGGACTAGTCCAAACCGTGTTCTATGCTTAAACCAGCCGGTTCAATCCCAATTCACCCGAGTTTTTCAAAATTAAAAATGTCTAAATTCATTTAAATTCATTCCCTATCCAATGATGGCTTCAATTCTCCAATTTGAATATTTAAGCCACCTAGAAAAATAAATTTAGTATCCAGTTCAATGGTGGTTCAAACCGGTTCAATCTGGTTTAGATCCTGTTTACCTGAATTGGACTGGTTTTCTCTCCCAAATTGTCCTCAAGTCCCTTTATATGGTTTTTATGACTCTTTGGGTCACTCAGGATGTGTAAATTTCCCATTTTACCCATTCTCTAATAGTTGGGAACTGTGAACATGTTCAATTTTCTCACTCAAGTTGATAGGTTCTTTCCCGGGTTTCCTTATCTTCAAGGGACGGGGTTTACAACTCTCCCCTCCTTTTAGGAGTTTTGTCCCCAAAACTTATTCCACATCCCTTGCACAAGAATTAATTTATCTAAAGTTTGTTCAAATACAAATATCTCGATTATTTTCACTTAGCCCCATTCTAACACGCATTTTAAGAAACTTCTTTCCTTTCCATTACTTACTCATTCCATGAAGCTCATCCATGCTAAGCATATCATACCTAGGAGCTGAAAGGTATATCCTTAGATTCACATCCTCCTTTGCTTAGAACAAGGTTCTTCCCCTTGAGGTTCTTTACTCAGGATTTCAGGATTGGGAGTTCCAAGATACCTAATCATGCCTGCGTGTAGTTACTTTTGTTATCATTAAAACTCATAGCGTAGTGTTTACTCGAATGTTGCCTACTCGCTTCCATAGATTTTCGGTGTTAAATTCTTTTATCCCATTTTGACCCTTCTTATAACCTTCCTCAGTTTCAATGGCATCATTTTCTCACAGACTTTCCTTTCTTTTAGTCAATTCTTACTCTCCCATGATCACTTCACTATTCGTATTATGAATTTATCTCTTTCGGTCCTAAGCAAAAAAGAAAGAAAATCCACCCCACCGATGACCGACCAATAGGAGAGCGACATGTGCCCTCAATCAGTCAAGTTAGTAGAAGCCTCGTTAGTTGTGCTGGCCAATGAGGAACTGATGCATTCCAAAGATGCCACATTAGCCGGAGACAAGGATATCGGAGAAACTATCAACCAATAAGAGGTTGACACGTGACACAACCACGTCGGATGGTCCTAGACAATCAGAGGCTAAGACGTGGTAGTGGCACAGTACATCAGGAGGGAAATATGACTTATTTAAATAAGCCAATCAAAGGATGCAACCTGTCATAGTTAAACGGATAGTTGAATATAGTTAATGGCCACGTTGGACTAAGCAACAAATGAGAGATTGCCACGTGGTTGATCAGTGAGTCAAAGGATGACTCAGACACTGAGTGGTAAGTTGTGTCAGTAGAGCCAACCAATCATAGTATGCCACGTGGTTGCTTGCACTCGTTGTACAATGTCATCTTGAACATTGGAACGCTGGTAGGATAAGGTCAACGAACTGGCCGCGTTTCCTTAGGCGAGTGAAAAACCCTTCGATATGATGATGAACGGGGAAATTGGGGCTGAGGGATGGATGAACGGATAGCCCCATCAATTGTCAAACTCCCTATATAAAGACCTCATCCCCATTCATTCTCCTCATCACTTAAATGTCTGAAGAAGCTGAAGTTCTCTATTTTATGATGATGCATGAACTAGAGCTCCAACTTGGGCATTTTTCTCAAGCTTTGAAAGAAAATTTGGGTTTCATGGAAGCCTAAGGAAGTCAGTTACATGACTGCATACTCCATTCAGCTCAAGGATCGCTAGAGAAGCGTCGGTGAGCTTGCCTAGTAACATTGCTCCCTAGACTGTCTGCAACCATTATCGGTCAAGCTCAATTCGTGCAACCCTCATGGCCAAACCAAGCCCTCCTTACCTTCCCTAGAGGAGTCCACGCCTTCCTTGTACCGTCGTGGTAAGTCCGCTTCACCGCCCTTCACTGGAATTTACAATTGAAAGTGCACTTTTGTTGAAAAGTAAATTATGAAATTTGTTCTACTTAGGCCCAATTGAGTGTGGTTTGATCCAGGAAGGATCTCTAGGAATAGAGCAATCCATTGGAATGAAAAGCTCTGATCACTAAATGCTTATCGGTCAGTAATCGAAACTTTCTCTCTTTAGGACATTTTTTAGGCAAAGTAATATTTGAGACGAAGCTAGCATTTTAAAGCTTGTAATGAGTTAGGAAACATAGGGATGATGATTAGTATCATGTTAGGACTCGATTGGGAAGAAATAAGGATGAATTGATGAAATTCAAGTTAGAGTACTAAATTGCAAAATTTTGAAAAAGTGGGGACTTAATTGAAATTTTTGGAAAATTGGGGATTTTCTGCCATTAATGAGAATTTATGTACCCAGTTGATAATTTGAGGAACTTAGTAACCAAATGGAAGATTTGAAAATTTGAAGGACTTAATTGGGATTACGGTATAACTTAAGGACTAAAAAGTAATTATGGAAAGTTAGGAGTCTTAAGTATAATTACCTTATTAATTGGGTCTAAATTGCCCAAATTGCCATGGGAACGAATTCCCAATAAGATCGGGCAAAGGAAAGGCACACCAAGATTGAAAACCTCCCAAGAATGACCAAGTCTTGGAATATCAATGAATGGGATTTCCGACATAATGTCTGTTTGGGGTGATGAACGTACTTTCGTATTACCAACGATTACAACACCGTTTTCAAGAAATAGTCTCCCCGAATTATGTGAAACTGCTCAAACGTTTGGGAGATATTTCTGATGGGAGCATGAATAATGTGTTACTTAGATCTAGAATTGCTCTATTAGGCCCAAGGCCATGATTTTTTGAAAATGAAGTGGGTCTAAGGCCATGTTTTGAAAATCCAACACAAGGGGCCAAAGGAAAGAACTGGGATAAGAAAAGCAAGAGAAAGAACCGAATTGGTTCACGAATCCCAATCGATAGAGAAAGGGAAAATCAAGAAATTTACATATCCCGAGTGACCTAAATAGTAAAAAAAAGTCATGGAAAAGGACTTTGGGATGAATTGGAAGAGAAAACCAAACCGGTTCAGGTGAACAGACCTAAACAGATTGAACCGATTTTTAAATTCATTTTTCTAGGTGGCTTAAAAAAAATTTAAATTAGAGAATTGAAGCCACCATTGGATAGAGAATGAATTTATAAATTTTTAATTTTGAAAAACTCAGTCGAATTGGACCAAAATTGGCCGGTTTAAGAATTGAACCCGGTTCGAACCGGTCTAGTCCGGTTCGAAACAGTGTCATCTTCTTTCTCCATACGATAATACTATTCACTCACCAAAAAAGCTAACAGCACTAGAGAAGATGAAAAGTCTCTGTTCAGAGCATTTATGCCCATGAATGATCACCATAAAGGTGCCAATCAGATGGCCAGATAGTCCCCAAGCTCCCTATATAAAGAGCTCATCTCCATTCTGTCTCCTCACACCTGAAAACTCCTCTCTCCATCTACTGCTCCAATTTTTGGCGAAGCTCGAACTAGAGCTCTGACATTGGGGTTTTTTTGAGCCAAAGAAGGTGAGGTCGGGTTCCTTAGACTCAAGGAGAAGTCAACTACATGACGATGGTCACCATTCGATCCAAGGATCACTAGAGAAGCACCGACATAATCAAACAATGAAACAAATCTAGTGAACTGAAGTTGCCATATTTTAGCCAAGCTAAACATGGCCAAATTGAGCCCTCCTCAACCCAAACCAAGCTCTCCCAACACCTCCACAGCCCTCACACGACTGAATTAGCTCGATTAGCGTTAGAGAGAGAAACAACGAAACTTAACTGACCAAATTCACACTCAATTCAACATGAATTGTTGAAATTCCTTATACTAGGAGGATCCTCATGATGTGAGCTACCTGCCCTGATTTAAAGCTCGGAGCGTCGTACCTCCGATGGTAAGCTTTCGAAGCTTTCTCTATCTAAGTTATGTTTTCCGGCAAAGCTCCATTTTAGCTCAATTCGGACCCAAATGACGTGATTCATGCTCCATTGAATCATGTTGAAGTGTAGGAACTGATCCATATCTTCAATTGGATCAATTAACCCCGATTGAATGGACAATTTGATAAAATCAAAATCGGCCATCGTGAAAGGGGAAAATTGGGAAATTTATGGAATTTTGTTAAATTGAATGACTAAAGTGCAATTTCCCAAAATTGAGGGTCAATTGGCAATGAAAAAGATGTTGGAGGACCAATTAGTCAATTTTTGAAATTTATTGGGGTCAAATTGCCATTTTTTTAAAGTAAGGGCAAAATGGTAATTTTTGAAATGTTGTGGACCAAATTGGAAATTTGGGAAACTTGAACCCCTTGAGTGGTTTTGGGTAAATTGAGGACCCAAAGAGAATTTTAGAAGTTTTAGGACTCAATTTGGGGGAAAATTAGCATTAGTGACCTAAAGTTAAAGAAAAATAGAACTTTTGGGACCTAAATGCAAATAATTAAAAAGTTTGGGCATTTTGTTCATATGTGAGGAATGAAGGCTATTATGCCCAATGTTAATAAACATGGATGTTCAAATCGTGTAGGAACACGAAGAACTAGAATGCTAGTAAAGATAAGCTCGCGTAGAGACAAAAAGTCGATTAAGAGGAATACACTACACTTATCGGGTGAGTGGGATTTTTTACATCATACCTGGTAGGGATGATGAGTACCTCGAAAATGAAAAACCACTACTATCTGGAATTTAACATCACACCTGGTTGGGGTGATGTGAGAACTACACGAAAAAAGTAATTACCGATTGTAAGTAGACCATACCTGGTTCGTATGATGAACTTCCTAGGAGGAAGTAGAAAACCAGCTTACCGGTTGTAAGCAGAGATGGCATCACACCCAGTTGGTGTGAGGAACGAGTTGGAATTTATTTTGTCAGAAGTGTTCTCTGTTGACTGTGTGCTAATGCTTAAAAATTTTTGGAGACCTTATTAACAAGAGCTCAAGTAGCTCATATAGACTAGAGGCCTCGGTTTTGGAACTTGGGGTAAAAAATGCCCAGTTTTGAAAATATCGTACAATGGGCCCAAGGCCAGTTGGCATGAGCAGTAGCTCGTAAACAAACATGATGATAAGCCATAAAAATTCTAAATGAATGAATTATGTGATTTGGACATGGTACCAAGACAGGACCGACAAATACGATGGACTTGCGGCAGTGCGAGAGGGCCAGGTCGACGGACCTGTCTAGACAAACAGCTCTAGGTCGAGTTTAGGGTCAGAGTCGTTAGACCATTGACACCAAAGATAAATGGCTTTGTGGAAAAAAAACTTTTGTTTGTGTATGCACTTGAGGTTCGGGACCATCAAGATGCCTAGGAGGGGTAATGATGCATAATAAGGGGCTACTGGACGACATGGTGGAGATAAGGGCAGTTTTTTGTGCTAGCAGTTAGGGAAGCTCGATGTAGCTTCATGCGCATGAGACTGGGGTGGGGTCGAGATGTGGTCTCTATCCCCGTACGGACATGTAGTTGCTTTTCAGGTTTGAGGGTCGGATGGCACGAACATCCACTCATTCCTAGGTAGAAGTAGATGGGCTTCTATCTAGGTGGTCGGTAAAGTCGCTCCAACACCAGAAGTGAGTGAAGTGGACGAGCTGCCCTGTGAATGTGTGATCCCTTCATGATGAAAGGTGTGGGTTGATTGTTAAACACACCAATTTTGGATAATGAAGAAAATGGTTTTGAATAATCGGGAACTTAAGGAAAAGGATATTTTTGAAAGAAATAAGGAGTCTGAAACACTCTAATTAAAGATGTTTTGATTATAAAAACTCTCTCCCAACACCTATTCACTAAGTTTTTGAACTCAACCCCTCCATTTACCCCTTTCAGGTAACCAAGGGAAAATCAACTTAAAGACCTTCCGATAGTTGAACCTGCAAGATAGGTATGTAAGGTTATTATATTCAATTTTGATTAATGTTATTCCAGGAAAGGTACAGGTAAAAAGGACGTCTTACTCCTCACGTTTTAGAGAAGGGGAAAACCCTTAATAAACTGGGAGAGTGGCAAGTTGTTCATGGGGATTTGACCAAACCAGGTCGGGGCGTGACACAAGGCCAATGGGAAAAAGCTTAAACCCGTAGAAAAATGCCTATGTTAGAGATCTAGTTTGATGTTCACCAGAAAATGCAGCAGTTGAGAGAGAATGGAGATTTTAGGTGTGAAGAGGATGAATGGAGGAGCTCTTTATATAGGGAGCTTGGTGACCCTTTGCTCAACAACTTTCCTTTTTGGTCGAGCTTATCCTCGCCCTAAAACAGACAAATCGAATCCGTTGTTCCTTCGCCGACATTATCCTTTTCTGCAGTGAATGAATAGTGTTGTCATCTGAAGGAAGAAGACGACATTGTTTCAAACCGGACCAAACCGGTCCAACCGGGTTCAATGCATAAATCGATCAGTTCATGCCCGATTCGACCGATTTTCTCAAAATTAAAATTTTCTAAATTCATCTAAATCCATTCTCTATCTAATGGTTGTTTCAATTCCCCAATTTGAATATTTTAACCACCAAGAAAAATGAATTTAGCAACCGATTCATGGATGTTTCAAACCGGTTTAGTCCGGTTCACCTTGAATCAGTTTGGTTTTCCCTTCCCAATTGTCCCAAGTTCATTTCCACTCTTTTTATGAGTTTTTAAGTCAATTGGGATTTGTAAATTACCCAATTTTCCCTTTTCTTATCGGTTATAGTTTGTGAACCAGCTCGATTTTCTCTTTTAAAATGATCGTTTCTTTTGCTGGTTTTCTTATCTATAAAGGGATGGGGTTTACACTTCTTCTCCTGGTGTTTGAGGGATGAGAAATATGAATGGAGAGGAGCTCTTTATATAGGGAGCTCAGGGGCTGACAGACTTATCTGTTCCCCAATCACTCAGTCTCAATTTCTCCATTTACGTCCGAAATTAGAGGCATTTATTGGTCACCGGATTTCCAGCGGCTAGCCTATCGTTCCTCTGTCCTCTCACATGCCAGTTTGAAGATAACACTGTTCCACACGTGCGGCTTCCCACGTGCGGACATGCCACATGGTGCCTCATGATTGGCTATCTTTACTGGTGTGACTTCCGACTCTGCAGCCTGGTTAGCTTTTGACCTGTTGATCGGACACGTTGTAGCCTCCCATTATTTGTCCATGTCTACATGGCTACTGATCGGGTTTTTGCTGACTGTTGATCAGGACATGTGTCACTCTCCTATTGGTTGGTCGTAATTGAGGTGGATTTTTCTACTCTCATCGTTGATAAATGACACATGTTACCTTTCGATTGGCCAGCGCATCCAAGCGCTGACTGGGCGCGCTTCTTCACGTGTCATGCATTGAATGATCACACTTGCTTACTAGGCTTTGACTTGGTAGCGGTCCATTGACCGGGTAGACTGTTGATCGGTCCGGTCCGATTGGGTTCAGTGACTCGGAAATGAAAATCAATCGGTTCAAGCCTAATTTGACCAATTTTCCAAAAAGTAAACATTTATAAATCAATTTGAATTCATTTTATATCTAATTGTGGATTAAATTTTCCAATATGACATTTTTAAGCCACCTAGAAAAATAAATTACTAAACCGGTTCTACATGGCTCACCCTGAACCGTTCTGGTTTTTACATCCACTCCACTTCATAGTTCTTCTCCATTATTTTTATGCTTTCTTAGTTATTTGGGGGTGGAGATGAGGGTCGGTTTTATAGTGTGAATATCCTTAGACCGATGGTGAGTCTAACATTATGGTATTCGAATTAGTTGGTAGTGATTTGCCACAATATCATTGAAGATTAACCTCGTTGGAAACATTTCTAATTTCTTATGATTTGCCACTAGACATGGAATATGTGTGAATTCATCAAATTTCCTCTGATTTGCCAATAAACATGGAATATGCGTGAATTTATCAATTATTGTTCTGACCATTACTCATTAATACAATTAATTTTTGGAGAAAAAATTTGTGAAATGTAAAACTACCAAACTTCCATTTGAAGTGTTGAAACCATCCATGAGTGAAGATTGAAAGAGCGAAAGCTACATAACCATGGCTAATGAAAGTCGGGCTCATTGCAAATTCAAAAGTGCAAATAAGTTGATATTATATATTTAGAGAGAAAATTATTCTCATATATATATCTCTCTATCTTTCTTTCTCTTTGAAGGACCCGTTTTCACCCTTGCATTTTAATTGGGGCGTGAAGTGGAATCAAGGGGCCCAACTTGTCTTGCTAGCTGCAGAGTGAGATAAAACAAAGATATTAATAATACACTACACTAATAGATAAAATATAAAGAACACATGCTTTATAACCAAGGTTACCTGAAAATAAGTCTCAAGTTTCTTTTTCAGCGTTATGTATTCCTTCTTCATTTGCTGGAATGACCTCATGCATCTGCAGGTGCCCATCAAAATACGTGACGTAAGTGATAGATTTATGTACCCTATGAGCGCGTCGGTTCTTTCCATCATTTATTTTCTCATTCCATCAGCAAGAACAGTTGGGATCAGATGATACACATACAAATGCGACAAATGCAAGTCTGAAAATGGTGGGTCATTGACGTTTGAGACGCAATTCATTCTTTTATATTACCAATTTCCTTTTTACTTACAGGCGATTATTCACTCTGTAGGGAGAATAACCCTTTTTTTTAATAAAACTGTAGGGAGAATGACAGCCTTTAGTTTTTTTTTTTTTTTGCGCGGCGACAGTATATAGTTCAGTGCTCAATACCCTTCTCCATTTCCTGCTTTACAGTATTCCCTGAACTGCGTGCTCTCTGCTGTCACTTTTCTCGCCCCAATGCTGTATAAAGAATCATAAGAGGCAAAATAAATTATTAAGCAACCATCATGTTTTTGAAAGTTAATTATATAATAAAAAAGGAGGTAAAAGTGTCGCTTGGGGACGAGAGAATATACCTAGTGAGGCGTCCATTTCATGGCAACATTCTAGCAAAAGCCTACGATATCTTCTTCCTTTTTTTTATGCTTATGAAAAAAGATAAAATGAAAATTTCGAGCGATAATACCTTGAACTACTCCCTTTAAATTGGTGCATGAGACTGTCCAACTTGTTGAAGTCTAGAGGGTTCTTATCCCTGCTCAAATATAATTAAGAGGACAAAATCATATGTTATTGCGTTTTTTCGATTGATTATGGGCAGAGACCGCTGATCCTAGAAGTTTTAGAACATTAGAGCGATAAGAAAATTAATGATGAAAGTCCATTACATAACATCTTACGTATTTGACAAACAGTTGTGTCAAAACACTCTCACTAGTCTTCTCGTTAAAATGTGTATGTGCCCCAGTAGTAAGATGGTAGAAATTCTCAAAAGAAAATAGTAAGATGGTTTCAATGGGTAGTAATTGCTTACAGTGCCTGCTCTATGCAAACAATTAGCCGGGTTGAATCTCGGTAGTATAATGTAACGACTTCTTCCACAAATTTAGGGTTTGTATCATCCTGTAATTCCTCCAGCTGTACGAATTGTTCATCAATGAATCCCTGTAAGACACAATGAATTCCTCATATGTACAGCTTTTGTTAACAATCTATATGGGGAAGTTTCATTTTCAACCTGTGAACGTTCAATCGCTGAACGCGTGCGTGGTCATGATATTTAATCTTTTTTTGAAAGATATCAGCAGATTTGATCTTCCATGAGAAAGTTCACCCCATTAATAGTTCAATAAATAACAGTTAATTGTGAAATCAACTTGTAATGCATTGCAATGGATGAAAAGATCTCGAAAACATTACTCTGTGAAAAATCTTTGGAATAAGTGCGCCATACTTAAAAGACTGCATCACAACCCGTTCACAGACAAATTCTATACTTTTGAATGTATCAAAATGGTACTGTTATGTTCTGAATTACCTGATCAAAGAGGGATTGCCTCAGAAGGGCGACCTGTCTGTGGATCTGATTTTTCTCCATGGTACAAATTAACTGAACAAATGTACGAAAATATAGCAGCAAGGTTTTGTTTTGTTGGAAGGAGGGACACAGAAACCTCTGGCTTATTATGATCAGCCAATACAATGAATGTAAAGTGGACAGCTCTATGATTTTATATAGAATAAGGAAGATGGGGAGAGTAATATCCGAGATGAGAAAAGGTAAGCAATCATGTATGAGGACATACTAGCGTAGTGGGAAAGAGGGGAATTTCAAGTACACAGTCAGCAGTACCACATCATGATCATATACGATATTTTTTCTTATAAGAAAATTTATTTGTTAGTGCAAAAACTAATGTCACTAAACTATAATTTGTGTTTCATTTTTTATTTGCTAAGACAATTTTAATTGATGAGTAGTCGTGAGAATTTATCTACTCATTTCCTCATATTTCCTTGAGAGTTCAGGTTTGTTTTTGCTCAATAGAGTTAATGATTTTTTTTCCAATAGAATGAAGTGTTCCTTCTTTATTAATAGCTTGTAATAATAATTAGTTCATTATGCAACTTAGAGTTGGTGAGATTAGCATTTTGTTTTCATATCTTTAACAAAGAGAAGGGGAGAAATAGATTTACCATTTTTGGGTTATGATTAAAATATTTTAGTATAATTATAATTTGGTAGAAAAAGAGGTGGGCCTTGAGGAAGGGTACAGAAAAAGTCCAGGCATCACTTTTATGGAGTGGAGAGAAGTAATAAATTATTTAATAGTGAGGATAGATAGACTTTAGTGTGAAGAAAAAAAATTATTGGCAGGAGAAACCGCGTTTTATCAAAGTCTGATAAACTGATTGTGTGCAAAAAAAAAAGTGTGATAAATTAGTGAGGAGAAATCAAATAATGAGAATTAAGAAAAATAGTGGAAAGTGGGGGAGAATATGAAAACAATTTTCTGAAAGGTTATTTAAAGTTCTATATTAAGTTGTTCGGCAAATAATAAGATAAAAATACAACAAAATTGTTACACTAGTAAAATCGTAATAACAAACATCTTTTACTAAAATAGTTAGACAAACAAAACACTTTCATAACCCACAAACAACACAACATTGCATGCAACTATCACACATCAAGTTATCAATTCATTATTGTAATGGTGGCTCATACCAGCAACAAGCAAATCAAACTATTTGTCTATTATTAAAATTTTAGCTTGAGTAAAATATGTAAAATATAAAAATATGATAAATTTATAATTTTAGAAAAAATTTTTTAACTTAAAAGAAATTGTATTCCCATTATACAATAATCTCTAATATAATTTTAGATTGTGTGTTTGACTCTTATTCTATTATTTTAGACAAAAAATCGATAATTATAAGTATTAATAAAAATATCAAATTTAATATTATTGTTATCAACTATAAAAATTAAAAATAATTTTATCAAAATCGTAAATATTTTTTTAGAATATATAGGTATTCGTATGGTACATAATAATATATGTTAATAAATATAGTGGATATATAAAAATGTAATGGTGGCACCATTTACCAGTAATATTTTTGTTAAGTATATATATATATATATATGTAATTCCTTAATAATAAATAAAACTCTCTCCCATAAATAACTATTATAAATATATAAGTTTATAATAGTTGCACAACTTATAAGTTATAATTTTTTTAGTGAATATAAATCTAATTAATTATCAAACAACAATATTATCTAATATAGTATTATAGATAATGGACTTATACTTATACCTAACTTGAGTCCGAAAATCTATCTGTGAAGAAAAATGTTCAACAACTATTGTTTCCTCTAACCCTTGTCTAAGATTGAAAGTGTAATACATTGCCTCCTTAGGCACATCGATTTGTGAAGCAAAAAATAAATAGGGTCCTAGAACCAAATTGAACTAAGAACTTAGAACTGGTCAATCTAATTTATATCAATTTTGAAGGATCCCCTTAATAGTGAATTTCATATTGAATAACATCTAATTTAAAATTGTATCTAAAACCCGAAATTAAATTAAAAAATTAAGTCAAACCGTAATGTACCATATAAATTAATATTATGAGTGAACATAACAAGAAAAAATAATAATTTGTAGTGATAAAAATGCCATGTGAAATTTCACACACATGCGCATTATATAGTATTCTCTAATACACTTTGAGAGTAAAATTCAGGAGGTACATCGTAGAAAATTATGAAAGTTTTTGGTGAGGTTTATCTGCTCCCACAACATGGAAAATAGCTACCAATTAGGCCTAGTCACATTGTTTGATTCATGGATGACCTAGGAAGCTTCCCACTCTAAAATCAACCCTCGCTCTCTTTTCCAACTCTTTAGAATTTCTCCCTAAAAGTTAGTTGCTTAATTTTCTGCTGAAGTTCCTTTCAATCCTAACTACCACCTCTTCGAAACATGAGAGAAGTCCCCCTTAGTTTAAATATTTAATAGGAACCTTCTTTACGTGAAGGAGACCATATCAGATTCCACTAGTGACTAAAGTGCTTCCGATATGAAAAAATAATAACTATTCTCCCCATGTAAAAACTAGAGTAGTAGCTCTTTACAATTCTCTAGCCCTTTCTGACTAAAAGTGACTAGGGAAGGCTTATTAGGATTACTCTAGTCTACTTCTCCACAGTTCCAGAATGGGAGGATTTGATGTATTCCAATTCAAACTTATTCCTTCGTTTTTCCTTAATTTTTCTATTTTGTTTCGGGTAGGAAATTTGATTGGAGTGCTAGGAAACTTCACTGGCCATTTATGGAGGGGCTTGATCCAAGGAAGTCCCTTGAGAAGTTTTTGAGATTTCTCGGTGGGTTGCTCCGACCAAATCATCATCGTTGGCATAATTCTAGCAAATTATGTTCACTGCACAATTTTCTAGCAAATTCATAATTTGTAAAACTCGTTCTCTCGGAATGAGGAACTGCAAGAGAGAATCAAAAATTTTTTTAAAAAAAATAGAGTATCCAAATGAATCGGAAAGGGTAAAGAATGGTCAAAATAGAGATTTAGAAAATTCCAAGTGGCCAAAAATACCCAAACATCATGGAAAAGAACCATGAAGCAGATTGAATGTGAAAACTGGACCGGTTCAGGGTGAACCGGACCTGAACTGGATTGAACTGTAAAAAATTAATTTAAAGATTCATTTTTCTAGGTGGATTAAAAATATCAAATTGGAAAATTGAAGCAACCATTGTACATATAAATAAATTTAGAAAATTTTAATTTTTAGAAAACCGGTTGAATCGGGCCTGAACCGGTCAATTTTTATTTTTGAGTCACCGAACTCAGTCGGACCATACTCGTCAACGGTCTAGCCAGTCAACAGACCACTACCAAGTCAGCGTCTAGTTAGCAGGTGTGATCAATTAGCGCGCAACACGTGGCAAAGTGCGCCCAGTCATCTACTCAATCAACACTAACCAATCAGAGTGTGACACATGTCCTTGGTCAATAGTCAAAGAAGCATAATCCACATCAGCGATAACCGACCAATAGGAGAGCGACACGTTTCCTGGTCAACGATCAATGTCAGAAAGGACCCATCAGCAAGGCTGAACAATGAATTGCTCACACATTGTAAGGATGCCATGTCAGCATCCGACAAGGATGTTTGAGAAATGATCGACCAATCACAGGTCGGCACGTGATAGTGCCATGTCAGATGACCTCAGGTAATCATTGGCGGACATGTGGCAGTGGCATTTTGTGTTAGGAGGGAAATTTGACGCATTTAAATTAGCCAATCAAAAGACGCCACCTGTCATGGTCAACGATGAACCGAACAAAATTAGTAGCCATGCTGGAACGAGCAGCCATTGGGAGGCTGCCATGTGTCCGGGCAATGATTCCAAGGCTAACTAGGCTACTGAGTAAGAAGCCGTGTCAACGTATCCAGCCAATCATAGAGTGCCACATGGCTAGTCCACATGTGTAAACTCGCACACGTAACACAATGTCATCGTCTACCTTCAGATGGTTAGGAGAGAGCGAGGGACAAAATGGATGCTCTTTCTCTAGCAGCCAATAAAATCTTCTGACCAGGCCTTAAATCGAAGAGTTAATGGCTAATTGATGGAGTAATATATAGAACGGTCAGTTCTCGAGCTCCCTATATAAAGAGCTCCCCTCCATTCATCACCCTCATCCCTCAAACGCCTAGAGAAGAAGAAGTGTCCATTTTTCGATGATGCATGAACCAGAGCTGCAACTTGGGCACTTTTCTCCACCTTTTAAGTTGAATTTGTTTTCTTTGGAATCTTGAGGAAGGCAATTACACGATGACATCCTCAATTTATCTCAGGGATCATCGAAAAAGCACCGACGAGCTTGCATAGTACCATCGCTCCTCATAGGTCTATAACCCGAGCTAGTTGAGCTCAATTCAAGCTACATTTAGACTATTTCCGGCCAGACCAAGCTCCCTAGACCACCCATAGAACTGCCCCAACCTTTTGTGAGCTGAATTGTAAATCCCCTCTATAGCCTTTCGCTAGAAAGTACTATTCACAATGTGTTTTTACTGAAAATTAAAACATGAAATGCACACTACTCATGCCACCAATTGAAGCGTGATTTGATCCAAGAAGGATTCCAGTGAGAGAGCAATTCAAAGGAAGCAAAATCCTTGATCATCGGATCCTCACCGGTATTGAATTGAAGCTTTCTCCCTCTAGACTAATTTTTCAGCGAAGCTTCATTCGAACTCATTTTTCAGCCATTTTCAGTGTGCTAATGCTTGAAATGATGAGGGGGACATAGGAAAGATGAATCAGATCATGAAAGGGGTTAATTTCTCGAGTTTAAGGGATCAATTGAATGAAATAAGATTTTGGGGGTCTAATTGCAATTTTTGGCAAAATTGGAAAATTTGGGGATTTTCGAAAAATCAATGGCCAGATAGCAATTTAAAGAAAATTGAGAGGTTTTAATGAAATTAACTTCCAAGTGAGGGCTAATTGGTAATTTTTGAAAAATTGGGGACCGATGGGTAATTTTGGAAAAATGAAGAACCAATTGGAAATTTTGGAAAAATTGAGGACTTATATGTAAATACTTGAAAATAAGAAGTCTTTTATGCTAGATCATCCTTATGTGAATACTTGAACCATGCAAGAATTGGTTGTAGGAGTACTTGTGCAGAGGAGCACACTTGCGACCAGAAACTAGCTGAGATGAACACATCACAGTACCTGGTGAGTGGAAATTTCCAACAACATAACCGGTTGGGGTGATGAGCACCGTTTTCAACTTTGAAAACTATTTTCTAGGAATGGTCTCCCATAACTGTGTAAAACTGCTTAAATATTTTAGGAGAAGTTTTTTAGAGCTGAAATTGCTCTAGTAGGCCCGAGGCCTCAATTTTGAAAATAATAGTGCCCATGGCCTAATTTTGGAAAAAAACTCGTGGAGTGGGCCCAAGGCCAATGGGCACAAGCCAAAACCCGTAAACAAGTAAGCTTACAAGCTATGAAAACCTTTTATAACTTGTTAATTGTGTGAACCTCCACCATGCCGAAGTCAAACCGTCAACTTGATGAGCTAGTAGCTGTTGATTCAAAGCCTAGTTGTCGAACCTGTTGGGCATAGCAGTCATGGTGTCGAAGCCGAGTGTCGGAATCGTTGGGTCAGTAGCACCAAAGATAATGGATATAATTCCTAAAACTATTGTTTGTGCATGCCCCGATTACGAAACTATAGAGGTGCCTAGTATTGGATAGAGTTGGTTTTAAGGGCCACTGGTCGATACAGTTGGCATAAGGGGAGTTGGGTCGTCTAGCGAGTCTCAAAGCTCAGAGAAGCTTCCTATGCATTGAGACTAAGGCGGGGGAGGAGAGGACTCATCCCACCTTGTGGACATGAAGTACTATTTGAGTCTAAGGGTTGGACAATTGATGTCCACTCAGACTCAAGGTGGATGTCATAGACTTCTATCAGGGTGGACGTTAAAGACGCTCTGATCAATAAGTGGATGCAGTCGACGTACTCCATCTACGAATGTTTTAACCCTTTTTGTTAAAGGACATGTGATTGAATGCTAAACAAATCCTAAGTAAGGGGAAGAATTGAAATATTTTTCAAAGAGAAAGTTAAACTCACAAATCTGTTAACAAGAAAGACTCTATGAATTCTTTTGAAAACTCACCCTAATACCCGCTCACTAAGTTGCAGAAACTCACCCCACCATTTAAACCTTTTTTAGGAAAAAAGACGACTCTTTAGGGAATCCTTATGCCAAACCTATAAATCAAGGTAATTTATTGTTGTTATTAGTTTTGTATAATGTTATTCTAGGGAACAATGATAAAAGGTACACCCGACTTATCGCGGTGTTGGAAGTGGTGACTATTCCAAAACCAAAGGGAGTGGCGAGTTGCTTACTGGGTTCTGACCAAACCGGGTCAGAGCGTTATAACTTGAGTGGTATTAGAGCAAAGTTCCCTTGAATTCATTACAAACACCATATAATCTAAAAATTAAATGAAAACTATCCACCTTTGTAGGAACAATGGCCCTAAGGAAATTTGGTAAACAAACCTATCCAGCCTCACGATCAGTAGGTATCGCTACCCCGAGTGAGGGGAGTAGCAAGGGAAATTGCGAGCTCAAAAGAGCTTGACCCGAGGAAATGACTACGGACCGAAGAGCACTCCTCGAACAAAATGAGGAAAATGTTCAATATACCTAACCATTCCCAGGAAAGAGGCAAACCCCTAGAGGAAAAAGCACCTTCTCAGAGGGATCCAATGCCTCCCCTAACACCACAACAACCAGAAAGAACCCCCACACAAGAAGAGGCTTGAAAGAACTATTGGGAGGCATATGCTAACTATGTGGGGGTCTTCCACAAACTCCCACCCATCCAAGTGAGCCTTGAACCTGTAAACATGATGCGACAAACCTACGAGTATGAGGTTGTAGTGTTGGAGAGGTACAAGATCAAAGAAACTCATGAAGTCAAAGCTCGAGGAACACCCAACTATGCAGTCCTACCCTACTCCAAGGAATGCAACCTAACCCATATAAAGGATGTGAGGGACATTACTTGGATATAAGCTCATCATCCTTGAAATCATCGAACAAGGAGTCCCAAAACAAGTCGAAGGTGGACTCCTGATCGGTGGACATGTAGGGTTAGGAGGAGAGTGGGATGGGTGCATGTAATAAGCCTATTTTGGCAAAACCTTTCCTTGAATAAATAAAGAAGAGTTCTTTGTGTCTTAAATTGTGTAGCCCAATTAAAACACAGTCGAAGAATTTAAACCTCCTACAATAGGATGAAGGGACCTTAATACCGTAAAATCTAAGGAAAAATAGACAGACTTCTCTCAAACTAAGTCAAGGGTCAAGAACTCCCAAATGTAAAGACTGAAAGTTTGGCCTAGAATATGAATAATACTTCCCTCCCAAAAAGGAATCAAGAGGATCAGAGAAGGCATGGAACTTGACTATACTATGAACGAAACAAGGAGCCAAGTACCACGAGTGCACTCATGACGAGTAAAATGGGGATATCACCAAGACCCAAGACGAGTAGTGTGGCTAGAAACGACAGGAGAAAAGAGACAAGGAAAATGATGTACCCCAAAAAGGGGCGATGAACATGATGAAGGAATGGTAAGCACGGTAAGTCGACATGAAGGAAGACCTCGAGGTACCATGGATAACAGACAGAAATAGAGTCTAGTGAGAAAAATCAAAATAGGAAGGAACCACCCATCATATGCAGGTGATAACCATCCAAGGCAAGGCAATCTATTAATTGTCAGAACATGAACAAATTAAGGAGGGTGCACTGAAGGCAACAACGACCAAAGGAAGGACCTTAAGCAGCTGCAAACAGAGCGGAACGTAGAGACATGAATGAAGGGAAAATTTCCCTTAAGGGGTACAAGTCATCTAGGTGCAAGGAGGAAGTGCCTCCACAAGAGAAGACAAACCCTGAATATCAGACACCGAACATAATGTCTCAAGATGGCAAAGGGTGACCCACTCTTTAAGTAAGCCTCTCACAAAGAGCTCGAGAAATATCAGAACGAAAGGGATCCAAATCTTTCCCCATGGAAGTAAACTTGTATTAGAATACAAGTAGGAATAAAGAAAGGGTATGATGGAGGCACTCACAAGATTCCCAAAGAGACTATAAACAAGAAAGATAGTATCAAGGGATGTTACAAAGTTGTTCTAGGGTCTGATACCCATAAGGACATATAAAAAAAGAGGGGGCAGTGGTTCCCGACTTCCCCAAGAGCTTAGTCCATCGGTTAATCCTGTTTTAGGTGTGAGATCTCACATTTGGGTTTATGGATGAGATCTCTACTTTGAAATACAAGAGTAGAGGATGATACTAAAGAAAGAACTCCTCCATGTGGGTCCAAGGAGACATTAAGTAGATCGTAAGGAATCAACTCGGAATGAAGAACCGTGAAATAGTCATGAACGAGTAAGGATGGACTGGGGAATGTTCTAGAAGTTTGACGTATAATGACGGTGCTAGAACTAGTCATGTTGCAAGGGACATGTAGTTCCAACAATCCCAAAAAGGTGTGACTCAAGTTGGGAAGAGTTGGTTATTTAAGCATAATGATGTCAAATAAAAAGGATTTAGGTGGATTGGAGATATAATAAAAGAAAGAAGGGATTAAAGGAATAATACAAGACAAAAAGGGATAATGCCAAAATCCGTGAGGTTTAGATGAAAAGCTCGAAAGGACGTTGAACTAAAGATTTCTAACAACCAATGGGAAATTACCAGGCATAGAGATGGTTAGAGACTTTGGAACTTGCAATTTTTGCGATCTGGATTAACATTGGATGAAAACCTAAATAGGGAGAGAGAGTATTAGCCTAAGGGACATAAGAATTGGATATAAGAAAATAATTTTGGACAAGCGGGTAAGACAAATCGAGCATAATAGTCCCATGGAAAAGATGAGTATTTGAGTATAAGAGAAAACTGTTAAGGACCTTATCGAAAGGACTATGTAAAATAGTAAACTCTTGCTTAGATAAAAGTAGTATGAGGAAGGGAATGCTTAAAGAGAAGGAAGTAGGAAGTCTAATTGCTATAGGATTTTCTTCCCAAGTAGAAATACCAAATCACACTGTTAAGGGAAATCGATCACCATATAAGGGATGCCTAACTAGTTTTGGGAAAAAAACTTCTTAAAGGTGGGGAGAGTTGTAAACACTGTCCTCTCGGTATAAGGAACCAAAACAGAGAACTAAAAATTTCCAAGAGAAAATCGAGGATCTAAATGAACCAGAAAGGGTAAAGAAGGGTCAAAATTGGGATTTGGAAAATCCCAAGTGGCCAAAAATACCCAAACATCATGGAAAATAACCATGAAGTAGATTGGATGTGAAAACTAGACCAGTTCAGGGTGAACCAAACTTGAACCGCATTGAACCGGATTGAATCATAAAGACCCGATTCAAAGATTCATTTTTCTAGATGGTTTATGAATATCAAATTGGAAAATTGAAGCCACCATTAGATACAAAATGAATTTAGAAGAATTTATAAAACTTTAATTTTTTGAAAACTAGTCGAATTGGGCCTAAACTGACCGATTTTCATTTTTGGGTCACCGAACATGGTCGGAACATACTGGTCAATGGTCCAACCGATCAACAAACCGCTGTCAGGTTAGTGCCCAATTAGCAAGCGCGACCAACTAGCGTGCGACATGTGGCGAAGTGCGCCCAGTCAGCCACTCTGTCAGCGCCTAGAGGCACTATCCAATCAGAGCGTGACATGTGTCCTTGGTCAATGGTCAAAGGAGGAAAATCTATGACAGTGACAACCGATCAATTAGAGTGTGACACGTGCCTCGAGCAGCGGTAAATGTCGAAAAGTCCCCATTAGCAAGACTGACCAATGAGGAGCTGACATGTTGCAAGGATGCCATGTCAACTAACCAATCAGAGGTTGACACGTGGCAGTACCACGTCGTATGACCTCAACCAATTAGAGGCTGACACGTGGAAGTCGCACTGTGCATCATCTGACACATTTAAATCAGCCAGTCAGAAGATGCCACATGTCATAGTCAACAGCTGACCGAACACACTCAATAGCCACGTTGGAACGAGCTGCAAATGGGTGGTCGCCATGTGTTTGATCAATGGTTCAAAGGCTGACTAGGTTGTTGAGTAAGAAGCCATGTTAGCAAAGCTATCCAATCACAAAGCGCCACTTGGAAAGTCCACATGTGCGAACTCTCACGTGAGACACAATGTCATCTTATACCTTCAAACGGGTAGGCGAGAGAGGGCCAAAATGGACGCCTTTTCTTTGGCAGCCAATAAACTCTTCTAACCAGGCATTAAATTGGATAGTTAATGGCCAATTGATGGAGTAACATATAGAATGGTTAGTTTCTGAGCTCACTATATAAAGAGCTCCCATCCTTTCATCCTCCTCATCCCTCAAATGCTTGGAGAAGAAGAAGTGTCCATTTTCCGATGAAGCATGAATCGAAGCTCTGACTTGGGAACTTTTCTCCACCTCCAAATTTTAATTTGCATTCTCTAGAATTTTGAGAAAGTCAGCTGCATGAAAACATCCTCCATTTAGCTCAAGGATCGTTGGAGAAGCACCAATGAGCTTGCATAGTACCGTTGCTCCTCGGAGGTATGCAACCCTAGCTAGTCGAGCTCAAGTCAAGCTACACTAGCATCATTTCCGACCAAACTAAGCTCCCCATACCACCCATAGATGATCCTCGACATTCCCTGAGCTGAATTGTAAATCCCATCCGCTGCCCTTCATTGGAAAGTACTATTCACAATGCATTTTTACTAAAAATTAAAACATGAAATTCGCATTGCTCAGGCCACCAATTGAGGTGTGGTGTGATCCAGGAAGGATCCCTTAGGATAGAGCAATTCAAAGGAAGCAAGTGCTCTGATCACCGGATCCTCACATGTAAGAAATCGAAACTTTTTTTCTCTAGATTGATTTTCCAACGAAGCTTCATTCGAACTTGTTTTTCAACGTGCTAAAGCTTGAAATGATGAGGGAGTCATAAGGAAGATGAATTAGATCATGAAAGTGGTCAATGTTTTGAGTTTAAGGGGTCAATAGAATGAAATAAGATTTTGGGGGTCTAATTGCAATTTTTAGCAAAATTAGGCAATTTGGGGATTTTCAGAAAATCAAGGGCCTAATTGCAATTTAAGAAAAATTTAGAGGTTTTTTTTTATCAATTTAACTTCCAATTGAGAGCAATTGGCAATTTGTTTTTGGAAAATTGGGGATAAATTGGTAATTTTTGGAAAACTAAGGACCAATTGGAAAATTTGGAAAAAAATAAGTACTTATATGTGAATAGTTGGAAATAAGAAGTATTTTATGCTAGACCATCCTTATGTGAAGACTCAAACCATGTAGGAATTGGTTGTGTGAGTACTTGTACAAAAGAGCACACTAGCGATTGGAATACAATTGAGTCGAACACATCACAATACCCGGTGAGTGGGAATTTCCAACATCATACCCGGTTGGGGTGATGAGCACCGTTTTTAAATTTGAATACCATTTTCTAGGAATGGTTTCCACTGGCTGTGTGAAACTACTTAAACATTTTGGGAGAAGTTTCTTAGAGCTGAAATTGCTTTAGTAGGCCCAGGCCTCAGTTTTGAAAATAATAGTGTCCAAGGCCCAGTTTTGGAAAAAAAACTTGTGAAGTGGCTCCATGGCAAATGGGCACAGGCCAAAGCCCTTAGACAAGTAAGCTTATGAGCTATGAAAAACTTTTATAACTGGTTAATTGTGTGAACCACCACCATGCCAAAGCCGGACCGTCAACTCGATGGACTAGTAGTTGCTAAGTGAAAGCCAGATCATCGAACTTTTTTGGCATAGTAGTTATGGAGCCGAAGTCAAGTGTCAGGATCATTTGGTGGGTAGCACTAAAGATAATTGGTATAATTCCTAAAACTATTATTTTTGCATGCACTGAATATGGAAGCATTGAGGTGTCTGGCATGGGGTAGTGTTGGTTCTAAGGGTCGTTGCACGACATAGGTTGCATAAGGATTGTTGGGTCGTCCAATGAGTCTTGAAGCTCGGAGAAGCTTACTGCACATTGAGATAGTGGTGTGGGAGGAGAGGTGTCATCGCACCTTGCGGACATGAAGTACTATTCGGGTCGAACAATTAATGTCCACTTAGTCTCAAGGTACGAGTCACATACTTCTATAAGGGTTGATGGTAAAAATGCTTCGATTCATAGGTGGATGAAGTCGGCATACTGCATCGTCGAATGTTTGAACCTTTTTGTTAAAGAGCATGTGATTGAATGCTAAACAAATCCTGAGAAAGGGGAAGAATAGAAATGTTTTCCAAAGAGGAGGTTAAACTCACAAACATGTGAACAAGAAAGATGTTGTGAATTATTTTAAAAACTCACCCTAATACCCACTCAGTGAGTTGTAGAAACTCACCCCCTCCCTTTAAACCTTTTTTTAGTAAATAAGACATCCCTTTAGGGAATCCTTTCGCCAAGCCTATAAATCTAGGTAATTTATTATTGTTATCATTTTTTTATAATGTTATTTCAGGGAACAATAATAGAAGGTACGCCTGACTATTCGAGGTTTTGGAAGTGGTGACTCTTCCTAGATTAAAGGGAGTGGCAGATTTCTCATGGGGTTCCAACCAAATTGGGCCAGTGCATGACATGATTAGTGGCTAAAAGAGGTCAAATTGGTTCATTAAAAGCTTGGATGGACCGTTGGAGGATGCAGGAGATTATATGAGGCATGGTATGAGCAAATTCAATGCCATTTATGATGGATTTATGAAGTTTGAAAGGTGGAGAAATGATGTAAATTGGGGGTAAATTGTGGTACCTAAATGCAATAAATGGGAATTTATGGACATAATAAGGATATTCTAAGGATTAGAAGCTTGATGAGGAAATTGAGAACTTGTAGGGATCTAAGTGCAAGTAGAGGAGATTTATGGACCTAATGTTAAATAAGGGAAATTTAGATGGTTTGAGGGATACCAATCTAATTGAGTTATGATATTCAAACATAAAATTAATTGAGTATATGAACTATTTATGAGACATTGAATTATAGACTATGAATGTAAGATGCCAAGTCATTATTTCCTATGGAACTTAGCTATTGTTTAGGTGAGTGGGCTTATACGGGTGTTGGGTCCGATTGGACCGATTGGGCTTATAGCTTTTAAAAATTATATTGAGATTGTGGTTTGAAAATATTATGCTGAAAACTTGAAAAGGACATGGAGGTTATTCAAAATCTTTAGATATGTGCTACGACCCAACATTTATGAAACATGGCCAATAATTTATGGCCCATAAATTATGAAAGTGGGCTTATGCCTAATGATTATGAGAATGAGTGAATGCCAATAATTTATGGATGTGGGCTTAGACCATATGTTTATGAAAATAGGTGAAGGCCAATGGTCCACCATTTTTTGGAGCAGGTTAGATGCCCAATGATTACCAAGGGTCACACTTAGAATAGGGCACAAGCCTAATATTTATAAAACATGGTAATGACCTTATAAAACAAATGAGTTGATTTAAAGTATTCATTAATGGATAAATCATGAAATAAAGACTTATTAAACTACTACTTCATGTAAAATATTTTAGTAGGAATGAGATCGTGGACTTAACATCTAGGTGCAAATATCCCATTCACTTAGACTTACAACTCACCCCTCTCCCTAACCCCTTTTATATACATGTTCGAGGGAGATCTACTAGTTGAGGGAGTATCTCAAGGTTAATAGCTCAATTATAACACAAGAAGTTTGTATGTTGCGGATAATTTATGATTTATGTTGTGATTTTTTAAATTGTTAATTTTATGTTCAAAGTTTTAAATTCATTATGAAATTTGAAGATATTGTGTTGTATAGAGCCTTGTTACATGTCATTCCATTAGTGGTGTAGACTCTACTATTGTAGCGTTGAGACAACATTACATTGTAATGTGCAACCGATTCAAGAAGCTGGTCGTAACATTTCAACTAGAGTGATATGAGAGCATTGTTTTCATATACATATTTTGAAAAATGAATTACTAGAAAATTTTGGGAAATATGGAGAATGTGTTTCTTTGAAACTTCAATATAACAATAATAATTAAACATGAAAATCCTTAAAACAATGTATTGAATGGCTTAAACACATTTATTGGAAACATTTGAATGGATGGCCCCCTAAGAGAGAAAATCATTATGTGGTACCTACTAAGGAAGAACAAAATTTGGAAAACAACACTCCGAAATCGGTAGACCAATTGACACAACACCTTGGAGGGCAAGCTGAAATGCCTAGGTTGGTGAATCCTATATTGTAGATGCCCATTTGCAGATGCATTATGAGCAATATAAGGCTTTTTAGGAGTTCAAGAGTTACTCTTTCTGGAGGGGCAACTGAAGTCCAGGTGCAATAGGAAACATCTCCTCAAGGAATGTGTGTCTCTGAAAATAATATTTCGATGTCCCTAAATGTTTAAAGACTTTTTGGAAATATGGTTGTTTGTCGTTCAATGGGGAATAGGATGGTGGAATATCCATGGAATGGTTGAAGAATACTAAGAGAGTAATGGATGTGATCAAAGTACTTGAGGAGGAAAGTATTGCTAATACTATATTTTTGTTGAAAGGTACCACAAAATAGTGGTGGGAGAACATTTTAGCTACAATGCAAACCCAGGTGGGATGAGACAAATTCAAATATAAGTTTTCAGATGAATTTCTCATTCCACACATGATAAATAAAATGAAGCAATAATTTTCTAGTTACGGTAAGGGCAGTACAATGGCTGAGTATGAGAGGAGATTTAATGAGCTATGACGATTCATCCAAAACTTTGATAGTCACATGAACATGTGTCGGTGTTTTGTTGACGACCTTGCCATGAATGTCCGAGACTATATGGGATATATTTGAGTCATTCTAAAGGCTTGGCTGTCTTGATTAGAATGACATATGAAAGTGAACTTCTCATCTAAATAAGGAAAAGGCAACATGAAGGAATAGGAAAACCTAAAGAAGATAATAGTTGACAACTTATTCCTTGGAAATTTAATAAGGGAAATGGAAACCCCTCAAAAATTATTGTAACATGGACACCAACTCAACCTCCAAACGATCATAGTATGAGATCCATCCCAAGTAGACACCTTACAAATCCGAGGGGATTTACACAAGCTAGTGCCATCAGAAGTAGCATGAGCATGATAAGCATTCCCAAATGCCCTAGGTGTCATAAAATGCATGAAGGACCTTGCCGCAAGCAAGCATGTTTTTCATATAGAAAACCATGACACATTTCTTGAAAATTTCCAAAGGTACAATCATCAGTAGGGGTTCCAATGATGCAAGCATTCCATCCACCACCAACTCACAGCTCCTAAGGGGGACATGTAGTAAATGGCATAGTGGATGGAGTATTGAGAGTGGTCCCTAACCAACAATGAATATCGACTCGAGCATATAACCTAACCTAGGAGGAAGTTAAGACAGAGTCAAACTTAGTAGTGGGTACTCCTTAGACCCTTGAATGATAATGTTATCTAAGTTAAGAATTAACCAATGAGGATGGGAATTGGACAACCTCATTTGATATTTGTGTAATAAGTCTTTAGTAAACAACCGAATAAGGAATGTTGTTCCAGTTATCAATAAAAGTATGAATGTTTCAAAACCTAAATTATGTATGTTTTGTATGAATAGGACATGGTGAAGTATGTGATGTCGAGGCCTTTTCCATCATTGACTCGGGGGTGGATTGATCCAACCTAATAGAGGAAATGGTGAATAAAATACCATGGGATGTATCCCCAATGGAGCTAAGAGTTATAATGCGCACCCCTTTAGGTGACAAGGACAATCTTGGACCAAGTATTAAGGAATTGTGAAATTAAGGTTGAAGAGACCAATATGATGGTGGACTTAATTCCATTACCAGTGAGGGAGGTTAATGTCATACCTGGGATATTCTCTATGGTGAACTCCAATTGTTGGCTTGGAGGTATTCCAGGTAATTCTTCTGGGAATACATCAGGATAATATTTAACTATCGAGATGTCTTCGGGTCCTTTCTCCTCAGACTTCTCATTTATGACCATTGCTAGAAAAGCCTTACAACCTTTCTATATCATCTTTTGGGCTTTTATATGGGACACCATTTATACTTCACTCTTCCTCCGGTATCCTTGGAATTTCAATTCGATTGCTTCAGGAGTGTGGAAGGTTAATATCTTCCTTCCATAGTCCATCTTAGCTTGATGGTTACTTAAACAATCCATTCCAAGGATTATTTCTACCTCCCTCAAGGGCAATGGAATCAAATCTACTTCTAGTTTGATTCCCCCAATCTTTATCTCACATCCCTTTAGTTGTTGGTCCTTGTTTAACCCTTCTCCTAAGGGTGTGAGGATATTGAGACTTTTTCCAAGAGAGGTGAGTTCTAGGAGTAGACTTGGGATTAGGTCCTCTTTGATGAAAGATCTTTCTACTTCCAAGTCGAAGAGGGCGTAGACCTTTCGTCCCCACAAATTCACGTACCATGATTGAAGAAACACATATTTTTAGAAGA
The DNA here is from genome assembly GCA_030064425.1 of Trapa bicornis. Classification (NCBI taxonomy): domain Eukaryota; kingdom Viridiplantae; phylum Streptophyta; class Magnoliopsida; order Myrtales; family Lythraceae; genus Trapa; species Trapa bicornis. The sequence continues at coordinate 17,313,847 of CM057761.1, forward strand.
AAATATTTACATTATTAAATGAAATTTCAAATTATAGGTTTTTCTTAATCTAGTTGGGAGGGTTTTTGGAAGTACCCGCTATGGTACTAGGGTCTTTCCCAGACTCTTCTTGGGTGAGGTTGTATACCCTAGTTGGTACTCTAGCTATGGCATCTTGTCGGGGAGTCCTTGGATTCCCTTGGGGTGGCCCAAGCGTATTTCATTGCTTGTTCTCCCTAAGAGTGAGACATTCCTTTACAAAGTGCCCCGCTTGTCCACATGCAAAATAGGACAAGCAAGCTTCCTCATGGTACCTTTGGCACCTAGGACAACGAGGGTTTCATTGTGGTAGGGTGGGGATCGCTCTTGGTGGTGGTACGTCCTTTCTCTTTTGGAAACCCAACCTGTTTTGCCATCTTGGGCCATTTTTCTCCTTCTGTCCTCCATGAAGGCTTTTGACATTGTCCTCCTTTTGGGTTATCTACTCCATTCAGTAGTGCCGAGTCTATACTAGTCACTTACACTCATGAGCCATACTAATCATTGCCGCCAGATCCATGGGGCATCCTAGTACTCTCATACGGTCTCGTATGTCCATATTGAGACCATCCATGAATCGCTGGCATATGTCTGCTGGTCCGGCCAAGTTTGGAGCAAAGGGTCTTAACTCATTGAATTTGGTTTCATACTCTGATATAGAGTTAAGCCCTTGTCAAAGTCAGATGAAATCCTACTTCTTCTCATTAATTAGATGAGGAGCCAGGTACTCCTCCATGTACCTCTCCTCAAAATGATCCCAGGTGGGTGTCTTCGGACAATATCCCACCATCATTTGGTGCTATCTTCTAGGAAAAAATATGTCAAGATCACCATGTCCTCTCGTGATATACTAACTATCCCCATTAGCTTCTTGATGTTGGCCAGCCAGTCCATGGCGTCTCCCGCATCCTTCTCTCCAAGGAAAGGCTTACCCCTAGTTGACGGAGAGTTTTGAGATATTTGGGGATGTCAACTCTAGGTAGATGGTTAACAGTAGAAGGATGAGATTGTACTTCCTTCGGCTCAGCTCGAGAATTGGTGCCCGCCTCAGGGATGAGGTTAGATTGTCCAAATACTTGAGTGAATTCCTCGTACAATCTCTAGTGTTTCGAGCTTAGTCTAGGTGGGGTTGTTTGGGCTCCTCGGGGAGTTTCCACATGAAGGGGTGCTTGGGCAGTGTCATAGACTACGACTCTAGTTCTTTTTATTCCTCTCTTGGGAGCCATATGAAATTTTAAAATAATTCCTATTAGTTACTATGTTATATAGTCTTGATAATGTATTCGAGGAAATAGGCGCTGATACCACTCAAGTTGTCATGCTCCGAAGCGGTTTGGTTGGATCCTCGTGAGTAACCTGCCACTCTCCCGATTTATTAAGTGATTTCCCCCTTCTCTAAATTGTGAGGAGTAAGGCATCCTTTTCACCTATATCTTTCCTGGAAAAACATTAGTCAAAACTGAATATCTTAAACCTTACATACCTATCTTGCAGGTTTAGCTACAGGAAAGTCTTTAAATGGGTTTTCCATTGGTTTCCTTAAAATGGGTAAAGGGAGGGGGTGAGTTCAACAACTTAGTAAATGTGTGTTAGAGGAGAGTTCTCATAATCAAAATATCTTTAATGGAGTGTGTCAAACTCCTTATTTTCCTTAAGAATATTCTTTTCACAAATTTTGGGTTTTCAAACCTTTTTACTCATTTCCATATCAATACAACACCCTTCATCAGGAAGGGAAACACACATTCGCAGGGCAGCCCATCCACTACACTCACTTGTGGCGTCGGAGCAACTTTACCGACCACCTAGGTAAAGTCCATCCACTTCTACCCTGGGTATGAGTGGATGTTCGTGACATTCGACCCTCAAACCAGAAATCAACTCCGTATCCTTATGAGGACAGAGACCTCATCTCGACCCCACCCTGGCCTCATGCGCATGAAGCTACGTTGAGCTTCCCTGACTGCTGGCACGACAAACTGCCCTTATGTCCACCATGTCATCCCATAGCCCCTTTGACACATCACTACCCCTCTTGGGCATCTTGATGGTCATGAACCTCAAGTGCATGCACAAACAATAGTTTTCCACAAAGCCATTTATATTTGGTGTCACTGGTACAATGGCTTATACCCTTAACTCGATCTATAGCTATTTTTGTAGACCGGTCCGTCGACCTAGTCCTGACGCACTACCGCCAACCCATTGAGTATGTCGGTCCTGTCTTGGTACCATGACGAAATCACATAATCCATTCATTATGAATTTTCATGGCTTATACATCATGTTTGTTTACGAGCTCCTACTCGTGCCAATTAGCCTTGGGCCCACTGTACGTGATTTTCCAAAATCGAGCATTTAGCCCCACAAGTTCCAAAACTGAGGCCTCTCGCCTATCTGAGCTATTCTAGCTCTCGCCAAGAAGGTCTCCGAAATATTTTAAGCATTGGCACACAGGAGAGAACACTTCTAACAAAATAATCTTTCAACTCATCAAACCAATCAGGTGTGATCACATCTCCGCTTACAACCGACATGCGAGTTTTCTTCTTTCTTCCAAGAAGTCTGGCATAATAACCAGGTATGATCTCTCTCTTTACAACTGGTAAGAAGCTTTTCCACTTAGTCTTACATCACTCCAATTGGGTGTGATGTTAAAATCCCACATAGAAGTGGTTTTTCTTTTACGAAGTACTCATCATCCCAACTGGATATGATGTGAATAAATCCACTCACTCGTTAATGTGATTTGTTCGTCCTCTGTTAGTTTTCCAAGTTGACGTAAGCTTCTCTTATTGGCATTTTGGTCCCTCATGTTCCTACATGATTTAGACATCCTTATCTATTAGTATTTGGCATAACAACATTCGTTTCTCACGTATGAACGACTAGACACAAAATTTCTAGTTAATTGTACTTAGGTCCCTAAAGTTCATTTTCCTTGACTTTAGGTTCCTAATGCAAATTTTTCCCCAAATTGAGCCCTCAAACTTCCAAAATTCACTTTGGATCCTCAATTTACTCAAAATTGTTTAAGGGGCTCAAGTTTTCCAAATTTCCAATTTGGTCCCAAACTTTTCAAAATTACCATTTTGCCCCTACTTTACAAAAATGGCAATTTGACCCCAATTAAGTCCAAAAATTAACCAATTGGTCCTCTAATATCTTTTCCATTGCCAATTGGCCCTCAATTTTGGGAAATTGCAATTTAGTCCCTCAATTTTATGAAATCCCCAAATTTCCCCAAAATGATCCCTAATTCCCCCCCCCCTTCAAACTGGCTGAATTTGATTTCATCAAATTGACCTTTCAATCGAAGTTAATTGCTCCAATTGAAGGTATGGATCAGTTCCTACACTTTAATACGATCTAATTGAGCTTTGAATCGCGTCATTTGGTTCGAATTGAGCTCAAATGGAGCTTTGTTGAAAAACTTTACGTAAATAGAGAAAGCTTCGAAAGCTTACCGTCGGAGGTGCGACGGTCCGATCTCTCTATCGAGGAAGATAACTTTCTTCCTGATGTATCTTCTAGGATGAAGAATTCCTACAATTGACCTCAAATCAAGGGAGAATTTTTTAGTGAAATTCTGTAGTTTCTCTCTCTAACTCCGACCTGCAATGATTGAGGAGGGCTAAATTGGCTTACCTTTAGGCTCAGTTGAGGTCGTCTAAGGGCTGTGGGGATGTTGGGAGAGCTTGGTTTTCCCTAGGATGGTTGAATTCGACCAATTTCAGCTCGGCCGAAATAGGGCAACTTCAATCTGCTAGAGCTGGTTCTCTGCTTGATTACGTCGGCGCTTCTCTGGCGATCCTCAGTTCGAACGGAGGTTACTATCATATAGTTGACTTCCTCCAGAGTCTAATGAACTTGATCTCATCTTATGAGATTGAGAAAAATGCCTAAGTCAGAGCTGTGGTTCGAGCTTCATTGGAAATTGGAGCAGTTGAGAGAGAATGGAGTTTTCAAGTGTGTGAAGGATGAATGGGGAGGAGCTCTTTATATAAGGAGCTCGGTGACTCTCTTGCCATTTGTTTGGCACCTTTGTGGCACTCATTCATGGCCTAAAATGCCATGAACAGAGTCAATTCAACTTCGTTGGCACTGTCTGTTCTTCTGGCGAGTGAACAGTGCTGTCACCTGAAGGAAGAAGACGACACTGTTCTGAACCGAACCGGACCAGTCCAAATCAGTTTAATGCTTAAACAAGCCATTTCAGGCCTAATTCGACAGAGTTTTTCAAAATAAAAAATTTCTAAATTCATTCTCTATCCAATGGTGGCTTCAATTCCCCAATTTGAATATTTTAATTGACCTAGAAAAATGAATTTAGAAATCGGTTCAATGATGGTTCAAACCAGTTTAATTCGGTTTAATTCGGTTCAGGTATGGTTCACTTAAATTGGTGTTGTTTTCTTTTCCAATTTGTCCCAAAGTCCTTTTCCATAACTTTTATGACTCTTTAGGTTACTCGGGATTTGTAAATTTCCCAATTTTCCCAATCTCTAATGGTTAAGATTCGTGAACTAACTTAGTTTTCTCTTTAGAAATGACCGGTCCTTTTCTCGATTTTCTTATTATAAAAGGACGGGGTTTACAATACCTCTCCTCAAACTATTCCTAGGTGGGTGTGGAGGTATGTAGGCTTTGGACTTTATCCCACCATCTTTTGGCACTACCTTCCAAGAAAAATTCTATAAGGATCGCCATGTCCTCTGATGATATCCTAACTATCCCCTTCAGCTTCTTGATGTTAGCCAGCCAGTCCATGACGGCTCCAATATCCTTTTCTCCGAGGAAAGGCTTACACCCCAGTTGATGGAGAGTGTTGAGATATGTAGGGATGTCAACTAGAGGAGGATGGTTAACAGGAGGAGGATGAGATTGTACTTCCTCCGGTTTAGTTCGAGAGTTGGTGCCCGCCTCAGGGACAAGGTTAGGTTGCCCAAATACTTGAGTGAACTCCTCGTACAACCTCTGGTATTCTGAGTTTAGTCCAGGTGGAGTTGTTTGGGCTATTCGGAGAGTTTCCACAGGAAGGGGTGGTTAGGCAGTGTCAGAGACTACGACTCTTGTTCTTTTGGTTCCTCTCTTAGGAGCCATCTAAAATTTTAAAATTTATTCCTATTAGTTACTATGTTATATAGTCTTGATAATGTATTCGAGGAATCAGGCTCTAATACCACTCAAGTTGTCACACCCGAACCGGTTTGCTCGAATCCCCGTGAGCAACTCGCCACTCTCACGGTTTATTAAGAGTTTCCCCTTTTCTAAACTGCGAGGAGTAAGGTGTCCCTTTTTACCTATATCTTTCCTGTAATAACATTAATCAAAACTGAATATATTAAATCTTAAATATCTATTTTTCAAGTTTGACTATAGGAAAGTCATTAGATTTTTTTCCCTTGGTCACCTCAATAGTGGTAAAGGGAGGGGGTGAGTTCAACAACTCAGTGAATGGGTGTTGGGAGTGAGTTTTCATAAATAAAACAACTTTAATTGGGGTGTGCCAAACTCCTTACTGCCTTTAATAATGCTTTTTCCTCAAATTCCTGTTTTTAAAACCCTTTTCCCTCATTTTAAACATTAGGTGTGTTTAATAGTCAACACACACCCTTCATTAAGAAGGGAATCAAACATTCGCTAGGCATTTCATGTGCATGAATCTATGTCGAGCTTCCCTGATTGCTGGTATGACAAACCACCCTTATCTCCATCATGTTGTCAAGTAGCCCTTACAACGCATCACTACCCCTCTTGGGTGTCTTGATTGTCTTGAACCTCAAGTGCATGTACAAACAATAGTTTTTCTACAAAGCCATTTATTTTTGGTGCCATTGGTCCAACAGCCCTGACCCTTAACTTGACCTGGAGCTGTTTGTCTTGGCCGGTCCATCGACCTAGCCCTAACGCACAGCCACCAATCCATCGAGTATGTCAGTCCTATCTTGGTATCATGGTGAAATCACATAATTCATTTATTAGGAATTTTCATGGCTTATACATCATATTTGTTTATGAGCTTCTGCTCGTGCCAACTGGCCTTGGGTCCACTACACGTGATTTTCTAAAAATGAGCTTTTAGCCCTACAAGTTCATAAACCGAGGCCTCTAGCCTATCTGGGCTGTTCTAGCTCTTGTCAAGAAGATCACCCAAAAATTTTAAGCATTGGCACATAGTCAAGGGTGAACACTTCTGACAAAATCACACGAACCGGGTATGAAGATATCTCCACATACAATCGACAAGTGGATTTTCTTCTTCCTTCAAGGAAGTCCATCATACCAATCAGGTATGATTTTCTCTACTTACAACCGGTAAGTAGTTTTCCGCTTAGTTCTCACATCACTCCAACTGGGTGTGATGTTAAAATCCCACATATAATTAGTTTTTCATTTCCGAGGTTCTCATCATCCCAATCGGGTATGATGTGAATAAATCCACTCACCTGTTAATCGTGACATGTTCGTCCACAGTTGGTTTTCCAAGTTGACATGAGCTTTCTCTTGCTAGCATTCCAATCACACTTGTCCCTACACGAATTGAGCAGCCTTTTCAATTAAGGTTTGGCATAAAAGCCTAGGCTCACAATTTTTTGATAAATTACATTTAGGTCCCTAAAGTTTATTTTTCTTCACTTTAGATCTCTAATGCAAACCTTTGCCCAATTTGACTCCCAAGGTTTCCAAAATTCCCCTTGAGTCCTCATTTTACTAAAAAATGTATATGGCGCTCAAATTTCCCAAATTTCCAATTTGGTCCCCAACTTTTCAAAAATTACCATTTTGTTCCTAATTTACAAAAATGGTAATTTTACCCCAAATTTTCCAAAAATTGACCAATGGGTCCTTTAACATCTTTTCCATGCCTAATTGACCCTCAATTTTGGGAAATTACAATTTGGTCCCTCAATTTTATGAAATCCCAAAATTTCCCCCTTTCAAACAGGCCGAATTTGATTTCATCAAATTGACCATTCAATGGAGGTTAATTTGGCTGAATTCAGCTTAGCTGAAACAGGGCAGCTTTGGTCCGTCGAAGCTACTTCACTATTTGATTCCGCTAGCGCTTCTCCGACGGTTCTCAGATCGAACAGAAGTTGCTATCAGATAGTTGACTTCCCCTGGAGTCTAAAGAACCCGACCTCACCTTCTAAGGTAGAGAAAACTGCCCAAGTCAGAGCTCTAGTTCGAGCTTCACTGAAAAATGGAGCAGTCGAGAGAGAATGGAGTTTTTAGGTGTGAGGAGGATGAATAGAGAGAAGCTCTTTATATGGGGAGCTCAGGGACTTTGTGCTCGACCATTTGGCATCATGATAGTGCTCATTCATGAACTGAAATGCCCTGAATGGAGGCGATTCATCTCTGTCGGCACTGTCCGTTCTTTCATTGAATGAACAGTGTCGTCATCTGAAGGAAGAAGATGACACTATTCCGAATCGGACTAGACCGGTCTAAATTGGGTTCAATGCTTAAATCAGTCGATTCATGCCCGATTTAACCAAATTCTTTTAAATTAAAAATTTATAAATTCATCTAAATTTATTCTTCATCCAATGGTGGCTTCAATTCCCCAATTTGAATATATTAAGCCACCTAGAAAAAATGAATTTAGAAACTGGTTCAATGATGGTTCAAACCGGTTCAATCCAGTTCAGGTCCGATTCACCCGAACTGGTCTGATTTTCTTTACCAATTTGTCCCAAAGTCCTTTTCCATGACTTTTATGACTCTTTAGGTTACTCGGGATTTTGTAAATTCCCCTTGTTGCCCTTTCTCTATCTTTTAAGGTTCATGAATCGACTCGGTTTTCTTATTTATAAAAGGTCGGAGTTTACAAGATTGTTTACACAATTATCCATTTATGAGAATGTTTCTTAGCATACAAACTTACTTGTCTATGGCTTCAGTTCGTGCCCATTGGCCTTGGGCCCACTCGAGCATTTCTAGTTCTATTATTGCATGGTTCATGCTCTCTTCAGGACAGTCTCCCAAAATGTTTAAGCTTGTTCAATCAGTCAGGGGAGAGCAGTCCTGGAAAACCATTTACAATTCAGGAAAAGTGTACTCGCCAGCATAACTAGACGTGATGCTAAGCCCTCTCACCTGGGTGGTGTGACTTTCGACGATATCTCGGCTGGCCACACGTTCTTGTGCATGCTCCTTGGAACTACCCGTCCTACATGGTTCAAGCACTCATATCAGTACAATTGGCATAAAGTACCTCATACTTGCTTGTATTGGCAATTTGGTCCTTAATTATGTCATAATTATTGTTAGGTCCCTAAAGTCCAAAATTTTGCCCATAGGTCCCCTAATGTCCCATTTATCCTCAATTAGGTCCCTAAGGTTTCCATTTTCCCCTTTAGGTCCCTAATTTCCTTTTATTTTCATTCAAGTCTTCAATTTTTCATTAATTGCAATTCATCCCCCAATTTTCCAAAAATTCCCAATTTCGCCAAAATTTCCTCAATTTATTGCATTTTGACCCGAATCTTGGATTCATCAAATTGAGCACCCTAACATGGGAAATTGCCCCCTATCATGCTGCTAATCACTCCTCCTTCTCCCTAAGATCAATTAGGTCGGAGCACTTGATGAGGGCGGCTAGTGCTCTCCCATGGGGTGCTTCTAGGATCAAATTGTTAGCGAATACTAGCTTGAGCACCACAAATTTGTTGAGAGAAGTTTAGGCATGTTAGCTTCTGTAACTTTGGAATTCGAGCAATACATGGCTAAATTGGCTTAACTCAAAGGTTGCAGAGGGTTTGGAGTGGGTAGAGGAGGGTTGGGGAGGGGTTCGTTTAGTTGTAGGAGGGTTGGGGCTGACTAGAGTTTAGCTCGAAGAGTTCGGCTTCCTCTTAACCGAAGGAGCAATGGTTCTGTTTGAGCTCATTAGAGCTCCAGTGGTGGTCCTTTGGGCGAGCTGAGGTTGCAGTTGGGTGGAGGACCTCTTCCTGATTCCAAGGAGTCCAAGTGCAATGTCGAAGGCTGAAGAAAAAGCCCAAGTTGGAGTTGTGGTTTACACTTCGCTGGAAAATGTTGACACCCTTTCATTTATCAATTGCAGGATGAGCAGGACATGTGGGGAGGAGTTTTTTATACAGGGAGATTAACAACTACTAGGGCAACCAGCCGACATAGGACTTACCCCCTCCCCCACTCACTAGCGGTCAAACCGAAGTTTTTTATGAGTTGTTGTAGACTCCCTCTCTTTCCCTTATCCTTTTCTATCAGTCATCCAAGTAAGTAAGATGACACTATGCCACGCGTGAGAGCTACACACTGCCAACTTGCCACGTGGCATGTCATGATTGGCTAGCTTTGTTGACACAACATCTTACTCAGCGGTCTAGTCAACCTTTGACTTGTTGATAGGACATGTGGCAGCCTCCCATTGGCCTCTTGTTCCAACGTGGCTGCTGACCATATTTTTTTCGATCGTTGACCATGACACGTGACATCCTCTAATTGGACCATTTAAATACGTTAGATTTACCCCTTGACTGACAGTGCCGCTACGACATGTTAGCCACTGATTAGCCGAGGCTATCTAACATGGCTTTGACATGAGTCAACATCTAATTGGTTGATCGTTTCTCAAACATCCCAATTGGATGTTGGCGTAGCATTTTTTCCAAATGTTCACTTCCCATTTGTCGGTCGTTACAGAGGTTGATTACCTCCTTTGACAATTGATCGAGTACACATGTCGTAACCTGATTGGTCAACGCTTCAAGGCACTGACTGTGCATTAACATGGCACACTCCGCCACGCATCGCACACTGATTGGTCACATCCATTAACTTGGCACTGACCTGGTAGCTATCCGTTCACTAGGTGCTGACTTGGAAGCCGTTCCTTTGAGTGGCTGGACCGTTGACCAGTCCGGTCCGACTGGGTTCGATGACCCAAATTCAAAATTCGTTTGGTTTTCTAAAATATAAAATTTTTCTAAATTCTTTTAAAAACATTTCCTATCTAATGGTGACTTCAATTTCCCAAATTGATGTTTTTATGTCACCTAGAGAAATAAATATTTGAATTGGTTCCATATGGTTCATTCGATTCAATTTGGTTTATATCCAGTTTGGTTTAAACTAGTCTAGTTCTGTCACCTATTTTCACTCGTGGTTCCTTCTCATGAATTTTTGGGTATTTATCAACCATTTGGGATTTCTGATTTTCCTATTTTGACCCATACTTATCCATTCTGATTATGTTGAAGCTCAATTTTTATACGAAATTCCTCGGTTTTTAGCCCGATTTTTCTTATTATGTGAATACGGGGTTTACAACTTCTCTACTCCTTAGAGGAGTTTTGTCCCCAAAACTTTTACATATCAAACAAATGAGGATGTCTCTCTCTCATGATAGACTCCATCTCCCAAGTCTCTTCTTCTACTTGGTCGCTTCGCCAAAGAACCATCACGATGGGAATCCTCTTGTTCCTCAAGTTTTTCTCTCATTTGTCGAGAATTTGTATTAACTTTACCTCTTAGATCATATTTTCCTCCAGCTCGGGTGGCGGCTGATCTAGTACATGACTGGGGTCGGGCTCATATTTTCATAGTACCGACACATGGAATACGTCATGTATTCTTTGCAAATCCAAAGGCAACTCGAGCTTGTATGCTACCGGTCCAACCCTTTGGATTATGGTGTAGGGATGTACCATGGTTTCAACTTTCTTCATTGTTGAAACCTAAGTATCCTCCTCCAGGGTGAGACCTTGAGGAACACCTGATCTCCTACCTTGAACTCTAGGTCCCTCCTCCTTTGGTCAGTATAGCTCTTTTGTATGTCTTAAGCAGCTTTAAGCTGACTTCGTATTATTCAAATCTTCTCCATTGCATCGTCTATGAGCTCAATCATTTCAAGCTTCCTTTCCCCTACTTTCTCCTAGAAAAGGGGTGTACGATAGGGTCACCAGTAAAGGGCCTCGTAGGGTGTCATGTGTATGTTGGCCTAATAACTATTGTTATAGGTGAACTCCATAAAGCACAAATAGTCCTCCCATCCTTTATTCATTGTTGGAATGCATGCATGGATCATATCTTCTAGTGTTTGTATTATCTATTGAGACTGTTCATCCATCTGAGGATGGAAGGTTGTGCCCATGTGGAGTTTGGTCCCCATGGCATCCTATAGATTGGGCCAAAATCGAGAGGTAAACCTCGAATCTCGCTCTAACACTATGCTTTGTAGGACCCATGGAGTCTTACGATTTCCTCTAAATATAGAGTGGCCAATTGTTCCACAGAGTTAGTCACCTTTATCGGTAGAAAATGGAAGGACTTAGTCAATCATTCCACGATGATCCATATCGCATCACATCCTCTTCTTGTCACTAGCAGCCTCGTCATGAAGTCCATGATGATGTGCTCCCACTTCCATTTGGGAATTGGTAGGGGTTGTAACAATTTGGTGGGCTTTTGGTGCTCCACTTTAATTTGTTAGCAAGATAGACATCGTGCCACGTACTCCACAATGTCCCTCTTCATCCCCTTCCACCAGTATCCTTGTTTGAGGGTATGATGCATTTTTGTGCTACCAGGGTGCATGGCATACACCGAGTTATGCGCCTCCTCCTATATTGATCTCTCAATCCCTTTTCATTGGGTACATAGACCCTCTCCTTGAAGGTTAACAGTCCGTCACCCTGGATGGCAAAGACATGGGTTCTCTCTTCTGTGGTCTGGTCAAGGTGTGGCATGAGCTCTCTGTCCCATTTCTGGTGGATCCTTATTTGGTCCACTAAGTTGGGCCTTATGACTACATTAGCCATCAAGCACCTCCTCTCTTTGTCTAGGTGGAGGTTCACCTTCAGTCTACACAATTGTTCTAACAAGGGCAAGTAGTTTGTCCTTATTTAGGATAACTCGGTATTATATTTATGGTTGAATGCATCCGCCACAATGTTAGCCTTGCTAGGGTGGTATTCTATCATTAGGTCATAGTCTTTCACCAATTCCAGCCATCTCATTTGCCAGAGACTGAGGTCCTTCTGAGTTAGGAAGTATTTCAAGCTCTTGTAGTTGGTGTATATCCTGCACTTGACCCCATACAAGTAGTGTTGCCAAATCTTGAGGGAGAACACTATCATTGCCAACTCTCGGTCATGGGTGGGATAGTTTCTCTCATGCAACTTTAACTGTCGTGAGACGTACTCAATGACCCTCTCTTGTTGCATCAAAATGCACCCTAGTCCCTGTCTTGATGCGTTGCTATAGATGGTGTACTCCCCTTCATCAGGCTTGGGTAAAGCTAGCATCGAAGCCATCGTCAGGTGATACTTGAGCGCTTGGAAGGACTTCTCACACTTATCATCCCACTTGTACTGTAGTCCCTTCCTCGTGAGGCAGGAGCGGGGCTGCGATCTTTGAAAAGTTTTCCACGAACTTCCGTTAATACCTTGCGAGTCTTAAGAAGCTAGGTATCTCTGTCGGGTTGGTGGGTGCCTTCCATTAGGATATTGCTTCTACCTTTGCAGGGTCCACCTTAACCCTGTCCTTTGAAACGATATGTCCTAAGAAGCTCACCTCTTGCAGCCAGAATTCACACTTGGAGAACTTCATGTAGAGTTGATTCTCCCGTAAGATGCTTAGGGTGATTCCTAAATGTTCCTCATGCTCTGTATTGGTTCGTGAGTATATAAGGATGTTATCTATGAATAATATCACGAACTTGTCCAGGTGGGGCTAGAATACCTAGTTCATTAAGTTTAGGAATGTCGTGGTGGCTTTTGTTAATTTGAAGGGCATTACCCTAAATTCGTAGTGCTTGTAGCCGGACTGGAATGCGGTCTTCTGTACATCTCCCTCTTGGATTTTTAGCTGGTGGTATCCTGACTAGAGGTCTATCTTCGAGAAGTAAGCCGATGTTTTGGTTGGTCGAACAGGACGTCAATCCGTGGGAGGGGATACTTATTTTTAATGGTTACTTGGTTTAACATTTAATAGTCTATGCATAGCCTCATCTCTTATCCTTCTTCTTTACAAATAAGATTGGCACACCCCATAAAGATTAACTAGGGTGTATAAAGCCCTTCACCAATAACTCATCCAATTGTTCCTTCAATTCCTTTAGCTCCGTAGGGGCCATGCGATAGGGGGCTTGCGATATAGGGTGTGTCCCAGGTATTACTTCTATGGTGAACTCAAATTGGAGGTTTGAAGGTATACCAGGTAATTCTTCAGGGAACACGTTCGGGTAGTGCTCCACTACTAGAATACTTTCTAGGCCCTTCTTTTTCTGAGCTCTCGTTTGTGATCATGGCAAGAAATGCCTTGCACCCTTTTTGTATCATATTATGAGCTTTTATATATGACACCAAGTGTGTTTCCTCTTTTCCTTTGTCTCCTTTGAACACTACCCCTAGTGTCATTGGGGTGTTGAAGGTTATTACTTTCTTCCCATAGTCTACTCTGGCTTGGTGAGCGCTCAGTGAATTCATTCCCAGTATTATTTCCACTTCCTTTAAAGGTAATGGAATCAAGTTCACCTCCAAGTTTACCCTATTGATCTTGACTTTGCATCCCTTCAAGTACCTATCTCAGGTTAGTCCTTCTTCCAATAGGGTGAGGATGCTGAGGCTCAACTTGAGGGAGGTAAGTTCCTGAGGAAGATCTAGGACCAAGGTTTTCTTGACAAAGGATCATTCAGCACCTGAGTCGAAGAGAGCATAGACTTCCTTTCCAAATAATCGTACGTATCCTAGGTATGGAAAAATCACTAGGTTTCGTTAGGGTAATAGAACTTTTATTTATTATAATGAAAAATACATAATTCGGGCTACATTTGTCCATAGAGGGTTTGGGAGGTACCAGCTACTATGCTGGGATCCTCCCGGGCTTCTTCCTGCGTGAGGTTGTACACTTTGGCTGGTACCCTTGATGCAGTGGTGGCCTCTCGTCCTCCGTTTGGTGCCCTTGGGTTTCTTTGGGGTGGTTGGAGATTATTTCGTTGGGCGATGCCCTGAAGGGCTGGGCACCTCCTTGTAAAGTGTCCTAGCTGACCACATCCAAAGCATGCTTGGCACATCCCCTCATGGTTCCTCTTACACTTGGGGTTGTAGGGATTCCTCCTTTGAGGAGCCACACTTGCCTCTTTGTTGGACTGATGGCCTTCCCTTCTCCTAGGGAACCCCATCCTTGTCCCCCACCTAAGCCCGCCTTGCTCCTTTTGGCCTCCCCGACTGCTCTAGCCCCTTTCTTCCTTCCAACCAGCCTGCTCTGCTTGGTGGCATCTTGTCTGTACAAGACGCTCACATTCATAGGCCATGCTTATGATGGCAGCCAAATCTATGAGGTGTCCTAATATCCCCATCCGGCCTCGTATGTCCATGTTGAGACCGTCCACAAACCATTGGCATATGTCTACCAGTCCAGCCAAGTCCGGAGCAAAGGGCATCAGCTCATTGAATTTAGTCTAGAACTCCGAGATGATTCTTGATCCTTGTCGGAGCTGGAAGAATTCCTATTTCTTCTCATTAATCAAGTGGAGGGTAGGTATTCATCCGAATATCTTTCTTCAAATTCTCCCCACATGGGTATGGTGGTGGATAGGTTCCTTACATTGTCCCACCACCTCTTAGTGCTAGCCTCCAAGAAGAACTCGGCTAGGGTCACCATCTTCTCCGAAGGCATCATTAATATTCCCGTGAACTTTTTAATGTTGATTAGCCAGTCCATAGTTACCCCAGCATCCTTCTCCCCTTGGAAGGGCTTACACCCCAATTGATGAAGTGTTTCGAGATACTTCGGAATGTCAATTAGGGGAGCTGTAGGGATGGACGTGGAGTGGGACTGTACTTACTTGAGCCTAGCATGGGAGTCGGTGTCAGCTTCGAGGGCCAGGTTGGGTCTTCCGACCAAACCGGATTAGGGTATGACAACTTTGGTGGTATCAAAGGTTGGGTTTTCCAAACGAGTCTCAAAATTGAATCCTAGAACATTGACTGAAAAACCCCTTCACCCTATAGGAATATGGCCTCATGAAAAGTAGGCAAATGAACCCACAAAGCCCTTGGACCAATGAAGATTTCCACTTCAAACAAAGAAAGTAACTCGGGAGCACCCAAAACTAGGAGAGCCCGAACCATGACATCTAAGATGACCCCAAGCGAAAGGACCTCTATGAACAATTCAAGAGGATGTTTGAGAAACCAAACCCTCCTCAAGAAGGAATCAATGACCCGACAAAAAGGATGCCTCCCATGAAAGATAAGACGCCTCCCCTAGAACCGCAAAAGTCAGAATTGGCTCGAGCTTAGGATGTAGTCGAAAGGAACTACTGGGGTGCTCCACAAGATCCCACCAGTTCGAATCAGCCCAGAAACCCGAAATTGTTATGTGACAAGCCTACAACAATGAAGTCGTGGTCATAGAATGGTACGAGATCTCCATGACTCATCAAGTCAAAGCTCGGGGAACACCCAATGAGGCATCCTCGTTAAGGTATAGGGAGACCAGTCTGAATCCATATAAGGGATGTGAGAGGCATCACGTCGGCCCGAGCTCACCCAGGAAGTGGGCATCAACCTTTGAGCCATCAGATGAGGAGTCCCATAACTCCCCGAAGGTGAACTCTTAATCTTTTAATATGTGGGATTAGAGTGGGAGTCTAGTACTTTTTAACCCATGGAAATTTCCTATAAATAAATGATAAGTTTTCCCCTTTTATACCAAGCTATAAACTTTATCTTACTAAGGACAAGGAAAAAGGAACCTTCTTCCAAAGAAAGTCAAAACCCTTATAAAGATTATAGGAAGAAGGCGGACCCCCTAAAACGGCAATTGAGTCAAGGGGATCACGGATCCCCAAGCAGTAAGGTTGATAACCTGCTCTACCAGCGATTTTCAGTATGGTATACCCTTGACGAAGGAGTCAAGGAACAAAGGCCAGGTAAGGACACCTAGGGCTTGACAAACCAACAACGATGGGAAACAAAAACTAAAGGTATGCTCTTGCTCTAGAAGAGCATACCCCAAGGGAAGAGGTTACCCGGAGAGAAATGCTAG
Source organism: Trapa bicornis (assembly GCA_030064425.1). Lineage (NCBI taxonomy): Eukaryota > Viridiplantae > Streptophyta > Magnoliopsida > Myrtales > Lythraceae > Trapa > Trapa bicornis. The sequence continues at coordinate 17,329,888 of CM057761.1, forward strand.
TTGGGAATGCCATAAAACTTGTGAGGGGTCAAACTTATAGAGACCGCCTGGAGGAATGAACGAGAGTTCGGGAAAAGTACGGACCCCAATGGGGGTGGTGAGCACGATGAAGGAAGTAGGTGCAATGAGGAAGATAACACGATATATCGTGGTCTTAAGGCGGTGAACAGCGCTACGCCACAAAGTATAAATTGTAATTACAAACAAACAAGGGGGATTAAGCCTTAGTAACAATGAAATGGGAAGTAGCATCTCTAAGGAAGTGACCTCTGCCAAGGAAAGGAACAAGGATAGGTTACCTTCAAGGATGAACAATGGAAACTGGATTCGAGGGCCACCACCAGCTTAATTGGAGGAACACGATGGGCCAAATGCTAGTGGAGGTCAAAGTGTGCCTCTAGCAGTGAACCAAGGTGAAACATAATCATGGAGAAGTCAAGGTTGCTGAAGGTAGGGCATTGCCTATCGCACGCTGGCGATAAGACCAAGACCTAGCCAGAAATAAATTGGGGAACTGATTACCAAGAACAATGATAGAAATGATGACAAGGAATGTGCCAAGGTGAAGTAGACAATGAGGAAAGAAAAATTGACCAATGTTATCGGACGAGAATGAAGAAAGGTAAGTGCAAAGTTGGCATCACCTAGGGAAATTGAATGGATCCTCACGGTGCAACGACAAGAGATTGACATGGAGCGAGGAAGACTAAAAGTGAAATGTGGGTGAATAAAGGTAACATGCTAACAAACAAACCCTCATGGAAGCCCTGACGTTGGTGCTCAAGTTAGGAAGTGAGAAAAGACAATCAACATTGGATAAAAGACTTGGGTAACTACGAATTGGAACTAGCTTGAGACGAGGGCGTACATGAGATGAAAACTGGAAGGTGAGTGGCATGATCAAATAGCCATAGGGCTTGAAGGTTAAGCCAATCACTTGGAGCTATTGAACTATCCCTTGGTGTTGAGAAATAACAAATAGAATAATGCCGCATGATCTTGATGGTCTGAAAAGAAACAAAGTACCATAGGAAGGGAACCGACAACTATACGCCATCGATGACCCAATCAGGATAAGAGGATGTACCCCAAAGAGTTCTACCCATAAGGCGGGATTAGGATGTGTCCTAATTGAGATTGAAGAGGGACATAAGGAGGATGGAGTGTCCCATAAACCAAGAAGAAGCTAGGTCAACTTATGGTGACGACAACAGATTGACATCCCTAAGGATAGAAGGAGGGGTGGTAGGCATCGTCATAAAAATCAATGAAACCTAAGAAGCCCCGATGAGGTTGGATCTGAAATCATGGAGGATGAACTCTTACTCCTTGGAAGGGAGCCAACAATCTCAATTGCATAGCCCGAGTGGGAACCGTGCGGTAAAACATAAGCCAAAAGTACAAGAATCAGGGAATGAATGGGTGAGTCCAAAGAATTGATAGGTAGGCCATCAGAAATCAATAGGTAGTCCTCCCAGCTTGATGCACGCACGCAATGCTTGCGTGGAGAACTGGGTGCTCGCAAGCACAACCAAGAGTGCGTGTATCATCTTCCTCGCCCGACTCCCGTACTTGGATCCCATATTTTACCAAACACCTCATCCGTTGGCCCACTGACTCCACCGCTTGGGAAAATTAATTTATTGTTGGCACCACAGGATATGAATTAATGAAAGGAAGTTATGCATAGATTTCCATGTAGGTCTATAGCACAACCATATAAATTGGAGTTGCTACCTTGACAACAATTGCTCAAAATTCTCTCCCAACCACTTATTGCTCCCAACACCGATGAACTCACTACAAGAGACCATAACCTCAATGTTCGGCCGTCTCTTATGACATTCTCGGTATCCCTAGAAAGGTGAGGACCCCAGCTTTCCATTGCCACCCCTCTTGACCTCCAACTCTTCCTCTATCAGTGCTGGCGAGATTGCATGGTAACTAATCTCTTGTGAGCAAAAATAAAGCACCTATTTTCGGGGCCAATTGTGATGGCCTCAATAGTGCACGTGAGTTGAGAAACATCTGGTGAGTCCCTCGCATCACCGGCTTTTCATAGCAACCAGATTTGACCAAAACGAATTAGAAATGGGTCTGAATTAAATCCTGAATTTAGCGTATCATAGGCATAGGGACCCATCTAACCAAATTGTAAATTATAGGAGCTACATACCACCAATTGAGGTGGTTCAAGTGGTTGCAAACTCCTCGAAGTACCAACATTCCAACCCCACTAGAATTGACGACCGACATGCCACCTCTGATGAGTTTTCGTTGTTGATCCGATTTACTATGGGATAGGCTGACTTTTCTGATCAAACTCGGTCAGAACAATTTAGGTCGACGCTGGCCAAACCAATCATATGATAGGCTAGAGGGAGAACAGGGGAACATCCCCACTTAATTTGAGAATTTTTGGAAACAGTTGGAATTTGGATCAAAGGTGTATTCTAAGTTGTATGAGTCGAACAACCAGACTTGTACCAGCGTCCAAACTCGAGCAGACTCGAACATTCCCAAGTCTCCTTGGGTCGGGTGTGGGCAGGGGTCCTAGGTCTTGGGTCCCATTGACAACCCTACAATTCATGCAATGGCTCTAAGCTAAAATAAGTATTTTCCCCAGTTCCTTGAACTGGTATTCATTAACAACCACAATTCTTATGCCAGGTTATTACTCTTACTTTTAAAACAATATTTGATTTATTAGGTATGCTATTATCGATTCACACTTTTTATATAAGCATTTAAATTTCGTCTTACTACCTTATCACACAAGGTCACATAGCAAGAATGATAGGAACTCGGTCGGTCTAATAGGATGCACCATTAGAAACACACCCACTCACCTAGTTCAAAGAACTAGTTCATTTTGTGAGGTACTTGGAATCTTGTTTTGATTCCATGTAAATGCTCTTTGCATTCTCTACAAGGTAAGGTAAAACAATGGTTAGTCTTTCTGCTGACCATTTTTACTATATCCGACAACATTCTTCCAATGATCCTTGCACTTTTAAGATTCCCTCTTTTTGGACCTTAGATCTTCTCAAGCCTTTCAATTTGGTCCTCAAGTTCTCTTAGGCCCCATTTAGGTCCCCATAGGAATTGAAATCATCCTAAACCTTATTTCTCTTAAAATTCCCAAAAGGCCACTAAGTTTTGGCAAAATTATCATTTTGCCCCTCGGCTTTTGAGTACTTAGGTTTTGGGATGCAATTGACATCCAAATTTCCCACGTAGGTCCCTAAACTTCTTTTAATTAAGTTTATATCCTAGGTCTGTCCAAAAGTCCCCTTTTGGCCATGCAAATACTCATATTTTCACTTTAGCCCCTAACTTTACCTTTATTGTAAAAAGGTCCCTAAACCTTTCCCAATAGGCAAAACTGGTCCCCCAAACTTCATAATCAGCCCCAAGACTTTATCCATTAGGAAGATCCCATAAAAAGCTCAATTCCATTTAGATCCCCTAAATTTCAAATATTTGCATTTTAGACCCCAACCTTTGACCCATGACTCAAGTGTGTCTAAAAATTCTCAAATTAATGGCGAGGTCTCCGTAGCCTCCCTCTACCTAGTCGTAACCTTGGTTTGGCCGACATTGGTCGGAGTTGCTCCAACCAAGCTTTATTAGAAACTTAGACAAAGTTTGTAATAAGTCATGTCGAAGCCTAAAACTCATAGGAGGTGGCACGTCGGCGATCGAGGCCAGTGGGGTTGGATAGCTGACCTTCCCTAGAGTCTATGGACACTTGAATAAACTCAAATGGTGGTATGTATCTCCTGCAATTAACATTTTAGTTAGCTAGGTCACTTTTTTCGTGATCTACTATATTGATGATTTAATTCAGATCCAATTGCCAATCAAATCGAGAACGGCTAGTTAGTGGCTATGGAAAGTTGGTGGTGCAAGGGATTCACCTAATTTTTCTCAGCTTGAGAGGGCCGTGAAGGCCACTAGAATTGGCCTTGAAAATAGGTACTGGTCCCCTATCTCAAAGCTTAGTTCCCGACGTTGGTTGTCAGCATAGCTCTTTTGCCGATCATGTGTCACCTTTAGTCAATCGTGAATGATGCAAATCTTATCCATTACATCTTCTATCAACTCGACCCTCTCCAACTTGTGATTCCCCACTTCATCCCAATACAATGGAGTCCAGCATTTTCTATGGTATAGAGCTTTATACGGAGTCATTTGGATGTTAGCTTAGTATTGGTTATTGTAGGGGAACTCCATGAGGCAAAGGTAGTCTTCCCACCTTTTCCAAAGTTCAGAGGCACAATCAAAGCATGTCCTTCATCGTTTGGATTGTCCTTTTGGACTGCTCGCCCATTTGGGGATGGAATGCATTGCTCATATGTAACCTTGTTCCAAGGGACTTCTATAGACTTGGCTAGAATCTTGAGGTGAACCCCGGGTCTCTATCATAGACTTTGGATTTTGGGATCCCCTTCAAGCGTACTATCTCTATTGGGTCAGTTAGCTTCATGGACAGGAAGTGGGTAACCTTGGTGAGTCAGTCCACTATGGCCCATATACAGTCATGTCCTCAGGCCAATGGTGGTAATCCCGTTATGAAGTCCATGGTGATCTACTCAGAAGCATAAATCTGTGGGGGTGTCCTTTAGTATCCTGTCCATGTACCTTTTTAAACTTGGGTTTGTTTTCTACTTGACTATGATTTGGTCCACAAGGGTGGGTCAAACCATTAGGTTCACCAACAAACACTGAGTCCCCTCCACCATGTTTAGTGAGATGTGGTGTTGCTTTAGTTGTTCCAGCACGGGTAGGTACACAGACCTTATGTGAGCCAAGCTCACCTCATGCTTTCAACTTAAAGCGTCAACTACGACATTTTCTTTCCCTGGATGGTACTCTATGATCACGTCATAATCCTTTATTAATTCCAGCAACCATTGCTACCTCAAAAGAGCTCCTTTTGAGTTAATAGATACTTGAGGCTCTTGTTATTGGTGAAGATTGACATGTTATCCCGTAAAGGTAATGCCTCCATATTTTTAGTAAGAATACGATGGCTGACAACTCCAGTTCATGAGTTGGGTAGTTCATTTTGTGTTTCTTTAATTACCTTAATGCAAAGGAGATGACCTTTCCTTGCTGTATTAGCATGCACCCTAGCCCATGTCCAAGCAAATCGTTGTACCTTTGTATTCTCCCCTGTTCATATCTGGGAGGGTCAGTACTGGGATAGTTGTGAGCTACTTCTTTAGCTCTTTAAATGTTGCTTCGCATTTTGGGTTCCAATCAAACTCGACTCTCTTCTGTGTTAGTTGTGCCATTGGAACGACTATGATGGAAAATTCTTCCACGAATCTCCACTAGTGTTTCTAGGAAGCTCCTCACCTTCGTGGGATTCTTGAGCGCTTCCCAATTGGATACGCCATTGATCTTGGTGGGGTCCACTTGAATCCCCTTACCTAACACTATGTGCCCAATTGTGTTAGGGCTTTTAGGTTGCGGGGAACATTAAGCCTCTTGGTTTTCCCAGCTAGAGCTACTATGGGGGGGAGGGATTTTTGCCACTGGATCTACTATGGGGGGGAGGGATTTCTGCCATCACTGGGCCTATGCAATACTCCCTCATGAGTTCCTAGAAAGATTGGATGTACACTGGAGTAACCACTTCCGCTTGTGAGTTCCTAGATGGAACTCCTCCTGGCCCTTCTCTAAGATATCTTCGGTTAGGTCCTTCCACCGACTCATCGGTGTGCTCCATTTCTCAAGAGAATAGTAAATTTTGTATTAGTATAGGATAATTTCCACCTTTGTAATATTCTCAACGAAGGCCCTATCATGATTATTCCCATTTTTCCTTTCTTTAAAATGATCCAGTCTTCAAATCCTTGGCTTTTGAAAACTCTAGCTTTGATACCACCCAAAGGGCTTATCATGTCCCGACCCGATTTCCCTCGGTCGGACACCTATGTAGCCCTTGCCAATCCTCCTGATGTTATAGAGGCAGGTACCTTCACCAAGGTAATGCCGGCGGGACTAAGGCATAGTGTAAACCCCGCCCTTTTGAGTAAAGGAAAATCAGGAAAAGAATCGGTCAAACTGAGTAAGAAAACCAAACTGGTTCACAAACCCGATAATTTGGGAATGGGCAATTTAGAAATTTATAGCTCCCGGGTGATCCAAAGGGTTCATAAAACCTTGGAAAAGAACCTTAAGACAAATTGGAAAAGAAAAATCAGACCGGTTTAGATGAACCGGATCCAACTGGATTGAACTAGTTTATGAACCGATAGAGAAATGGCAAACTGAGAAATTTATGGATCTCGAGTGACCCAAAGAGTCCCAAAAGTCATGGAAATGAATTGGAGATGAAAATCAAACCAGTTCAGGTGAACTGGATTGAACTAATTTGAACCACTATTGAACCAAATTCTAAATTCATATTTCTAGGTAGCTTAAAAAATTTAAATTTGAGATTTGATTCCACCATTTGATAGAAAAATGAATTTAGACAAATTTAGAAATTTTTAGATTTGAAAAATTCAATCGAATGTGGGGTGAATCGTCCATTTTAAGCTTTGAACCCGGTTCGGATGATAGCACTATTCACTCGCCGAAAAATCGCGTAGCATTTGTGAAGCTAAAAAGTCTCCAGCCAGGGAGTTTCAAACAATGAATGACCGCCATTAAGGTACCAATCGGATGGCCAAAAATTTCTCAAGCTTTCTATATAAAGACCCCCCTCCCCATTCATCCTCTCCACACCTCAAAACTCCATTTTCTCTCAACTGGTCCATTTTTCGGTGAAGCTCAAACCAGAGCTCTGACTTGGGCACTTTTCTGAGCTAAAAAGGGTGAGGTCAGGTTGTTTAGAACTGGGAAGAAGTCAGCTACATGCTTGTAGTCTCCGTTTGCTCCAAGGGTTGCTAGAGAAGCGCCGACGTGATGGAATAGTGAAGCAGCTCCGGCGGATTGAAGTTGCCCTATTTTGGCCGTGCTAAAATCGGCCAATTCGAGCCCTCCTCAGCCCAAACCAAGCCCTCCCAACACTTCCTCAGCCCTCCCATGGCCTAATTAGAACTGAAAGGTAAGCCAATTCAGCTCCCCTCTACAATTTTCGACCGATGCTAGACAGAGAACTAGCAGAATTTCGATGATGAAATTCTAACTCAATTCAGCATCAATTGATGAAATTCTAGATTCGAGAATAAATCTTAGGACGAGAGCTATCTGCCCAGGTCGAAAGCTCAGACCGTCATGCCCCTGACAATGAGTAATTAAAGTTTCTCTCTCTATAGTCTGTTTTCCCGCGAAGCTCCGTTTGAGCTCGTTCTGGCGTCAAAACTTGCGATTCAAAGTGCTATTGAATCTATGAAGATGTAGAAACTCAACTATAACTTAATTTCTACAACAAGAAGTGTTTAATCAGTCAATTTGATGAAATCAAATTCGGATGTGTTAGAAGTTGAAATTGGGGAAAAATCGAGGAAATTTGGGTATTTTTGAAAATTTGAAGGACCAAGATGCAATTTTATAAAATTGAGGGTCAATTGGGTATGATAAAAATGTTAGAGGGCCAATTGAGGAATTTTAGAATTTTTGGGGTGAAATTTACCTTTTTTGTAAAGCAAGGGCAAAATGGTAATTTTGGAAATGTTGGGGGACCAAATTGGAAAGTTGGGAAATTAAACCCCTTTTTGTGAATTTGAATAAATTGATGTTCTAAGATAAATGTTAAAAGTTTCCGGACTCAATTTGAGGAAAATCGGCATTTGGGACTTATAATTAAAGAAAAATAACTTTAGAGACCTAATTTTAAATAAATAGAAAGTTTAGTTTTCTCATTCATTAGGAATGAATGAAGGCTATTAGGCCGAGGGATAATGAACAAGCATGTTCATATCGTGTAGGAATATGAAGTACCAGGAACACCAGCAAGGACAAGCTCGTGTGAATACAAAGAACCGATCGAGTGGAATTCACTGCATTAATGGGTGAGTTGGATTTTATATCATACCCGATTGGGGATGATAAGTACCTTGAAATGAAAACCCATTACTTAGTGGTATTTTAAACATCACAACATAGAGGAGTGATGTGAAAATGACGTGAAAAAACTACTTACAAGTTTTGAGTAGATCATACCCGTTTGGTATGATGAAGCTTCATCGGAGGAAGTGGAAAATCCGTTTATCGATTATGAGCGGAGATATCCTCATACCCGGTTGGTATGATGCATAGTTGAAAATTTATTTTTGTCAGAAGTACTCTCCCCTGGCTGTGTTCCACTGCTTAAACGATTTGGGAGACCTTCTTGACGGGAGTTCGAGTAACTCTTATAGGCTGGAGGCCTCGATTTTGGAACTTGGGGGCTAATATGCCCGATTTTGAAAATCTCGAACAGTGGGCCATAGGCCAGTTGGCACGAGCAAAAGCTCGTAAATAAACATGAGATATGTGCCATAAAACTTTAAATAGATGAATCGTTTGGCCATGGTACCGAGACATGACCGAAATGCTCAGTCAACTAGCGGCAGTGCGACATGATAGGTCAACGGACCAATCAAGACAAATAGTTGCAGGTTGAGTTAAGGATCTGGGCCGTTGGACCAGTGGCACCACAGATTATATGGCATGATGTGAAAATACTGATTGTGCATGCATTGTGTTTATGAGACCTTCAAGACGCCCAAGAGGGGTAGTGATGTGTCCTAGGGCCCTAGACAACCTGGTGGCTATAAGGGCAGTTCATCGAACTAGGTGACCTTGTGAAGCTCAGAATAGCTTCAAGCACACGAGACCAGGGTTGGGATGGGATGAGGTCTCTATCCTCATACGGACATGGAGAATTGTTACGGGATTTAGGGTCGAATGTCGTGAACAGCCACTCATTCTCAAGGTAGAAGTGGAGATGCTTCTATATAGGTGGTCGGTAAAATCACTTCGATGCAACAAGTGAGTTTAGTGGACGTACTGGCCTGCGAACTTGTGTTTGACCTTCATGATGAAGGATGTGTATTGGGTGATGACACATAGTGATTAATAAGAAATGATGATAAAATTAGAGATTTAAAATAAAAGGATTTTTGAAAGAAAATAAGGAGTCTAGCACACTCCAATACAAATCTTTTTCCTAAAAATTAAATTTCGAAAACCCATTCACTAGGTAGTCGTACTCAATCCTCCCTTATATCCCTTTTAGGAAATTTCGAAAAGCCTACCCTTAAAGACCATCAACTAAGATGCATGTGAGATAGGTATGATAAATTTAAAATTTTATGCAGTTTTGATTTATGTTATTATAGGAAAGGTGCAAGTTTAAATGATGCATTACTCATTATGATTTATAATAAGGGGAAACACTTTAATAAACTGGGAAAGTGACGGGTTGATCACGGGGATCCGACCAAACTGGGTCGAGGCGTAACAACTAGAATGGTATCAGAGCCTGTTTCCTCGAATACATAATTAAGACTAGAAAATATAGTAACTAATAGGATTTATCTTAAAATTTTCAAATGGCTCCCACAAGAGGAACAAAGAAAACTAGGAATGACGCTACTCAACACACTATCCTCATAGGAAGACAACTTTAGAAGCTTCCCAATACTCGAGATATAGTAGAAACCCCAAAGGACCAAATGGGGAAATATCCAGTACCACCAAGGAGTACGGTGCTAGGACATGTTAAGGTCACAGTCCTATGTACAAAGGGAGCCAAGCCTAAAGCCAGGAATGCTAGTACGGACGTATAATCTTACCATGGAGGATATTTGCCAAGAAAACCGTAGCTTCCTAGCTATTATGTGACTACTTTCTGTAATAGGGCTAAAATCCCCAACATATTGTACTATTCTATAAATGAAGTACTCCCAATTCCTAAAAACTTTGTCTCTCAAAGGATGAAATCTTGCTAAGAAGATGGCCCCAAGAAAAGTAACCAAACAAAACCATGATTCCCTAGACACCAGAAGATCAAGGATAAAGGAATGAATCAAATAGATTATTAGGCAAAGAAGGCATGACAAGAAAAATGTCATGGTAAGGAGTATAGGAGAACTCTTGGAGTAACTAAATAAGAAACAACCTATTATATAAAGGAGATAGGACATGAAGGATTGTCCCACACCACTAGGATTTAGAATAATACTTTCCAAGAAAGACGCCCTCACAGCTATAGGAAATCCGAAAGGATACCATCCCAAGAAACACGACTCCAGCTCGTAGTTTCAACCATAGACAGGAGGAAGCTCTTCAAGATCTTAGCGAGGTGGCAGGAAGGAAACAAAGGCTAAAGGTAAGACCTCAATAAAACCACAAACCGAACAAAAAGGTAGCTGAAGAGAATTCTTCCATAAAGAAGAAATTCCAACAATTTAGGAGTAAAGAAAGGAGTACATCCACAAGAGAAGACAAGCCTAGCCATTAATGACAAATGGGATGTTCTGAGATTGCACGTACAACTTATTTTGGAAAAAGCAGAGAAGTCAAAATTGGAGTCTCTGACCAACATAGCAGTAGTAAGCAAACCATAATAACAAGATTGTCAAAGAGAGTGAACGATGCCCTAAGGAGGACCGGGGAGTAGTAAGGAATACACACTAAAAAGGGCACTAGAATGATCATTAAGGACAAGAAGATTCGAGAGACAACTGCCTTAAGAGAATTAGACAAAGTGAATAAAAGGGGCGAGGTATGTAATGAACTACCCTCGTGAGGGTTATAGAGTAAACTCCAGCAAAGAAGGAAGAGGTGGAAAGGCCAAATATTGGAGAAAAGAAGGATGAAATAAATCCTTAAAAGGACTAATGACCAAATTAACGACAGAATTCTAGGCAAGAAAGGAGTAGGTAAGCCTTTCACATAATAGTCAGGAAATCTTAAAACAAGGAAAATTCTCCCTAAAAGAAATAGACGTGTACAATGGTATGAGTGGGGATAAAGATAAGAGTACCAAAGATATACCCACAAAATTTCAAGAGAAAGGATAAACAAAAGAGAACGACATAAAAGGATGCCATTCCCTAGAACCAAGGAAAAAGGGGAGAGTCCTACGGAGGAAGGAAACCTTGGAAAGGCTTCTAGACTAAGAGATAATGGAACCAAGTGAAAGGGACAAAGTGATAAACTTACAAAAGAAGCACAAGCTGAGGTGAAAGAACCAAGAAAGCATACTGGGATGACCCAAGGAAATAGGTTAAAAGGAATGGGGAAATAAGAATTTAGCATCAAAAGATGTGACAAGTAAGAATGAGTAGAATACCCATAATAAGGAAATAAGGAAGAACGTCCGAGAAAACATTGGAAAAGTAAGCCCTCCAAATAAGATGTGGCTAAGGAGAAATAACCACAATTGGTAAGACAAGGCATAGTCCACACGCGCATATGAAGCCTAAAGACTAGACGATTGAGCATAGTGTGGAATGCATGGAATAAAAAAAATCAGAAGTATTCCAAGTAAAGAATAAGGAATGAAACAGAAGTTGTGAATAGAGAAGGATCCAAAGCAGACAAATGCCCTAACATAGATAGGGGTGCAAAGAACTCTACAAGGAATGATAAGAAGATTGAGCATGTAACTCCTAAGATGGAAATATCTTTTGTGAGGGACAGAGTAAAGAACGAAATCAGAAGAAGGAAACCTTCCCAAATAAAGGAATCGACACATAGATTGAAAATGATTATTGTAAAAATGAAGAATCATGAAATGATAATGAGTAAGTAAAAGTGGATTAAGGAAAAAATGAAAAAAAATCCTTGAATAAAGAATGCCAAGGAATTAAGAAGGAAGGAATCCCAGCTTGTCAGTAAATTATTGGAAAACCCAATCATTTGAAATTGGAAAGACTTAATAAGGAAGTTGAGAAAGGACGAATGGGTAAGGAAAACCGACACAATTGTGTAAGTTGATTTGATAAATATTAAGTTAGTCGAGGAATACTACTAGAAGAAAAGAGGGATAAACTTATTCAACCCTTGAGAGGTTGGAAAATCATAACTTTGACTTCCACTGGATTGCTCTCTTCTTGGGGATTCTTCCTCGATCAAACTGCACCTCAATTGGTGGCATGAGCAGTGCGAATTTCTCTGCTTAGTTTTGGGCAAAAACATACCCTGAATAGTAAATTTCGACAAAGGGCGGTAGAGGGAACTAACCATGTCACACCCCGACTTGGTTTGGTCAGATTTTCGTGAGCAACTTGCCACTCCCTTTGGTCTATGAAGGATTTCACTTGATTCTAAACCTGAGGAGTCAAATGTCCTTTTTACCTATGTAAACCTCGTCCCTTAAAGACAAGGAAACCAGGGAAAGAACCGATCAACCAGAGTGAGAAAATAGAACTGGTTCATAAACCCAATCATTAGAGAATGGGCAATTTGGGGAATTTACAACTCTTGAGTAACCCAAAGGGTTCATAAAACCTTGGAAAAGAACTTTAGGATAAATTGGAAGAGAAAAACCAGACCGGTTCAGATGAACCCAATCCAAGCTTGATTGAACTAGTTTATGAATTGGAAGCGATAGAGAGAGGGCAAACCGGAAAATATATGGATCCTAAGTGACCTAAAGAGTCACAAACGTCATGAAAAAGGACTTTATGATGAATGGGGGTTGAAAACCAAACCGGTTCAGGTGAACCGAATCCGAACAGGATTGAACCGTTTTGGACCGGTTTGAACCATTATTGAACCGTATGCTAAATTCATTTTTCTAGGTGGCTTAGAAAATTCAAATTGGAGAATTGATGCCACCATTGGATAGATAATGAATTTAGAAATTTTTAATTTTGAAAAATTCGGTCAAATCGGGCCTGGACCGACTGGTTTAAGGTTTGAACCCAATTCGTACTAGTTCGGTCTGGTTCGGAACAGTGTCATCTTCTTCCTTAAGATGACAACACTGTTCACTCATCAGAAAATTGAGAAGCACCGAGAAGATGAAAAGCCTCCAGCCAGTGAGTTTTAGGCAATGAATGACAAGGTGCCAATCGGATGGCCAAGAAGTCCCTCCTCATTCATCCTCCTCACAACTGAAAACTCATTTCTCTCTCAACTGCTCCATTTTTTGGTGGAGCTCGAACTAGAGCTCCGACTTGGGCATTTTTCTGAGGAAAAGAAGGCATGGTCAGGTTCTTTGGATTCGAGGAGATATCAGCTACATGCCAGTAGTCTCCATTTGCTCCGAGGGTCACCGAAGAAACACCGGCGTGATATAATAGTGAAGCAGCTCCGACACACCGAAGCTGCCCTATTTCGACCAAGCTGAAATCGGCCAATTCGAGCCATCCTCAGGCCAAACCAAGCTCTCCCAACACCTCCTCAGCCCTTCTACGACTGAATTAGAGTGGAAAGGTAAGCCAATTTAGCTCCCCTTTGTAAATTCTGATCGGTGCTAGAGAGAGAATTAAATGATTTTCAATGACTAAATTCTCACTCAATTTGGCATCAATTGATGCAATTCTTAATCTTAGGAGAAACCTTAGTATGAGAGCTATCTGCCTAGATCAAAAGCTCAGACTGCCGTACCCCCGACGATAAGCTTTCGAAACTTTCTCTCTCTATGTTCAGTTTTTCGGTGAAGCTCCGTTTGAGCTCATTTTGACATCAAATCGTGCGATTCAAAGTGCAATTGAATTGTATGGAGGTGTAGGAACTCCAATCTAACTTCAATTTCAATAATTAAACTCATTTGATTGGTCAATTTGATGAAATCAAATTCAACTGATTGAGAAGGTTGAAATTGGCAGAAAAATTGGGGAAGTATGTCACCTTGATGAAATCAAATTCGACTAAGTATGTCACCTTGATGATAGATACACTTATGGACGCATAAGAATTCCGAAAGGAAAAGGGAGGAACTACCAAGAAAGGAAACCCTGTGGAATCATACATATCCCAACTAAGAGGTAGTAGAACCAAGTGACGAGGGATAAGGAGATGAGTTTGCAAATGAAGTGCATGCTAAGGTGAAAGAATTAAGGGAGGCATGCTAGGATGACCCAAAGAAGTAAGTTTAACCCAAGGGACATGTAAATAGGAAAATAGCATCAAAATATGCCGTGACAAGTAAGAATGGATTAACTACTCATAATAAGAAAATAAAAGGAAGGAATGTCCAAGAAACCTTAGAGGATTAAGCCCTCCAATTAAGAAGTACTTAAGTAGAACAACCACTAACATCAAAGCTGACTGTGGTCCACACTCCCTTGATGGAGCCTAAGTAGAGGAGGAAGTGAACTTAAGGATATCCCTTTGGACTTGTGGGTAAGGTATGCCTAGGTATGATAAACTCCAGGAAGTGAGTAAACAACGAAAAGGAAAAGACATTCCTTATGTGTGTGATTTAAGGGTCTAAGTGAAAGAACAACCAAAGTGATGGCATGTCAAGCAAATCCCGAGTTAACATTAAGGGGAAATTATTCCGATGCAAAGGATGTTGATTTAGTTTTGTGGACAAAACTCCTAAAAGGAGGGGAGAGTTGTAAACCCTGTCCCTTAAAGACAAGGAAATCAGGGAAAGAACCGGTCAACCCGAGTGAGAAAATCGAGCCAGTTCACAAACCCAATCATTAGAGAATAGAAAATTTGGGGAATTTACAAATCTTGAGTGACCCAAATGGTTCATAAAACCTTGGAAAAGAACTTTAGGACAAATTGGAAGAGAAAAACTAGATCAGTTTAGATGAACTAGATCCAAGTCGGATTGAAGTGGTTTATGAACTAAAACCAATAGAGAGAGTGCAAATTGGAAAAGTTATGGATTCCGAGTGACCTAAAGAGTCACAAAAGTCATTAAAAAGGACTTTAGGATGAATGGCATTTGGTTCAGACTAGTTTGAACCACTACTGAACTTGATGCTAAATTCATTTTTCTAGGTGGCCTAGAAAACTCAAATTGGAGAATTGAGGCCACCACTTGATAGATAATGAATTTAGAAACTTTTAATTTTGAAAAATTCGGACGAATCGGGTCTAAATCGGCCGGTTTAAGCTTTGAACCCAGTTCAGACCAGTCTAGTCCAGTTTGAAAGAGTATCGTCTTCTTCCTTCAAATGACAGCACTGTTCACTCACAACAAAATGGAGCAGCACTGACGAAGATGAAAAGCCTCTGACCAGGGAGTTTCATGCAATGAATGACCACCATTAAGGCACCAATCAGATGACCAAAAAGTCCCTAAGCTTCCTATATAAAGAGCCCCTCCTCATTCATCAGCCTCACACCTGAAAACTCTATTCTCTCTCAACTACTCCATTTTTTGGTGAAGCTCGAACCTGAGCTCCAACTTGGCATTTTTCTGAGCCAAAGAAGGCATGGTCGGGTTCTTTGGATTCAGGGAGAAGTCAACTATACTTTTGTAGTCTCCATTTGCTTCGAGGGTTGTCGGAGAAACGCCGATGTGTTAGAACTGTGAAGTAGCTCCGTTGGATCAAAGCTGCTCTATTTCAGCCGTGCTGAAATCGGCCAATTTGAGTCCTCCTCAAGCCAAAACCAAGCTCTCCCATCACCTCCTCAGCCCTCCTACAGCTGAATTAGAGCAAAAAGGTAAGCCAATTTGGCTCCCCTCTATAAATTTCTATCAGTGCTAGAGAGAGAATCGATAGATTTTCAATGACTAAATTCTCACTCAATTCGGCATCAATTGATGCAATTCTTAATTCTAGGAGGGATCTATGAGAGTTATCTACCCAAATCGAAAGCTCGGACTACCGTGCCCCCGGTAAGCTTTCAAAGCTTTCTCTTTATACGTTCAATTTTTCGATGAAGCTCAGTTTGAGCTCATTCTGGCATCAAATTGTGCAATTCAAAGTGCAATTGAATCATATGAAGGTGTAGGAAATCCAATCTAACTTCATTTTTAACAATTAAACTCATTTGATCGATCAATTTGATGGTCTCTGTCCTTATACGAACATGGAGTTTTATTTACGTGATTGAGGGTTAGATGTCATGTACATCCACCCATTCTTAGGGTAGAAGTGGACGTGCTTCTATCTAGGTGGTCGATAAAGTCACTCCGATGCCATAAGTGGGTATAGTGGATGTGCTGGCCTACGAATATGTGATCTCTTCATGATGAAGGGCGTGTATTGGATGATAAACACATCGTTGTGATGAGAAATGGCTATAAAAACTGAGATTTTGAATATAAGATATTTTAAAGAAATTAAGGAGTCTAGCATGCTCCAATTCAAACTATTTTTGAAAGTCATACTTTAAATACTAGTTCACTGAGTCTTGAACTCACCCCCTCCCTTATACCCCTTTCATGTAAATCCCGGGGAAAGTCTACCCGAAGACCACAAGTTAACACACTTGTGAGGCATGTATGATAAAGTTTAAAATTTTATGCAGTTTTGATTTATGTTATTCCAAGAAAGGTGCATGTTTAAAAGGACGCATTACTCCGCACGATTTAAATGAAGTGGCAAGCTTTAATAAACCGGGAGAGTGGCGGGTAGATCACGGGGAGCTGACCAAACCAAGTCAGGGCGTGACAACCTGATTTTCCTATTATAACATTATAAAAAAATGAATAAGTTAAAAACATACATACCTGTTTTTGTCTTGACGGTTTGGCTTCAAGGTATTCCTTAAGGATTTTCCTTCCTTCCTCAAAAGGGGTTAAAGGGAGTAGGTGAGTTTCCACAACTCAGTAAGCGTGTGTTGTGAAATGAGTTTTTCGAAAATACACTTTCTTCTCTAAAATCTTGGGGTTTCTCTTTATCTTAGAAAAATAAATCATCCTCTTAAAATTTCTTCACCATTATGTGAGTTTAACTCTTTTAACACATCTCCATGCCCAAGAAGTGTTTCACGTAGTACGACCATACATGTTTTTAAAACCTTACACCATTTCACTTAATATATGTGTTTAGCTCTTTTAGCACATTCCCTTTGTCATGCCCCAACCCGGTTTGGTTGGATCCTCATGAGCAACCCGCCACTCCCTTGGTTCAAGAGGAGTTTCCCCCTTCTTTAATTCAAGAGGAGCCAGGCGAAATCTCAACCTTATTCCATGGAATAACATATATCAATAATAATGCAAGCTTAAGAGAAAATTTAGCATACATGACAAAGGATAAATCCTGGTGTTCTCCCTAGTCATTCTCTATTCCTGAAAAGGGATAAAAAGTGTGGGTGAGTTTCTACAACTCTATGAATGGGTAATTTAAAAAAAGTGTTAATAAGATAATTTGGAGTGTGCTAGACTCCTCAATTTCCTTTCAAAGTTATTTCTTCTCAAAATCTCGATTTTCAAAAACCTTTTTCAACATTATCCACATTTGGTGTGTTTAGCAATCAACACATGCCCTTCATCATGATGGGATCACACATTCGCATGGCAGCCCATCCGCAAAACCCACTTGTGGTGTCAGAGCGACTTTACCAGCCACCTAGATAGAAGCATGTCCACTTCTACCCTAGGAATGAGTGGATGTATGGGACATCCGACACTCAAACCCGAAAAAAAACTTCGTGTTCGTATGAGGATAAAGACCTCATCCTGACCCCACCCCGATCTTGTGCGCATGAAGCTACGTCGAGCTTCCCTAACTGCTGGCATGACAATTTGCACTTATCTCCACCATGTTGTCTAGTAGCCTTTAGGACACATCACTACCCCTCTTGAGCATCTTGATGGTCCTGAACCTCCGTGCATGCACAAAACAATAATTTTCCACATAAGCCATTTAATCTATGGTGCCACTGGTCCAACGGCCCTGACCCTCAACTCGACTTGCAGCTGTTTGTCTCGACTAGTCCGTCGACCTATCTTGTCGCACTACTGCCAGTCCATTGAGTATGTCGGTCCTGTCTTGGTACCATGGCCAAATCACATCATTCATTAAAGTTTTCATGGCTTATCATCATGTTTGTTTACGAGCTCCTACTCGTGCCAATTGGCCTTAGGCCCACTGTATGAGATTTTCAAAATCGAGCATTTATCCCCCAAGTTCCAAAATCGAGGCCTCCGACCTATCTGAGCTATTAGAGCTCCCATCAAGAAGGTCTCCCTAAATGTTTAAGCGGTGGCACACAGTCAAGGGAGAGCACTTCTGACAAAAAATAACTTTTCACCTGTCTATCACACCAACCGGGTGTGAGGACATCCCCGCTCATAATCGATAAGCGAGTTTTCTACTTCCTTCTAGGAAGTTCATCAAACCAATCGGGTTTGATCTACTTACTGTAAGAGTTTTTCACGTGTTTTTTCACATCACCTCATCTAGGTGTGATGTTAAAATGCCACTTAGTAGTGGTTTTTGTTACGAGTTACTCATCATTCCAACCAGGTATGATGTGAAAATTTCCACTCACCCGAAATGCAATTTATTCCGCATATTTGGCTATTTGCCTCAATGGAGCTTGTCTTTGATGGCATTCCCGATACCTCGTGTTCCTACATGATTTGAACATTCTTGTTCATTATCATTTGGCCTAATAGCCTTACTTCCTCACAAATGAATAAAATACACAAACTTTTTAATTATTTGCATTTAGGTCCCTAAAGTTCTTTTCCTTTAACTTTAGGCCCCTAAAGAAAATTTTCCCCAAATTGAGTCCCGAAACTTTCAAAATTTCATTTTGGGTCCTCAGTTTATCCAAAATCCCAAAAAGGGTTCAAATTTCCTAAATTTCTAATTTGGTCCCTAACTTTTCAAAAATTACCATTTTACCCCTACTTTACAAAAATGGCAATTTGACAACCAAAAATTCCAAAATTCAACCAATTGGTCCTCCAACATCTTTTTCATGGCCAATTGGCCCTCAATTTTTGTAAATTGCACTATAGTCCCTTAAATTTTTGAAATTCCCAATTTTCCCCAAAACTTCCCCAAATTTCCCCCTTTCTACCTTGGTGAATTTGATTTTATCAAATTTACCAGTCAATCAAGGTTCATTGTTGAAATTAAAGGTAAAATTAAGTTCCTCACATCCATAAAATTTAATTGGACTTTAAATCGCATGAATTAACGTCAGAACAAGCTCAAACGGAGCTAGATTGGAAAGCTGGACTTAGAGAGAGAAAGCTTTGAATGCTTACCGTTGGGTAGCTAACTTCTCCCCGAGTCTAAAGAACTTGACCACGCCTTCTTTGTCTTAGAAAAACTCCTATGTCGGAGCTCTGGTTCAAGCTTCATCGAAAAACAGAGTAGCTGAGGGAGAGTGAGGTTTTTAGGTGTGTGAAGGATGAATAGAGAGGGCCTCTTTATATAGGGAGCTCGGGGATGATCCGACCATCCGTTTGGCATCTTAATGACAATCATTGATAACCTGAAACATTCTGAAAGGAAATGTTTTCTCTCCGTCGGTGCTATTCGATTTTTCAACAAGTGAACAATGCTATAATCTGAAGGAAGAAGACGACACTGTTTTGAACCGGACCAAACTGGTATGAACTGTGTTCAATGCATAAACCGGCTGGTTCAGGCTCGATTCGACCGAGTTTTTCAAAATTAAAAATTTCTAAATTCATTTTCTATCTATTGGTGGCTTCAATTCTCCAAATTGAATTTTTCTAAACCACCTAGAAAAATGAATTTAGCATCTGGTTCAATGGTGGTTCAAACTGATCCAAACCTATTCAATCCGGTTCAGAGCCGGTTCAGAGCCGGTTCACCTAAATCGGTATGATTTTCTTTCCCAAATTGTCTTAAAGTCCCTTTCTAAGGTTTTTACAACTCTTTGGATCACTCAAGGGTTGTAAATTTCCCAATTTTTCTATTGTCAAGTAGTTGGAGGTTTGTGAACTGGTTCAGTTTTCTCACTCGGGTTCACGGGTTCCTTCCTAGTTTTCCTTAACTTCGAAGGGCGGGGTTTACAACTCTCCCCTCCTTTTAAGAGTTTTGTCCCCAAAACTTATTCCACCTCCTTTGTACTTAAAAGAATTTCTCTTGATATCATTTGTTGTTTTTTGACATACACCCTTCTCGGTTATTTCTATTTAGTCTAGGTATCACACACTCTAATAAATTTCTTTTCATTCATCCATTCCATGGAACTGACTTAAGCTAAGCATACCTCACTCGAGGGTTTAAGGCTTTATCCTTAAATTCTCATCCTTCGTTCTTTGATGCATAATTCTTCACATTGAGGTTCTTTACTTAGGGTTCCACGTTTGGTAGTTCTAAGATATTCACTCATTCTTGTGTGTAGTCACTTCCTTTGTCATTAAAACCCTTAGTTCGGGGTCCTCTCGAGCACCATCTACTCACTTCATAAATTTCGGTGTTAACTCCTTTTATCAATTTTTGACCATTCCTATGTCCTTCCTTAGTTTCAATGGCGTCCTTTTCTGAAGGACTTTCCTTTTTTTAGTCAACTCTTATTCTTTCATGATCACTTCATAGTTCTTATAACAGTTAATCCCCTTCGGTTTTATGTATCGATGGCTTACTTGTGATTGTTCCTTTATTTCGATTTTTTCTCTCTACCCTATCCTTTACCTTAGTCTCTTTCCTTATTCTTTATCTGAGACATTTTCATTGATCGATCTTGTTCCGGTTACTCCACACTATGTCTAATTGTTCTCTCTTTAGGCTCTATCAAATTTAGCATTGATCACCACCAGTTCTGATGTTAGTGATCCTTTACTTAATTCTCTTCCTAATTGAGGGGTTAAATTTTCCAAGGTTCTTAGATGTGTTTTCCTCAGTTTCCTTTTTTTATGGGCAATCCACCCCCTTCTTACTCATACGTCATCCTTTGATGTGTTTTTCCTACTTCCTCATTAGTTGAACTTAACTTGCTCCTTGGGTCCTCCAATGTAACTTTATTTTGTATTTGATCTTTCCATCTTGTTCGGCATATCTTGGATAAATTTATCTCATCTCTATTTCTGTTGATCCCATTACCTTTTAATTTGGAAAACTTTTGTCCTTCCAAGGTTTCCTTCCTTGTCTGTTTATAATCTTTTCTCTCGGGTTCTCTTCCCAGATTGCCATTTTAGAATATCAAATCTTAAAAGGTATTCTTTAATGTCATCCCTTCTGACTTACATTACTCCTGAGAACTTACTCGTATCTTATCTTCATTTTCCTTTCTATTCTGTTTTCATCCGTTTCTTCTAGATAGGATTAACATTTTCTTTACTTTAAGATCTTACGTCCATTCTATGAGAGGTTTACTAAATTTTCTCCTGTTTTGAGTTTGGTCGTTAGTTTGATCTTGGCAGTTGATCTTTTACAGATTTTGCCTTCATCTTAAATATTAACTGTTTGGCTTTTCCATATCTCCCTTATTTACTAGAGTTTTAAATTTTATAATCCTTAGGGTCAGTTCATTAATTACCCCAATCTTATCATTCTCTTGTCACATGATCTTGAGACCATCGTCTCTTTGGTCGTATCGTCCTTAATAATCCATTTATTTCCCTCTTTAGGGCGTAGTTTTTCACTACTTTTCGGTCCATCTCAGGGCGTCGTTGTTATGAATTATTTTCTTCAACTGGGTCAGTTTAAAATCCTTATTTGATTCTCTGCTCTTGAAAGTATATCACACTTGACCATCCAGGTATGTTCTTAGCCACCCATATCTCTTTTATTAACGTCCCTATTCCAACCTTAAATCATATGGTGGTTCGTTTGTTAATTACCTGCGCTTAGAACTTCCTTCTTCCATGGTTCCACCTCCTATCCTTACCCTCCCTCTAAGGGACCTTCGTCTTCGGGGTCTTTCACTTTAATCTCCCTACTACTCCTTGAAAGTTTTTCCTTGATTCCTTTCTTATACTTACTGACCTTTGTATGGTTATTCACATTGGATTTTTCCTTTTTGTTCCATATCTTTTCTTCCAACAAGTCCCCTTATTTTCTTGGAGTCCCTAAGGATTTGTATCCTATCTCTTTCCATGTAGGAATTATTCCTAGGGCTTTCTTCCTATCGTACCCCTTTCCTTTCTCATTTCTCCTTGTCCTGTCTTAATTGTCATAACCTCTTCAGTGCTCCTTCTTTCTTTCTTCCTGTCAGTTTCCATTTCTTTGGTTTTTCCTTATAATAGTTTATTCCTTCTTGTTTCCTTACTTTTATTCTTTCAATCTTTCTTTAACTCTCTATACTCTCATTAATCCCATGCTTTTTGATGCTCACTTCCTCTGCTCCAAATGATTCCTTCCTTTCCTTATGTAGGATTTGTCTCCCTTGGGTGAACTCTAAGAGACTCTTCCTTGCCAAATCTTATTGTCCCTTTGAGGGGAATCTCTCTATAAAGATTGAGGTTAAACTAGAAATGACCCATTTTTCCTCCTTAGGTGGGAGTTGTGAATACCCCAATTTTCATGTTCCCCTATGATCGAGTTTGTGAACCAGTTCAATTTTTCTCACTCGGTTTGACCGGTTCTTTTCCCAGTTTTCCTTAACTCCAAAGGGCGGGGTTTACAACTCTCCACTCCTTTTAGGAGTTTTGTCCCCAAAACTTTATTCAACGTTATTTGCATTTGAAAGAACTTCCCTTCGATATCAACTTGTAATTTATCAATATACAACTTTCTCGGTTATTTCCATTTATCCCTTATATCACATACACTTAAGGTCTTCCTTTCCTTCCCATCACTTTTTCATTCCACAGAGCTTACTTTAACTAAGCATATCTCACTATAATGTTTAAGGTCATATCCTTAAATTCACATCCTTCGTTCCTTAAAGTATAATTTCTCCATCCTGAGATTCTTTACTTAAAATTTTAGAATTGGGAGTTCCACAATACCCAATTTTTCCTGTGTCTAGTTTTTTTCTTGGTCGTTGAGACCCTTAGCTCGGTGTTCTTTTGAGCATTACGTACTTGTGTTCATGGGTTTCTATGTTATTACCTTTTTGTCTTATTTTAACCCTTCCTTATCCATTATTTATTACATCTTTGGTCAAATTCTGATATTGACCTTATTATACTTAACTAACTGACTCTTCCTTAGTTGAGTCATATCCTTCCCTGGATTGTTGTGCTTGTGTGTCCCTTACAGGACGACAATGCTCCAGAATATGTCTTTAACCATTAAAATTTAGAACACTTCCTTACTAGGTGTTCCCAACCTTCCAGGGGTTGTATAATTCCGTTTGGTAGTACATTCCCGACTACCTTTACCATTTATTTACTCATCCATTTTGCCTTTGAGGTCATATCTTACATAATTGTGTCCCACTGGGAGGGATGAAAGCTGGATTGAGTAGGTGGGGTACTTGGTGGACCTTCATGAAGGTGGCATACACATCCCAGTAGTCATCCCAAGCCTCTTTCTTAGTCGGATTCCTCTCCAGTAGTTGTGGGTTAGAAGGAGGGGTTAGGCTCCTAGGAGGAGGTATAGGTTCCTCTTGCGTTGGAGGAGGGTATGTAATGCCTTATGGTTCTAGTAAGGCTCCCACAAGTTTTCGGTAATCTTCTACCATATCCTTGGGTACTCTTTTCTCACCCTTTAAGAATCACTGAACGGCTGCCTCCCTTGGGGTAATGTCTTTTGCAGGGTTATGTGTGGAGGATTGGATTTCACAGTGAACTTCCTAGGGATTCTCCTTCCTACATGATTGTTAGGGCATAGTATTGATAATGTTTCAAGGGAACTTGGCTCTGATACCACTCAAGTTGTCATTCCCTCATTCGTTTTCGTCGAATCCTCGTGAGCAACCCGCCGTACCCTTGGTTTAAGAGGGGTTTCCCCCTTCTTTAATTCAAGAGGAGCCAGGCAAAATCTCAATCTTGATCCCTAGAATAACATATATCAATAATAATGCAAGCTTAATAGAAAATTTAGCATACCTGATAGAGTGTAAATCCTAATGTTATCCCTAGTCATTCTCTATTCCTGAAAATATATAAAAAGGTGGGTGAGTTTCTATAACTCAATGAATGGGTAATTTAAAAAGAGTGTTAATAAAATAATTTGGAGTGTGCTAGACTACTTAATTTCCTTTCAAAGTTATTTCTTCCTCAAAATCTCAGTTTTCAAAAACCTTTTTTAACATTATCCACATTTGGTGTGTTTAGCAATCAACACATGCCATTCATCATGAAGGGATCACACATTCGCAGAGCAACCCATCCACTACACTCACTTGTGGCGTCAGAGCGACTTTATCAGCTACCTAGATAGAAGCTCGTCAACTTCTACCCTGGGAATGAGTAGATGTACATGACATCTGACCCTCAAACCCGAAAAGAAACTCCGTGTCCATATGAGGACAGAGACCTCATCTTGACCCCACTCCAATTTCATGTGTATGAAGTTATGTCGAGCTTCTCTGACTGCTGGCATGACAATCTGCCCTTATCTCCACCATGTCATCTAGTAGCACCTAGGACGCATCACTAACCCTCTTGGGCATCTTGAAGATCCTATACCTTAGTGCATACACAAAACAACAATTTTCCTCATAAGCCATTTAATCTTTGGTGCCACTGGTCTAATGGCCTCGACCCTTAACTCAACTTGTAGTTGTTTTTCTCGACTGGTCCGTTGACTTGTCTTGTCACACAGTTACCAATCCATCGAGTATGTCGGTCCTATCTTGGTACAATGGAAAAACACAACATTCATTTAAAATTTTCATGGCTTAAATTCATGTTTGTTTACAAGCTCCTGCTTGTGCCAACATTCATTTAAAATTTTCATTGTACGATATTTTCAAAATCGGTCATATGAGCCCCCAAGTTCCAAAATCGAGGCCTCCGGCTTATCTAAGCTTTTCGAGCTCTCGTCAAGAACATCTCCCAAAAATTTTAAGCAGTGGCACACAGTCAGGGGAGTACACTTTTGACAAAATAATTTTCTAGCTGTTCATCACACCAATTGGATGTGAGGGCATCTCCACTCATAACTGATGAACGAGTTTTCTACTTCCTTCTAGGAAGTTTATCATACCAACCGGGTATGATCTACTTACAACCGGTAAGTGGTTTTTTTTCCATGTGAGAATTACCTCATCTAGGTGTGTTGTTAAAATCCCACATAGTAGCGGGGTTTTATTACCGAGGTATTCATCTTCCCAATTGGGTATAATGTGAAAATTCCACTCACCCATGAATGTCTTGAATCCTTCTTAACTAGCTTTCATCTTTTCGTGAGCTTTGTCTTAGCTGGCGTTCCCAATACTTCGTGTTCCAGCACGGTGTGAACATCCTTGTTCAATATCCTTTGGCTTGATAGCCTTCATTCATTATGAATGAATAAATACGCAACTTTTCAATTATTTGTAATGTGGTCCCTAATGTCAATTTTTCCTTAAATTGAGTCCCAAAACTTCTAAAATTCACATTGGGACCTCGATTTATTCAAAAAAAAGGGAGTTCAAGTTTTCCAAATTCCCAATTTGGTTCTCAAATTTTCCAAAATTACCATTTTGCCCTTATTTTACAAAAATGGTAAATTTTAGCCCAAAAATTCCAAAAATTGGCCAATTGGTCCTCCAACATCTTTTCCATGCCCAATTGACCCTCAATTTTAGAAATTGTACTTTAGTCTCTCGAATTTTTGAAATCCTCAAAGTTTCTCGAAAATTTCCCCCAATTTCAACCTTCTAACCTAACCTAATTTGATTTCATCAAATTGACCGATCAATCAAAGTTAATTGTTGAAATTGAAGGTGGATTTAAGTACCTACACTTCCACATGATTCAATTGCACTTTGAATCACACGATTTTATGCTAGAATGAGCTCAAATGGAGCTTTATCAAAAAACTGAATATAGAAAGAGAAAGCTTCTAAAGCATACTGTCGGGGCACGACGGTCCGAGCTTTCAATCTAGGCAGATTGCTCTTGTCCTGAGGTTTCTCCGAGAATCAAGAATCACCTCAATTCATGTCGAATTGAGGGGGAATTTGGTCAGTAAAGATTTGTCGGTTCTCTCTTTAGCACCGATCATAATTTATAGTGGGGAGCCAAATTGGCTTAACTTTCCACTCTAATTTAGTTGGAGGGTTGTGGAAGTGTTGGGAGGGCTTGGTTTGGCATGAGAAGGGCTCAAATTGGTTGTTTTCAGCTCGATCAAAATAGGGCAGCTTCGGTTCGTCGGAGCTACTTCACAGTTCTATCACACGGTGTTTCTCCGGTGATCCTCGGAGTAAATGGAGACAACAGTCGTGTAGCTGATTTCTCCCTGAATCTAAACAACCTGACTACATCTTATTTGGTTTAGAAAAATGCCCAAGTTGGAGCTCTGGTTCGAGTTTCACCGAAAAACAGAGTAGTAGGGAGAGAGTGGAGTTTACAGGTTTGAGGAGGATGAATGAGGAGGGGCTCTTTATATAGGAAGCTTGGGGACTTCTTGGTTGTCCAATTGGTGCCTTAATGGTTGTTATTCATTGCCTGAAACTCCCTAGCCAGAGACTTTTCATTTTTGCCGATACTGCTCGATTTTCTAGCGTGTGAACAGTGCTGTCATCTGAAGGAAGAAGACAACATTGTTCCGAATCGAACCGGACCAGTCCGAATCAAGTTCAATGCTTAACCCGGCTAGTTTAGGCCTAATTCAACCGAGTTTTTCAAAATTAAAAATTTGTAAATTAATCTAAATTCATTCTCTATCCAATGGTGGCCTCAATTCTTCAAATTGAATTTTCAAAGCCACCTAGAAAAATGAATTTAGAAACTGATTCAAACCGTCTTAAACCGGTTGAATCCATTTTTGGTCCGGTTCACTTAAAACGGTTTGGTTTTCACTTCCAATTCCTCCTAAAGTCCTTTCTCATGACTTTTGTGACTCTTTAGGTCACTTGAGATTTATAAATTTCCCAATTTGCCCTTTCTCTAACGGTTGTGGTTCGTGAACTGGTTCGATTTTCTCCATCGGGTTGACCGGTTCTGTCCTCGGTTTCCTTGTCTTTAAGGGATGGGGTTTACACCAAAGGAAGGGTGAATTATAGATGTGTCCCATATGAAGGCCCAAAAGATAATACATAAAGGCTGTACGACTTTTCTGGCCATGGTCATCAATGAAAAGCTTGAGGAGAAGGGACTTAAAGACATTCTGGTGGTTAAACACTATCAAGAGGTATTTATGGAAGAATTACTGAGACTACCCCCAAGACGACAGGTGGAATTCACTATATAAATAATACTAGGAACAAACCTCATATCTCAAGCCCCTTATCGCATGGCTCCAACAGAATTGAATGAGCAACTAGATGAACTATTGAAGAAGGATTTTATACGTCCTAGTCAGTCTCCATGGGGTGCACCAGTCCTATTCGTGAAGAAAAAAGATGGGAGCATGAGACTGTGCATAGATTATAGGAAGTTGAATTAGGTCACCATTAAGAACAGATACCCACATCCACGAATTGATGACCTATTCAATCAACTAAAAGGAGCAGCCTACTTCTCCAATATAGACCTTTGGTTGAGCTATCACCAACTCAGGATTCGAGAGGAGGACATTCCTAAGAGAACATTTCGATCCAGATATGGACATTATGAGTTTAGAGTGATGTCGTTTGGATTAATGAATGCCCCTGCAGCCTTCACGAATTTGATGAACCATATACTCACAAACCAGGTCAGAAAATGAAGAGCATTTGGCAACCACCTTGGAGATATTAAAGGAAAATCAATTATATGCAAAATTCTCCAAGTATGAGTTATGGCTGCGGGAGTTAAGATTCTTAGGGCATATCGTATCTAAGGATGGAGTCAAAGTAGATCCAGCCAAGGTGGAAGCCATATCAGATTGGAAGGCTCCAAGGAATCCTATAGAAATAAGAAGTTTCTTAGGATTGGCAGGATACTATAGACGGTTTGTGGAAGACTTTTCTAAGATAGCAGCTCCTCTAACTTGACTCACTAGGAAGGGAGTTGAGTATAAGTGGGATGAGAGATGTGAGAAGTCTTTTCAGGAGTTAAAGACTCGACTGACAACCACACCGGTACTCTCCTTACTTGACCCTAATATAGGAGAGTACACAATCTATAGTGACACATCCGGACAAGGACTCGGATGTGTGTTGATGCAACAAGGGAATATTATTTCTTATGCCTAGTGACAACTAAAGGTACATGAAAGAAACTACCCAACTCATGATCTGAAATTAGCTGCAATAGTGTTTGCCCTAAAGATATGGCGACATTATCTATACGGGGTTAAGTGTAGGATATACACAGATAACAAGAGTCTTAAGTACTTCCTAACTCAGAAAGAGTTGAATCTCTACCAGAGGAGATGGCTGGAATTGGTTAAGGATTATGACCTTGTGATAGAATATCACCCTGAAAAGGCAAATGTGGTTGCAAATGCTTTGAGCCGTAAGTACCAAACTAAGGCAGTGCAAGTAAAGACAAATTACATACCCCTGTTGCAACAATTGAGAAGAATGGAGGTGGACCTAAAAATGGACAAGCGGGAAGGGTGCCTGGTGGCAAATGTGGTAGTAAGACCCAGTCTCACCGAGCAGATCCAGACACAACAAAAAGCAGATAAGGAGCTTCAACCCTATCTGGATCCGATTAATAGGGAGACCCCTGATTTACTTCAAGGTTCTAGCCAAGTTTACAAAGTGCCTTGGGAACCAAGCTCCATTTGAGTACAGTGTTTCATCCTCAGACCGATGGACAGTCTAAACGAATGATTTAGACCTTGAAGGACATGCTAAGGGCATGCATACTCACCATGGACAAATGTTGGGAGGAATACTTGTGTCTAATGGAATTTGCTTACAATAATAACTATCAGACCTGTATTCAGATGGCTCCTTATGAAGCCCTTTAAGGACGACCTTGATGTACCCCTTTATTTTGGGAAGAAGTGGGGGAAAGGAATCTAGAAAGGCTCAAGCTAATTGAGGATGCCACAGAGAAAATCAAGTTAATAAGGAGTCGCCTTAAGGCCGTTCAGGACATGCAAAAGAGTTATGCGGACCATCGGAGGAGAGATCTGGAGTTTCATGTGGGAGACCAAGTATTTCTAAAAGCATACCCATGGAGGGGATACTTAGGTTTCTACAACGGGGAAAGTTGAAATCGAGGTATATCAGTCCTTATCCCATTGTCCAAAGGATAGGACTGGTGGCCTATAAATTGGAACTACCTCCAGACTTGGAGAGAATACATGATGTATTCCACATTTCGGTACTTCGGAAGTACCAGCCTGATCTGAACCATTTGTTGGACTGACCTCTACTAAAATTGGAAGAGAACTTGACCTATCAAACAGAACTGGTACGAATCATCGACCAGAGAGATAAAAACTTGAAGAATAAGAGGATTCCTATGGTCAAAGTTCTTTGGCAAAATGAACCCGTGCAAGAAGAGACATGAGAGACTGAAAGTGTATTGAGAGATGGTTACCCTCAATTATTTAACATGTAACTATTTTTGGGACAAAACCCCTAAAAGGAGGGGGGAGTTGTAAACCCATCCTTTGATAATAAGAAAAACCGGGAAAAGAACCAATCATTTCTAAAAAGAAAACTTTGTCAGGTTATAAACCGTGACCGATAGAGAAAGGGCAAACTGGAATATTTATAAGTTTCGAGTGATCTTAAGAGTCACAAAAGTCATGAGAAAGAACTTTAGGATGAATTGGATGTGAAAACCAAAGCAGTTAAGGTGAACTGGACCTGAATCGGATTGAATCAGTTTGAACCACTATTGAACCGTTTTCTAAATTCATTTTTCTAGGTAGCTTAGATAATTCAACTTGGAGAATTGAAGCCACCATGGGATAAAGAATGAATTTAGATAAATTTACAAAATTTTAATTTTGAAAAACTTTGTTGAATTGGGCCTAAACTGACCAGTTTAAGCTTTCAACCTGGTTCGGTTAGGTTCGAAACAGTGTCGTCTTCTTCCTTTAGATGACAACACTGTTCACTCGTCAGAAGATTGAGCAATGCTAGTGAAGAAGAAAAGTCTCCATTCAAGGAGTTTCAGGCAATGAATGACTGCCAAAAAGGTGCCAACCAGATGACCAAGGAGTCCCTGAGCTCCCTATATAAAGAACTCATCCTTATTCATCCTCCTCACACACAAAAATCCTCTCTCTCTCTACTGCTCCATTTTTCGGTGAAGCTCAAACCAAAGCTCCGACATTGGGATTTTTCTAAGCCAAGGAAGACGAGGATGGTTCTTTAGATTTGGTGAGAAGTCAGCTATCTGATGGTAGTCTCCATTTGATCCGAGGATCGTCGGAGAAAAGCCGGTGTGATCAGACAATGAAGCAGCTCCGACAGGACGAAGTTGCCCTTTTTGACTAAGCTAAAAATGACCAATTTGAGTCCTTCTCATGCGAAACCAAGCTCTCCCGACACTTTCACAATCCTCACACGACTGAATTAGAGTGGAAAGGTAAGCAAATTTGGCTACACTCTATAATTTTCGATTAGTGTTAGAGAAAGAACAGATGAAAGTTCATTGACCAAATTGTCCCTCAATTTGGTATGAATTGTTGTGATTCTTGATCCTAAGAGAAATCTTAGGATGAGAGCTATCTGCCCAGATCGAAAACTCAGACCGCCGCACCCCCGACGGTAAGCTTTCGAAGCTTTCTCTCTCCAAGTCCAATTTTCCGACGAAGCTCCGTTTAAGCTTAATTCAGACCCAAATGATGCGATTCAAAGTTCCATTAAATTGTGTGGAAGTGTAGAAACTCAATTTTACCTTCAATTTCAACAATGAAACCTAATTGAATAGTCAATTTTAAAGGAGGATATTAGGGGAAAATTTTGGAAAAAATTGGGCATTTCAAAAAATTGAGAGACTAAAGTGCAATTTCCCAAAAGCTGAGGGCAAATTGATAATGAAAAAGATGTTGGAGGACCAACTGGTCAAATATTGGAATTATTGGGCATCAAATTGCCATTTTTGTAAAGTAGCGGCAAAATGATAAATTTTAAAAAGTTAGGGACCAAATTGGAAATTTGGGAAACTTGAACCCTTTTTGGGATTTTGGATAAATTGAGGACCGATATTGAATTTTTGAAAGTTTTGGGACTCAAATTAGGGAAAAATTGGTATTAGGGTCCTAAAGTTCAAGGAAAAGAACTTTAGGGACCTAAATACAAATAATTAAAAAAGTTTGGGTATTTTGTTTATTCGTGAGGAATGAAGGCTATTAGGACAAATGATAATGAACAAGAATGTTCAAATCGTTTAGGAATACGAGGGACCAGGAGCACAAGTAAAGACAAGCTCACGCGGAGGTAAAGTGCGAAATAAGAGGAATACACTGCACTGTCGGGTGAGTGGCAATTTTGACATCATACCCGGTTGGGATGATAATCAACATGATGTTAAGCCATGAAAATTTTAATGAATGATATGATTTGGCCATGGTACCAAGACAAAACTAACATACTCGATGGACTTGCGGTAGTGAAACAAGACAGGTCGACGGATCAGTCTAGACAAACAGCTGCAGGTCGAGTCAAGAGTCGGGGCCATTGGACCAGTGGCACCAAAGATTAATGGCTTATATGGAAAATTATTGTTTGTGCTTGCACTGAGGTTCAGGACCAACAAAGATGCCCAAGAGGGGTAGTGATGCGTCTTAGGGGTTACTTGACGATATGGTGGAGATAAGGGCAGTTTGTCGTGCCAGCGGTCATGGTAGCTTGACGTAGCTTCATGCGCATGAGACTATGGTGAGGTCGAGATGAAGTCTTTGTCTTCATACGGACATGGAGTTTATTTTCAGGTTTGAGGGTTGGATGTCACATACTTCCACTCATTCCTAGGGTAAAAGTGGATGGGCTTCTATATAGGTGGCCGGTAAAGTTGCTGCGATGCCACAAGTGGGTGCAATGGACGGGTTGCCCTGCGAATGTGTGATCCCTTCATGATGATGGGTGTGTGTTGATTGTTAAACACACAGACCGTGGTTAATGATGTGTAATGGTTTTGAACACTGAGAAATTGAGGAAGAAAGGATTTTAAAGAAAATAAGGAGTCTAGCACACTCCAATTCAAATTATTTTCCAGAAACTCATGTTTCAAACACTATTCACTGAGTTGTCGAACTCACCCCCTCCCTTTACCCTTTTACAAGTAGCCGAGAGAAAAACCTACCTGCAGACTTTCTGCTAGCTAAACCTGAAAGACAAGTATGTAAATTTAATTCATTCAGTTTTGATTAATATTATTACCGGAAATGTACAAATACAAATGATGCCTTACTACTCATGGTTTAAAGAAGGGGAAAACCTTGAATAAATCGGGAGAGTGGCAGGTTTTTCCCAGGGATCCGACCAAACCAGGTCAGGGCGTGACAAAATGTCTAGTACAGACAAGACACCGTCAGATAGAGCAAGCCGACCGGAAGGAAGAGGAAGGGTAGAACAACCATAAAGGGCAAAAGGAGCCTAGTGGGCAAAAATGAGGAACAAGAATGGGGCCTTTTAGGAGAAATGATGATTACCATGCCCAAAGGAAGACAAGTACAACCCCACAAAGGAGAAACCCCTATTGCCCTAGGTGCCCGAAAAGCCATGAAGGGTTGTGTCGAGCATGCTTTGAATGCCAACAACTTGGACACTTTGCAAAGAGTTGTCCAGCCCTTCGAGGAAATACACAACGAAGTGACCATCAACCACCTGAAGAAAACCCAAGGGCACTAGACGGAGGACAAGACATAGTCACTACGTCGAGGGTACCAACCCGAGTATACAAACTCAACCAGGAGGAAGCACGAGATTAACCTAGTACTACAACTAGTACTTACCATAGCTCCCCTAGACCAATATAACCAAAAAGACATTAATTTGTTATCATTATAATTAATGATCCATTTCTTATAAAACTTGTGATGAAATACAAGTAAAAGAAAAATCCTAAGGACATACCCACCAAACCTCCAAAGAATGGTGAAGCCGGAAGGATGGCATCCGAGGATATTAGGAAAGTTAAGGTTAGATATCCTCAATGATGAATAAAAAGGAATTTTGAGAAAGAAGGGAAATGATTCTCCTAATAAGGATCAAGGAGTAGTAGAGATTACACACTAAGAAGGTCAACAAGATGGGATGGTGAGGAGTACACAAAATAAGACTCGATGATCGGAGATACCTCGGATAGGAAAGTTAAGGGTGAACTAGGAAATTAAGGTCGGTAAATGATTAAAGGTGCACAAATGCTCTAAAGGGTGTAAGAATGTGTTGGGAGGGAACCTTCAAGAGGGAGCCTTGACTTGAAGGACATAGTATAGAAAGAAAACCGTTAAAGGAAGAACTCCCCAAATAAAGGAATCGTGAAATGTTCAGGAACAAACAAGACTAAGTAAAGTGATCGACACTGTTATGTAAGGCATGACGTCAAAGGCAAGATGGATGAGAGGACAATGGTAAAGGTAGTCGAGAAATACTACTAGACGAAGAGAGATAAAGCTATACGATCCCCGAAAGGTTGGAAGGTTGAGAACAACCATTATAGAAGTGTTCTAAAATTTAAAATTGTCAAAGACAGGTTCTAAAGTATGTCATGCTATAAGGGATGTTTAAGCCCAACAATCCCAAGGAAAAATGTCACTCAAGTAAGGAAGAGTTAGTCGGTAAGCATGATGAGGTCAGACCTAATTTTGATCAAAGTTGATAACAGATGGAGGAAGGGTCAAAATAGGACAAAGGGGTAATAACACCAAAACCTGTGAAAACATGTACGTAATGCTCGGAAGAACACCGAGCTAAGGGTTTCAATGATAAAGATAATATCTAGACATGGGAACGATTGGGCATCTTGGAACTCCCAATCCTGAAATTATGAGCAAGAACCCTTAGGAGAAAGAATCTTGCCTTAAGTAGAGAAGGAAGTGAACTTAAGGTTGTACCTTGGAGTAATGGGTAAGACATGCCTAATTATTATAAACTCCATGGAGTGAGTAAATAATGGAAAGGAAAAGAAATTCCTTAAGTGAATTGTAAAACCCATCCTTTCGAGCTAAGGAAAACCGAGAAAAGAACCGATTCAAAAACCTGATCAATTGTGAATTGGAAATTTAGGAATTTACAACTCCCATGTGATCCAAATGGTTCAAAATACTATAGAAAAGAAACTTAGGATGAATTGGAAGAGGAAAATTAGACCGGTTTGGGTGAACTAGGTCCAATAGGATTGAATCGGTTTATGAACCGAGTCAGTTCATGAACCAGAACCGATAGAGATCGGGCAAAACAAAGGAATTCAACTCTATTGTACTCCAAGGAAATTCATAAACCTTGGGAAGTAACCTTAGAACAAAGTGGGAGAGAAAAACTAGACCGGTTCGGGTGAACCGAACCCGAACCGGATTGAACTAGTTTAAGGACAAGTCGGTTTATGAACCAGAATCGATAAAGTGATGGTAAACTAGGAATTATATGGAGCCTAAGTGACCCAAGGAGTCACAAAAGACATAGAAATGGACTTGTGAAGGAATTGGGGATGAAAACCAAGCTGGTTCAGGTGAACTAGATCCGAACCAGTTCGGATCGGTTTGAACTACTATTGAATCGAATTCTAAATTCATTTTTATAGGTGGCTTAAATAATTAAAATAGGAGATTTGAGGCCACCATTGGATATAGAATGAATTTATAAATTTTTAAATTTGAAAAACTCGATCGAATGGGGGGTGAACCGACCGATTTAAGCTTTGAACCCAGTTTAAACCAGTCCGGTCTGGTTCGGAACAGTGTCATCTTCTTCCTCAGGATGACAGCACTATTCACTCGCTGAGACTGAAGAAACGTCGGCGAAGAAGAAACACCTTTGTTTGGTACGTTTCAGGTCATCAATTCCTATCATAACAGTGCCAAAGGGATGGCCAATGGGCCCACGAGCTCCTTATATAAAGAGCCCCTCTCCATTCATCCTCTCCACACCTGAAAAGCTCTCTCTCTCTTAGTTGCTTAGTTTTCCAGCGAAGCTCGAACCAAAGCTCCGATATAGGGTCAATTCTGAGCCAAAGAAGGCAAGGTCAGGTTCATTTGAACCGAGGAGAAGTCAGCTACACGGTGGTAGCATCTGTTCATCCCGACAGTCATCGGAGAAGCGCCGGCGTGATCAAACAGTGAAGTAGCTTCGGTAGACCGAAGCTGCCCTATTTCAACTAAGTTGAAATCGGCCAATTCGAGCCCTCCTCAGGCCAAACCAAGCTCTCCTGACACCATCTTAGCCCTTCCACAGCCGAATTAGGACCGAAAGGTAACCCAATTCGGCTCCCCTTTACAATTTTAGATCGTTGTTAGAGAGAGAGTTCACCAAATTTTGATGAAGAAATTCTAATCCAATTCAACATCAATTGATGTCATTCTTGATCATAGGAAGAGCCTCTAGAGGAGAGCTACCTGCCCAGATAGAGAGCTCCGATCGTCACGCCCTCACCGGTGAGAAATCGAAGCTTTCTCTCTCTAAAGTCTATTTTTCGGTGAAGCTCCGTTTGAGCTCGTTCCAACATTAAAATATGCTATTCAAAGTTTCTTAGAATTGTATGAACATGTAGAAACTCAATTTCAACTCCAATTTCAACAATTAGAGCTATTTGATTGGTCAATTTGATGAAATTAAATTCGACAATGTTGAAGAGTTGAAATTGGGGAAAAATTGGGGGTTTTTGAAAATTCGAACGAACAAAATGTAATTTTCTAAAATTGAGGGTCAATTGGTCATGATAAGAATATTTGAGGGCCAATTGAGAAATTTTGGAATTTTTGGGGCAAAATTTACCATTTTTCTAAAGGGCAAAATGGTAATTTTGGAAAAATTAAAGGACCAAATTAATAATTTGGGAAATTAAACCCCTTTGTGTGAAATAAAATGATTTCAGGTCCTAAGATAAATTTTAGAAGTTTTGGGACTCGAATTTAGGAAAAAACCTAGCAATAGGGACTTAAAGTTAAAGAAAAATAACTTTAGGGACCTAATTGCAAATATATGTAATGTTGGGTTTTCTCATTCATTTGGAACGAATGAGGGCTATTAGGCCAAAGAATAATGAACAATTATGTTCATTTTGTGTAGGAGAACAAGATATCGGGAACGCCGATCGAGGTCTAGCTTGCTAAGGACAGAACCCGACTAAGTGGAATTTCACTGCACTATCGGGTGAGTAGGATTATGTATCATACCCGGTTGGGGATGATAAGTACCTTGGTATAGAAGCCCACCGCTTAGTGGTATGTTTTAATCATCAGTATTTAGAGAAAGTGATGTGAAATTTGTGCGAAAAAACTACTTACGGATTGTAAGTAGATTATAACTGGTTGGTATGATGAAACTTATTCGAAGGAAGTTGAAAACCCGTTCATCAGTTATGAATGGAGATGTCCTTATACCAGTCGGTATAATGGATAGTAAAAACCTATTTTTGTCAGAAGTGTTCTCCCCTGACTATGTGCCAATGCTTAAACTATTTGGGAGACCTTCTTGACGGGAGCTCGAATAGCTCTTATAGGCTGGGGGCCTCGATTTTGGAACTTGAGGGCTAAAATGCCAATTTTTGAAAAACTCGAACAGTGGGCCATAGGCCAATGGACATGAGCAGGAGCTCGTAAAAGAACTTGATATATATATATATATATATGTGCCATTAAAACTTAATAAGTGAATTGTTTGGTCATGGTACTAAGGCAGGTCCGACATACACAATCAACCAGTAGCAGTGCAACATGACAGGTCTCCAGACCAGTCAGACAAACAACTACATGTTGATTTGAAGGTCGGGACCATTGGGACAAATGGTACCACATATTACATGGCAAATTTAAGAAAACTTTGCTTGTGCATGCACCATGAGTACGGGATCGTCAAGATGCCCATGAGGGGTAGTGATGTATCCTAAGGGCCTTGGACGACCCAGTGAGTATAAGGGCAGATCATCGTTCCAGGTGTCTATGCGAAATCTGGAGTAGCATCAAGCGCATGCGACCGGGGTGGGGACGGGGTGAGGTCTCTGTCCTCATATGGACATGAAAAAGTGATTTCAGGATTGTGGGTCAGATGTCGCATACATCCACTCATTCCCATGGTAGAAGTGGTCATACTTCTATCTCGGTGGTAGGAAAAGTCGCTCCGAAGCCACTAGCGGGCTCAGTAGTGATACTGACTTGCGAATGTGTGTAACCTTTATAATGAAGGATGCGTGTTGGGTGATGACACACCGGTAACTAAGAAATAAGGGGAAAACCCGAATTTTTAAAGTAAGGGATTTTTGAAAGGAAAGGAGCCTAGCACACTTCATATAAATATTTTTCTTAAAAGTTAAAAGTAGACCTTTTGAAAAAAACCATTCACTGAGTTGTAGAAACTCACCCCTCTTTTCTACCCCTTTTCAGGAAAAGGGAAAATAACTAGAAGTAACATCGAGCCTTACCCTTTTTCAGGTACGGTTAAATTTGTCTTTAAGCTTGCATTTTATTTGATATATGACTTCTAGGGAACAAGGTTGGAATTTCTCCTGGCTCCTCTTGACTAAAAGATGGGGGAAACTCCTCTTGAACCGAGAAAGAGCGGCGTGTTGTTCACGGGGATCCAACCAAACTGGGTTGGGGCGTGACATGAATGATATAAAAAGGGGCTAACTAAAAGAACAACCAAAGAATTAGCATTTCAAGCAAACCCCATATTGACACCAAAGGAAATTATTCCTGATGAAAAGATTGCTAATTAAGTTTTTGGGGACAAAACTCCTAAAAGGAGGGGAGAGTTGTAAACCCCATCCCTTAAAGACAAGGAAATCGGGGAAGGAACTATCAATCCAGGGGAGAAAACTGAACCGATTGACAAACCCCAACCGTTGGAGAAAGGGCAAAACGGGAAATTTACAAATCTTGAGTGACCTAAATAGTCATAAAATTCATGGAAAAGGACTTTGGGATGAATTGGAAGTGATAACCAGACCGGTTCAGGTGAATTGGACCTGAACTGGATTGAACCGGTTTGAACCACTATTGAACCGATTTCTAAATTCATTTTTCTACGTGACTTGAAAAGTTCAAATTGGATAATTGAGGCCACCATTGGATAGAGAATGAATTTAGATTAATTTTAAAAATTTTAATTTTGAAAAACTCGATTGAATCGAGCCTGAATCGACCGGTTTAAGCGTTGAACCCGGTTCGGATGGGTCCGGTCCATTTCGAAATAGTGTCGTCTTCTTCCTTCAGATGACAACACTATTGACTCGTCGAAAAAGCGAGCAGCGCTGGTGAAGATGAAAAGTCTCTGTTCAGGGCATTTTTGGCCATGAATGATCGCCATAAAGGCGCAAATCAGATGACCAAGGAGTTCCCAAGCTTTCTATATAAAGAGTTTCTCCTCATTCATCCTTTTTATAACTAAAAACTCCTCTCTCTCTACTACTCCAATTTTCGGTGAAGCATGAACCAAAGCTCCAACTTGGACATTTTTTTAGCCAAATAAGGCGAGGTTGGGTTCCTTAGATTTAGGGAGAAGTCATTTAAACCCCGCCCTTTTGAGTTAAGGAAAATCGGGAAAAGAATCGGTCAAACCGACTGTGAAAAAAAGAATCAGTTCACAAACCCGATCATCAGAGAATGAGCAATTTGTGAAATTTACAACTCCCAAGTGACTCAAAGGGTTCATAAAGTCATGGGAAAGAACCTTAGGAAAAAATTGGAAGAGAAAATCGACCGATTCAGATGAACTGAATCCAATTGGATTGAACTAATTTATGAACCGGAACCAATAGAGAAAGGGCAAACCGAGAAATTTATGGATCCCGAGTGACTAAAAAGTAACAAAAGTCAAGAAAATGGACTTTGGGATGAATTGGAGATGAAAACCAAACAGGTTCAGGTAAACCAGATTGAACTGGTTTGAACCACTATTGAACCATATGCTAAATTCAATTTTCTAGTGGCTTAGAAAATTTAAATTTCAGATTTGAGGCTGCCATTGGATAGAAAATGAATTTAGAAATTTTTAGATTTGAAAATTTTAGTTGAATTGGGGTTGAACCGACCAGTTTAAGCTTTGAACCTAGTTAGTTCGGACTGGTCTGGTCTGGTTCGGAACAGTGTCGTCTTTTTCCTTCACATGACAGTACTCTTCACTCACTGGAAAATTGAGCAGCGCTGACAAATATAAAAAGTCTCCAGCCAGGGAGTTTTAGGTAATGAATGACCACCATTAAGGTGCCAATCGGACAGCCAAGAAGTCCACAAGCTTCTTATATAAAGAGCCCCTCCTCATTCATACTCTCCACACTTGAAAACTCAATTCTCTCTTAGCTGCTCAAATTTCTGGTAAGGCTCAAACTAGAGCTCCAATATAGGGTCTTTTCTGAGCCAAAGAAGGCATGGTCAAGTTCTTTAGGACCGGGGAGAAGTCAGTACATGCTTGTAGTCTCCATTTGCTCCAACGGTCGCTAGAGAAGCGCCGACGTGATCAAACAGTGAAGCAGCTCTGATAAACCGAAGCTACCCTATTTCGGTCAAGTTGAAATCGGCCAATTCGATTCCTTCTCAGACCAAACTAAGCCCTCCCAACACCTCCACAGTTCTTCTACAGCTGAATTACATTTGAAAGGTAAACCAATTTGGCCCCTTTTGCAATTTCCGACTGGAGCTAGAGAGAGAACCGACAGAATTTTAATGATAAAATTCTCACTCAATTCATCATCAATTGATGCAATTCTTGATCCTAGGAGGAACATTAGGACAAGAGCTACATGTCCAGATTGAAAGCTCGGACCGTCGCGCCCCCAATAGTAAGCTTTCGAAGCTTTCTCTCTAAATCCTGTTTTTTGGCGAAGCTTCATTTAAGCTCATTCCTGCACCA
Source organism: Trapa bicornis (assembly GCA_030064425.1). Classification (NCBI taxonomy): domain Eukaryota; kingdom Viridiplantae; phylum Streptophyta; class Magnoliopsida; order Myrtales; family Lythraceae; genus Trapa; species Trapa bicornis. The sequence continues at coordinate 17,369,560 of CM057761.1, forward strand.
AATCCTGCGATTCAAAGTGTAGTTGAATGATATGAGGGTGTAGGAACTTTAATCTAACTTCAATTTAAAAAATTAAACTCATTTGATTAGTCAATTTGATGAAATCAAATTTGACTAAGTTAAAAAGCTGAAATTGAGCGAAAATTGGCAGAAATTTGGAATTTTCAAAATTTTGAGATACTAAAGTGCAATTTTATAAAATTGAGGGCCAATTGGGCATGATTGGAGGACCAATTGGCAATTTTGGAATTTTTTGAGCAAAACTTACCATTTTTGTAATGTAGGGGCAGAATGGTAATTTTGGAAAAGTTTGGGGACCAAATTCAAAATTTGGGAAATTGAACCATTTTTTGTGAAATTGAATAAATTGAGGTCCTAAGGTGAATTTTAAAAGTTTTGTGACTCAATTTGAGGAAAAAACCATCATTAGGGACTTAAAGTTGAAGAAAAATAACTTTAGGAACCTAATTGCAAATAAATAAAAGTTTGGTTTTTCTCATTCATTTAGAATGAATGAAGGCTATTAGACCAAGAGATAATGAACCGATATGATCATATTGTGTAGGAACACGAGGTACTGGGAATGCCAGTAAGGACAAGCTCGCGTGAATACAAAGAACCGGTCTAATGGAATTCACTACATTAACGGGTGAGTGGGATTTTGTAACATACCTAGTTGGGGATGATAAGTACCTCAAAATGAAAACCCACTACCAAGTGGTATTTTAAATATCACAACTTAGTGGAGTGATGTGAAAATCATGTGGAAAAACTACTTATCGGTTGTAAGTAGATCTTACACGGTTGGAATGATGAAACTTACTCGAAGGAAGTTGAAAACTCATTCATCGGTTATGAGCGGAGATGTCCTTATACTCGGTTGGTATAATGGATAGCTGAAAATATATTTTTGTCGGAAGTGCTCTCCCCTGACTGTGTGCCAATGCTTAAAAAATTTGGGTGACCTTCTTGACAGGAGCTCGAATAGCTCTTATAGGTCAGGGGCCTCAGTTTTGGAACTTGGGTGCTATTATACCCAATTTTGAAAATCTCAAACAAGTGGGCCATAGGCCAGTGGGCACAAGCCAGAGCTTGTAAAAAACATGAGATATGTTCCATAAAACTTTAATAAATGAATTGTTTGGCCATGGTACCAAGATAGGACTGACATATTTAGTCAACTAGTGGTAGTGTGACATGACAGGTCTCAGAACTAATCAGGACAAGTAGCTGTAGGTTGAGTTGAGAGTCGGGGCTGTTGGACCACTGGCACCACAGATTATATAGCATGATAAGAAAATACTGTTTGTGCATGCACTATGAGTACGAGATCATCAAGACGCCCATGAGGGGTAGTGATGCAACCTAAGGGCCCTAGATGACCTGGTGAGTATAAGGGCAGCTCATCGTGCCAGATGACCATGCGAAATTTAGAGTAGCACTAAGCGCATGAGACCGGGGTGGGGACGAGATCATGTCTTTGTCTTCATACGGACATGAAGAATTGATTTCAGAATTTTGGGTCGGATGTCGCGAACATCCACTCATTCTCAGGGTAGAAGTGAACGTACTTCTATCTGGGTGGCCGGTAAAGTCGCTTCGAAGCCACAAGTGGGTTTAGTGGACGTACTGACCTGCAAATGTGTGTTTAACCTTCATGAGGAAGGATGTGTGCTGGGTGATGACACACTATGATTAAATAAAGAAATGGTGGTAAAAATCGAGATTTGAAATCAAAGGACTTTTGACAGAAAGGAGTTTGGAACACTCCAAAACAAATCTTTTTCCTAAAGTTAAAAGTTTTGAAAACCCATTCATGAGTAGTTGTACTCACCCCCTCCCTTATATCCCTTTCAAGAAATCCCGAAAAGCCTACCATTAAAGACCATCAACTAAGATGCCTGTGAGACAAGTATGATGAATTTAAAATGTTATGCAGTTTTGATTATGTTATTCCAAGAAAAGGTGCCGATTTAAAGGATGCCTTACTCTTTACGGTTTTTAATAAGGGAAACCCTTTAATAAACCGGGAGAGTGATGGGTTGATCAGGGGGATCGGACCAAACTGGGTCGGGGCATGACAGTTTGCATTAGGGACCTAAAGTTAAGGAAAAAGAACTTTTGGGACCTAAATGTAAATAATTGAAAAGTTTGGGCATTTTGCTCATATGTGAGGAATTAGGGCTATTATGCCAAAAATTAATAAACAAGGATGTTCAAATCATGTAGGAGCACGAAGAACTGGAAATGCCAATAAGGATAAGCTCGTGTGGAGGACAAAAAGCCGACTAAGAGGAATACACTACACTCATCAGGTGAGTGGAATTATTAACATCATACCCGGTTAGGATGATGAGTACCTTAGAAATGAAAAACCACTATTATGTGGAATTTTGACATCACACCTATTAGGAGAGATGTGAGAATTATGTGAAAAAACTACTTATCAGTTGTAAGTAAATCATACCCGGTTGGTATGATGAACTTCCCAGAAGGATGTAGAAAACCCGCTTACCGGTTATAAGCGGAGATGTCATCACACCCAGTGGGTGTGATGGATGAGTTGAAAAGTTATTTTGTCAGAAGTGTTCTCCCATAACTGTGTGCCAATGTTTAAAACTTTTGGAATACCTTCTTGATGAGAGTTGGAATAGCTTAGATAGGCCAAAGGCCTTGATTTTGGAACTTGGGGGCTAAAATGCCCGGTATTGAAAATCACGTATAGTGGGCCCAAGGCCAGTTGGCATGAGCATGAGCTTGTATACAAACATGATGTCACGCCTTGTGATCAACCCGCTGCTTTCCCGGTTTATTAAAGGGTTTCCCCTTATTATAGACTGAAAAGAGTAAGGCATCCTATAAACCTGCACCTTTTCCTAGAATAACATAAATCAAAATTGGATAACATTTTAAATTCATCATACCTGTCTCACAGGCGTCTTAGTTGATGATCTTTAAAAGTAGGCTTTCCAGAATTTCCTTAATGGGATATAAGGGAGGGGTGAGTACGACTACTCAGTGTATGGGTTTTCAAAGCTTTTAACTTTAGGAAAAAGATTTGTTTGGGAGTGTGCCTAACTCCTTTCTTTCAAAAGTCCTTTGATTTCAAATCTCAATTTTAACCACCATTTCTTTATTTTATCATGGTGTGTCATCACCCAACACACATCATTCATCATGAAGGTTAAACACACTTTCGCAGGTCAGTACGTCCACTAAACCCACTTGTGGCGTCAAAGTGACTTTACCAACCACCTAGATAGAAGTACGTCCATTTCTACCCTGAGAATGAGTGGATGTTTGCGACATCCGACCCTCAATCCCGAAATGAATTTTTCATGTGCGTATGAGGATAGAGCCCTCAACCCGCAGTTGTTTGTCTTGACTAGTCCCTTGACCAGTCATGTCGCACTGCCGCTAGTTGACTAAGTATGTCGGTCCTATCATGGTACCATGGCCAAACAATTCCTTTATTTAAAGTTTTATAGCATATAACTCAAGTTTGTTTATGAGCTCTTGCTCGCGCCAATTGGCCTTGGACACACTATACGAGATTTTCAAAATTGGGCATATTAGCCCCCAAGTTCCAGAACCGAAGCCATCGGCCTATAAGAGTTATTCGAGCTCCCTTCAAGAAGGTCTCCCAAATCGTTTAAGCATTGGCACACAGTCAGGGGAGAGCACTTCCAACAAAAATTTATTTTTAACTATACATTATACCGACTGGGTATAAGGGCATCTCCTTTCATAACCGATGAACGGGTTTTCAACTTCACTCGAGGAAGTTTCATCATACCAACCGGGTATGATCTACTTACAATTAGTAAGTAGCTTTTCTGCATGTTTTTCACATCACGTCTTTGCATTGTGATGTTTAAAATACCACTTAGTAGTGGGTTTTCATTTCGAGGTACTTATCATCCCCAACTAAGTATGATATAAAATCCCACTCACAACCTGTAAGTGGTTTTTAACTTTAAGTTGTGCTCATCATCCCAACTGGGTATGACGTTAGTAAACCCACTCATCCGTTAATGTAGTGAATTCTACTAGACCGACTCTTTGTATTCACATAAACTTGTCCTTGTTGGCATTCCCAGTACATCGTGTTCTTACACGATATGTACATCTCAATTCATTATCCTTCGACCTAATGGCCTTCATTCATTCCCAATGAATGAGAAAATTAAACTTTTATTTATTTGCAATTAGGTCCCTAAAGTTATTTCTCTTTAACTCTAGGTCCAAGATGCCAGTTTTTCCTAAAATTGAGTCCCGAAAATTTTAAAATTTATCATAGGACCTCAATTTATTCCATTTAACAGAAAGGGGTTTAATTTTCCAAATTTCCAATTTGGTCCCCTAACTTTTTCAAAATTACCATTTTGCTCTTCCTTTACAAAAATGGTAATTTTACCACAAAAATTCTAAAATTCCTCAATTGGCCCTCTAACATTTTAATCAAGCTTAATTGATCCTTAATTTTAGAAAATTGAATTTCGGTTCTTCAAATTTTCGAAAATCCCCAATTTCCCCCCAATTCCAACTTCTTAACATTGTCGAATTTGATTTCATCAAATTGACCAATCAAACATTTCCAATTGTTAAAGTTGAAGTTGAAATTGAATTTCTACATGTTCATACGATTCTTTAGCAATTTGAATCGCTAGTTTTTACGCCAGAACGAGCTCCAAAGGAGATTCGACGAAAAATGGACTGTAGAGAGAGAAAGCTTCGAAAGCTTTCCGTCGGGGGCACGACGGTCCAAGCTTTCAATCTGGGCAGATAGCTCTTGTCCTGAGGTTTATCCTTGAATTAATAATCACACCAATTGATGCCAAATTGAGTTAGAATTTCATAATCGAAATTCTGCTAGTTCTCTTTCTAGCACCAGCCGGAAATTATAGAGTGGAGCCAAATTGGCTTACCTTTTAGTCCTAATTCGGCCGTGGGAGGGCTGAGGAAGTGTTGGGAGGGCTTGGGTTAGCTTGAGGAGGGCTCAAAATGGTTGATTTCAACTCAACCAAAATAGGGCACCTTCGGTCCGCCGGAGCTGATTCAATGTTACATCACGCCGACATTTCTCCGGTGACCCTCGGAGCAAACGGTGACTACAGGCATGTAGCTAACTTCTCCACGGTTCTTAAGAACCCAACCTCACCTTCTTTGGCTTAGAAAAGACCTTATATCAAAACTGTGGTTCCAGCTTCACCGAAAAAGTAAGCAACTGAGAGATAGTGAGCTTTTTAGATATAAAGAGGATGAATGAGGAGGAGGTCTCTAAATAGGAAGCTTGGGGACTCCTTGGCCATCTGATTGGTGCTTTCATAATAGGCATTGATGGCCAGAAACATATTGAATGGAGACGTTTCTTCTTTGCCGGCGCTGCTTCAATTTTCTGGCGAGTGAACAGTGCTGTCATCTGAAGGAAGAAGATGACACTATTCTGGACCAGTCCGAACTGGGTTCGAAGCATAAACTGGCCAAATCACCCCACATTCGACCGAGTTTTTTAAATCTAAAAATTTCTAAATTCATCTAAATTCATTTTCTATCCAATTGTGGCCTCAAATCTCAAATTTGATATATTTAAGCCACTTAGAAAAATGAATTTAGGATTCGATTCAATAGTGGTTCAAAGCAATCCAAACCGATTCGGATCCAGTTCACTTGAACTGGTTTGGTTTTCATCTCCAATTCCTTCACAAGTCCATTTCCATGACTTTTGTGACTTTTTAGGTTACTTAGGGTCCATAAAGTTACTAGTTTACCATCTCTCTATCGGTTCCGGTTCATAAACCTACTCGATTCTTAAACTGGTTTAATTCGGTTTGGGTCCGGTTCACCCGAACCAGTCTAGTTTTTCTCTCCCACTTTGTTCTAAAGTTCCTTCCCAAGATTTATAAATCTCTTCAAGTCACAAGGGATCCATAAATTTCCCTGTTTTCCCTTTCTCTATCAGTTCCGGTTCATGAACTGACTCGGTTCATAAACCGGTTCAATCCAATTGGATCCGATTCATCTAAACCGGTCTACTTTTTCTCTTCCAATTTGTCCTAAGGTTCTTTTCCAAGGTTTTATGAACCCTTTGGATTACTCGAAAGTTGTAAATTTCCAAATTGCCCGTTCCCAATTGATCGGGTATGTGAATCGGTTCAATTTTCTTACTCGGTTTGATCGGTTCTTTCCCCGATTTTCCTTAACTCAAAATGGCGGGGTTTACAACTCTCCCCTCCTTTTAGGAGTTTTGTCCCCAAAACTTAATTGGCAACATTGCATGAGGAATTATTTCCTTTGATATCAATTTGGTGTTTGCTTAACATGCAAACTCTTCTCTTTTTCTTCCAACTAGCCCTATTTACATCTTTCACCTAAGGAATTGCTTTTCCTTTATATCATTTACTCCCTTCATGTAGTTTATCATAACTAGATATACCTTACTTAAGGGTATATCCTTAGATTCACATCTCTCTTTGCTTATAGCAACATTTTCCCCTTTGAGGTCCCATACTCAAAATTGGGAGTTCCAAGATACCAAACCATTCTCGTGTATAGTTAACCTCTTGGTCGTTGCAACCCTTAGCTCGGCATCCTTTAGAGCGTTACGTACCTATTTTCATGGATTTCCTTGTCATCACCTTTTCGTCCTCCTTTATTTGTTGCTCATTACAATTCAATCCATATTTTAGGTTTGAAATTGTCATTTTTACTAACTGACTCTATGTCCTTATTTTGAGTCATGTTTTCCTCAGGACTGTTGGGTTTACCTGCCCTTTATAGCATGACATTTTCTAGATCTTCTCTCTATGTCCCATAGATTTCCAGAACACCTCCTTTAGGATTATTCCTAACTTTCCAACCTCTTAGGAATTGTATAACTTCATCCCACTTTTCTTTTGTTAGTATTCCTTGACTACCTTAACCGTTGTCCACATCAACTTATAAAATTGTGTCGTTTCTCCTTACCCACTCGCCCTTTTTCAACTTCCTTATTGGGTCTTTCTGGTTCAAATTATTTGATTTCTAGATGTTTTACTGAAATGTTAGGATTCATCCTTTCTTAGGTCCATCCTCGTTCCCAATAATATCCTTTACTCAAGGATTTCCTTTGGCCTTAATCCACTCTTACTTGTTCGTAAACATTTCATAGTTCATTATTCCCGTTTGACACTTTTTAGTCTATTGTTTTGTTTGGGAAGTTCCGTTTTTATGATTTCATTCTCTAATATGTCCTTCAAGGCAGAGACTTTCATTCTTGGAGCTACATGCTCGACCTTCTTACCATTCCTTGAAGGTTTCTTTCTCCCTTTCTTCGCACCCCTATCTATGTTAGGGCATCTATTTGCTTTGGATCCTTCTCTATCCACAACTTTTGTTTTATCCCTTATTCCTTACATGGGATACTTCTGATTATTGGTTTTATTTCATGCATTCCATACTATGCTCAGTTGTCCACTCTTTAGGCTTCATATGTGCATGTCGACTATGATCCGTCTTACCAATTGTGGTTATTCCTTCTTAGCCACATCTTATTTGGAGAACTTACTTTCCCAACGTTTCTCAAATATTCTTTCCTTTATTACCTTAGTATGGGTTGTCCACTCATTTATACTTGTCACAGCATCTTTTGATGCTAACCTTTAATTTATTTCTGTTTAAGGAGGGTTCACATCCTCATTTCAAAATCTCCTGTTCGTCCTTTGTGAGGCTCGCTTAACCATCTTAAGACTTTAAATTATAAATCTGGTCTTGGCCATTGATTTCTTTTAAAGATTTTCCTTTGTTCTTCTTTTCCAATGATTTGGCCTTTTCACTTCTCCCTTCTATATCGTGGTTTAAATCCATGGTTCTCTTGAAAACCAGTTCTTTAACTACATCTTTCTCACTATTTTTCTGATCCAATCATCTGGGCAGCTGTATCACTCGTCCTTCATGCCCATCCTTTTGTTCTTCATAGAGTGTAGTCTTTACTACATCTCAGCCTTTCTTAGGATTCTTTTTTACCATCCCATTGTTACTAATTCTACTTGGTTCTCCTGTAATTGTTATTTGGCTCTATTACTCTTCCAAAGCAGGTCATAATTGGCCTCCGGTACATTCTTCCTTCAAGAAGTTTCTAATGATGGGTTGGTTCATTGCACTCAACATTATGTCCATCTACCAACAAATGATTCCTTTGAGGTACTTAGTTGTATGCATTCCTCCAAAGTTTACTTCCATCGTATATTTCTTTATGGAGCATTCAAATCTTTCTTATTTCAAGATTTCTTGACAATTATATGAGAGGCTTGCCTATTCCTTTCTTTTGTCATGTTGGTCCGAAATTCCTATTTGACTTCATTACTTTTTCGAAGGTGATTCATTCCTGTAATCCCGATACATCTCGTTTGTCATCAAATGTTCATCTTGTCTTCTCTTATGGTTGCTCTCCCTTCTTTGCTCCCAACATTTAGAATTTTCTTCTTTCAAGGGAGAGTTCTCTTTGTTCTATTTGTGGTTTATCAAGGTCCTACCTTTAGTCCCTTTTATTTTTCTTCCTACCATTTGAAGACCTTACTTTTGGGATGTAATTGAAGTTCCGAGTAGGAGTTGTATTTCTACAGTTGGTATCCTTTTGGGTTTGCTATAGTTGTAGGGGCATTATTCTTGGAAAATATTGCCCTTACTCCTGGTGGTGTGGGACAGTTTTCCTTTCACTTTGTGTCCTATTCCCCTATAGGTTAACTTGATTCTTGTCCTTAGTAGGGTTGGGCACTTCTCCACGCAGTATCCCTATTGTTCATACTTGTAATTACGTGAACATAAGTGATTCGTCCTGGCATTTTTTTTTAGGAAATTGTTAGTTTTGGTGCTCATTCGTCCTTGAGTTTGGATACCTTGAGAGTTTTTTTTTGTGGAGTCTTCCTTGTCAATTGCTCACTCTAAGAGTCCTCCTAGATTTCTCGATTCCCAAATTCCATTTCCTTAACTTGGATGGGATTCTCTTTAGTTTCTATGGTAGTACAGGCTTATTTGGCCACTTTCTTTGGGGCCATCTTCCTTGAAGATCACATCATTTGAGGAATAGGGTTTTTAGGAATTTGGAGTTCTTCATTAATAGATGAGTACAATATGTTGGGTGTTTTGGTCCCATTTATAGAAAATGATCACAAAACAACTAAGGAACTACAAAATTCTTGATAAGTGTCCTCATATGTAAGGTTATATGCCCCTTTGCAAGCGTTTATGGCTTCACACTTGGCTTCCTTTATACTTAGAGTTGTGCCCTCAATAGGTCCTAACACCATTCTCCGGGATATTTCCCCATTTTCTCTATTGAGATTCCTACTATGCCTCAGACATTTGGGAAGCTTCTAGGGTAGTCTTCCTATGAAGATAGGGTGTTGAGTAGAGCCAATCCTAGTTTTCTTGGTTATTCTCCTAGGAGCTATCTGAAATTTTTTTGATAAATCCTATCATTTACTATATTTTATAATATTGATTATGTATTTGAGGAAACATGCTCTGATACCACTCAAGTTGTCATGCCTCGACCTGGTTTGATAGGATCCCCGTGATCAACCCACCACTCTCCCAGTTTATTAAAGGGTTTCCCCTTATAATAGACCGTAAAGAGTAAGGCGTCCTTTAAACCTGCACATTTTCCTAGAATAACATAAATCAAAACTGCATAACATTTTAAATTCATCATACCTGTCTCATAGGCATCTTAGTTGATGATCTTTAAGGGTAGTCATTCCAGAATTTCCTGAAAGCGATATAAGGGAGGGGTGAGTACAACTACTCAATGAATGGGTTTTCAAAACATTTAACTTTAGGAAAAAGATTTGTTTGGGAGTGTTCCAGACTCCTTTCTTTCAAAAGTCCTTTGATTTCAAATCTTGTTTTTACCACCATTTTTTTATTTTATCATGGTGTGTCATCACCCAACACAAATCCTTCATCATGAAGGTTAAACACACATTCGTAGGTTAGTACATCCACTGAACCTACTTGAGGCGTTGGAGCGACTTTACCAGCCACCTAGATAGAAGTACATCCACTTCTACCTTGAGAATGAGTGGATGTTCATGACATCCGACCCTCAATCCCGAAATGAATTCTCCATGTCCGTATGAGGATAGAGACCTCATCCCATCCCCACCCCGGTCTCACGAGTTTGGTGCTACTCCAAATTTTGCACAGTCACCTAGTACGAGGAACTGCCCTTATACCCTCCAGGTCGTCAAGTGCCCTTAGAATGCGTCACTACCCCTCTTGGGCATCTTGATGGTCCTGTAATCACAGTGCATGCACAATCAGTGTTTTCTTATCATGCCATATAATCTGTGGTGCCACTAGTCCAACGGCCCCGACCCTCAACTCAACCCGGAGTTGTTTTTCTTGACTGGTCCGTCGACTAGTCATGTCGCACTGCCCCTAGTTGATTGAGTATGTTGGTCCTGTCTTGGTACCATGGCCAAACAATTCGTTTATTTAAAGTTTTATGGCATATAACTCATGTTTGTTTATGAGCTCCTGCTTGTGCCAACTGGCCTTGGGCCCACTGTACGAGATTTTCAAAATCGGGCATATTATCCCCCAAGTTCCAAAACCGAGGTCTCCAGCCTATAAGAGCTATTCGAGCTCCCGTCAATAAGGTCTCCCAAATCATTTAAGCATTGGCACATAGTCTGGGGAGAGCACTTCCAACAAAAATATGTTTTTAAGTATCCATTATACCGACCGGGTATAAGGGCGTCTCCGCTCATAATAGATGAACAGGTTTTCAACTTCCCTCGAGTAAGTTTCATCATACCAACTGGGTATGATCTACTTAGAATCGATAAGTAGTTTTTCCGCATGTTTTTTACATCACTTCTCTGTGTTGTGATGTTTAAAATAGCTCTTAGTAGTGGGTTTTCATTTCAAGGTACTTTTCATCCCTAACCAGGTATGATATAAAATCCCACTCACAACCGATAAGTGGTTTTTAACTTTAAGTTGTGCTCATCATCCCAACTGGTTATGACGTTAGTAAACCCACTCACCCGTTAATGCAGTGAATTCCACTAGACCGGTTCTTTGTATTCACGTGAGCTTGTCCTTGCTGTCATTCCCGGTACTTCGTATTCCTACATGATAAGAACATATCAGTTCATTATCCTTCAGCCTAATAGCCTTCATTCATTCCAAATGAATGAGATAACCAAACTTTTATTTATTTGCAATTAGGCCCATAAAGTAATTTCTCTTCAACTTTAGATCCCAAATGCCGGTTTTTCCTCAAATTGAGTCTCGAAACTTTAAAAATTTATTAGAGGACCTCAATTTATTCCATTTCACAAAAGGGGTTTAATTTCCCAAACTTCCAATTTGGTCCCCAACTTTTCCAAAATTACCATTTTGCCCTTCCTTTATAAAAATGGTAATTTTACCCCAAAAATTCTAAAATTCCCCAATTGGCCCTCTAACATTTTTATCAAGCCCAATTGACCCTCTATTTTAGAAAATTACATTTCGGTCCTTCGAATTTTCGAAAATCCCAAAATATCCCCAAATTTTCCCCTAATTCTAACTTTTTAAACTGTCGAATTTGATTTCATCAAATTGACCTATCAAACATTGCAAATTGTTGAAATTGAAGTTGAAATTGAGTTTTTACATGTTCATATGATTCTTTAGCAATTTGAATCGAAAGTTTCAATGTCGGAACAAGCTCTAATGGAGCTTCGCCAGAAAATGGACTATAGAGAGAGAAAGCTTTGAAAGCTTACCATCGGGGGCACGACGGTCCGAGCTTTCGATCTAAGTAGATAGCTCTCATCTTGAGTTTTATCCTAGAATTAAGAATCACTTCAATTGATGCCGAATTGAGTTAGAATTTCATCATCGAAATTCTGTCGATTCTCTCTCTAGCACCTGCCGAAAATTATAGAGGGGAGCCAAATTGGCTTACCTTTCAATTCTAATTCGGCCGTGGGAGGGCTAAGGAAGTGTTGGGAGGGCTTGGGTTGGCCTGAGGACGGCTCAAATTGGCCAATTTCAACTCGGCCAAAATAGGGCAGCTTCGGTCCGTCGGGGCTGCTTCACTGTTCCATCACGCCGGCGTTTCTCCGGCGACCCTCAGAGAAAATGGAGACTACATGCATGTAGTTGACTTCTCCTCGGTTCTAAAGAATCTGACCTCACCTTCTTTGGCTTAGAAAAGACCCTATATCTGAGCTCTGGTTCGAGCTTCACTGGAAAACTAAGCAACTAAGAGAGAGTGAGCTTTTCAGGTGTGGAGATGATGAATGGGGAGGGGTCTTTATATAGGAAGTTCAGGGACTCCTTGGCCATCCGATTGGTGCCTTTATGACAGGCATTGATGGCCAGAAACATATTGAATGGAGACGTTTCTTTTTCACCAGCGCTGCTTCAATTTTCCGGTGAGTGAATAGTGCTGTAATCTAAAGGAAGAAGATGACACTGTTCCAAACCGGACTGGACCGATTCGAACCGGGTTCGAAGCTTAAATTGGCCAGTTCACCACTCATTCGACCGAGTTTTTCAAATCTAAAATTTTCTAAATTCATATAAATTCATTTTCTATCCAATGGTGGTCTCAAATCTCAAATATGATTTATTTAAGCCACCTTAAAAAATGAATTTAGAATCCGGTTCAATAGTGGTTCAAATCGGTCCAAACCAATTCGGATCCGGTCCACCTTAACCAGTTCGGTTTTCATCTCCAATTCCTTCACAAGTCCATTTCCATGACTTTTTTGACTCCTTAGGTCACTTAGGGTCCATAAAGTTCCCGGTTTACCATCTCTCTATCGGTTTTGGTTCATAAACTGTCTCGGTTCTTATAATGGTTTAATTCAGTTTAGGTCCGGTTCACTAGAACCAGTCTGGTTTTTCTCTCCCACTTTGTTCTAAGGGTCCTTCCCAAGGTTTATAAATCTCTTCGGGTCACAAGGGATCCATAAATTTCCCTGTTTGCCCTTTCTCTATCAGTTCCGATTCATGAACCGACTCGGTACATAAACCAGTTCAATCCAATTGGATCTGGTTCATCTAAATTGGTCTGGTTTTTCTCTTCCAATTTATCCTAAGGTTCTTTTCCAAGGTTTTATGAAGCCTTTGGATCACTTGGGAGTTGTAAATTTCCAAATTGCCCATTCCCAATTGATCAGGTACGTGAATAGGTTCGATTTTCTTACTCGGTTTGACCGGTTATTTTCCCAATTTTCCTTAACTCAAAAGGGTGGGGTTTACACAGGATGATAAGAAATGAAAATTTTAATGAATGTATGTGATTTGGCCATGGTACCAAGACAGAACTAACATACTCGATGGACTGGTGGCAGTGCGATAGGACTAGGTCGACAGACCTGTCTAGACAAACATCTACAAGTTGAGTTGAGGGTCAAGTCCATTGAACCAGTGGCACCAAAGATAAATGGCTTCATGGAAAACTTTATTTGTGCATGCACTTGAGGTTCGAGACCATCAAGATGCCCAAGAGGGGTAGTGATGCGTCCTAGGGGCTACTGGACGACATGGTGGAGATAAGGGCAGTTTGTCGTGCCAGTAGTCACGGAAGCTCGACATAGCTTCATGTGCATGAGATCACGGTGGGGTCGGAATAAGGTCTCCATCCTCATATGGACACGAAGTATTTTAGGTATGAGGGTTGAACATCGGAGATGTTCACTAAATCTCTAAGTAGAAGTAAGAGACTTCTATCAAGGTGGATGGTAATGACGCTCTGATTCACAAGTGGGTGCAGTTGGCGTAACTGCATCTCACAAATATGTGTGTACCATTCCTGATGAAGGATGTATGTTGTATGTGAAACACACCTAATATGGAAATGGGTAAAGGTTATGAAAACCTTGGAAAGGATTTGAGAATCCTCGGCAAAGAATTGGTAAACCTTGGAAAAAGGTTTTTAAAATCAAAACTTGAGGAAAGAATGTTTTTAAAGGAAATAAGGATTTTGGCACAATATGATTAAAGTTGTTCTTTTGTGAAAACTCTAACCTAAAACCCATTCACTGGGTTGTCAAACTCACCCCCTTTGTAAACCCTGTCCTTTGATAATAAGAAAATCGGGAAAAGAACCGGTCATTTCCAAAGAGAAAACAAAGCCAATTATTAAACCAAAACCAATAGAGAAAGGACAAATCGAGCAATTTATGGTTCCCGAGTGACCTAAAGAGTTACACAAGTCATGATAAAGGACTTTAGGATGAATTGGAGGTGAAAACCAAATCGCTTCAGGTGAACCAAACCTGAACCGGATTGAACCGTTTGAACCACTATTGAACTGGTTTATAAATTCATTTTTCTAGGTGGCTTAGAAAATTCAAATTTGAGAATTGAGGCCACCATATGATAGAGAATGAATTTAGATAAATTTAGAAATTTTTAATTTTGAAAACTCGGTCGAATCGGGCCTGAACTGGCCGGTTTAAACATTGAACCTAGTTCGGACCGGTCTGGTACGCTTCGAAATAATGTCGTCTTCTTCCTTTAGATGATAGCAATGTTCACTCGTTGGAAAATCGAGCAACACCATTAATGACCACCATTAAGGCATCAATCGGACGACCAGGAAATCCCGAGCTTCCTATATAAAGAGCCACTCTCCATTCATCCTCCACACACTTGAAAACCTCACTCTCTCTTAGCTACTCATTTTTCCGATAAAGCTCAAACTAGTGCTCCGATATAGGGCCTTTTATGAAACAAAGAAGGTGTGGTCGAGTTATTTAGACTTGGATAGAAGTCAGCTACCCGACGATGGTCTCAAATTGCTCTAAGGATAACTGGAGAAGCATCGACGTGATCGAATAGTGAAGCAGCTCCGACGGACCGAAGCTGCCCTGTTTTTGTTGAGCTAAAAATGGTTAATCTGAGCCCTTCTTAGGCTAAACCAAGCTCTCCCAACATTTCTACAACCCTCATACAACTGAATTAGAATGGAAAGGTAAGCTAATTTGGCTTCCCTCTGTGAATTTTGATCGATGCTAAAGAGAGAACTGACGAATCTTTACTGACCAAATTCTCCCTCAATTCGACATGAATTGAGGTAATTCTTGATTCTAGGAGGAACCTGAGACTAGAGTTATCTACCTAGATCGAAAGCTCAGACTGTCGCGCCCCCGACAGTGAACTTTTGAAGCTTTCTCTATCTACGTCCAATTTTTCAGTGAAGCTCTGTTTGAGCTCATTCCGGCATCAATTCATGCAATTCAAAGTGCAATTGGATCATATGGATGTGTATGAACTTAATTTTACCTTCAATTTCAATAATCAACCTTGATTGATTGGTCGATTTGATGAAATCAAATTCAGCCAAGTTGAAAGAGGGATATTAGGGGAAAATTTTGGGGGAAATTAGGAATTTCGAAAATTCTACGGACTAATGTGCAATTTCCAAAAATTGATGGCTAATTGGCCATGAAAAAGATGTTGGAGGACCAATGGGTCGAAATTGGGAATTTTGGGGTGTTAAATTGCCATTTTTGTAAAGTAGGGGCAAAATGGTAATTTTTGAAAAGTTGGGGACCAAATTGGGAATTTGGGAAACTTGAACCCCTTTTTGTGATTTTGAATAAATTAAAGTCCCAAAGTAAAATTTAGAAGTTTCGGGACTCTATTTGGGGGAAAATTAGCATTGTGGAGATAAAGTTAAAGAGAAAGAACTTTAGGGACCTAATTGCAAATAATTGAAAAGTTTGGTTATTTAAATCATTTGTGGTGAATGAAGGCTATTAGGCCAAAGGATAATAAACAAGGATGTTTATAATGTGTAGAAACATGAAGTACCGAGAACGCCAGCCAAGACAAGCTCGTGTGGAGGCAAAAAGCCAGTTAAGAGGAATTTACTACATTAACGGGACATGGAGTTTTCTTTATGGGGTTTAGGGTCAGATGTCTCGTACATCCACTCATTCTCAAGGTAGAAGTGGATGAGCTTCTATCTAGGTGGCCTGTAAAGTCACTCCTACGCCACAAGTGGGTGCATTGGACGTGCTGCCCTGTGAATGTGTGTTCCCTTCATGATGAAGGGCGTGTGTTGATTGATAAACATGCCATTTGTGGTTAATGATGATATATGGCTATGAAAACTGAGATTTTGATGATGAAATGTTTTAAAGAAAAATAAGGAGTCTAGCACACTACAATCCAAACCATTTTCTAAAAGTCCAATTTTAAGACACCCATTCACTGAGTCGTTGAACTCACCCCCTCCCTTATACCCCTTTTCAGGTAACCAAGGGAAAGCCTACCCAAAGACCTCGAGTTAACCACACCTGTAAGACAGGCATTCTTTATTAATGTTATTATAGGAAAGATACAGGTTTAAAGAATGCCTTACTCCTCACGGTTTAAAGGAAGGGGAAAACCCTTAATAAACTAGGAGAGTGAAGGGTTGATCACGGGGATCTGACCAAACCGGGTTGGGGCGTGACAACTTGAGTGGTATCAAAATCTGTTTCCTCGAATATATTATCAAGACTAGAAAATATAATAACTAATAGAAATGATTTTAAAATTTACAAAATGGCTCCCTAGAAAGGAACCAAGAGAACTAGAGCCACAATCTCGAACACTACCTAACCACCCGTACCTGTGGAAACTCCTAGAGGAGCCCAAACAACCCCTTCTGGACTTAGCTCAGAACACCAGAGGTTGTACGAGGAGTTCACTCGTGTATTTGGACAACCTAACCTCGTTCCAGAGGCAGGCATCAATTCTCGGTTTGAACCAGAGGAAGTGCAATCTCATCATCCTCCTATTAGCCATTCCCCTCCAATAGACATCCCCAAAAATCTCAAGACTCTCTATCAATTGGGGTGTAAGCCTTTGCTCAGAGAGAAAGACGTTGGTGACACCATGGATTGGCTGGCCAACATTAAGAAGCTTATGGGAATCGTCAGGATACCACCAGAGGACATGGTGATCCTAACACAATTCTTCCTGGAGGGAAGTGCCAAAAGGTGGTGGGACAATGTTTGAAACCTACATGCTTCCACCCCCACCTAGGAGCAATTTGAGGAGAGGTACATGGAGGAGTACCTAGCTTCTCATTTGATTAATGAGAAGAAGCAAGAGTTCATCCGACTTCGGCAAGGGCTTAACTCCATATATGAATATGAAGCAAAATTCAACAAGTTAAGACCCTTTGCTCTCGACCTAGCTGGGGCATCCTAATACTCCCATACGGTCTCGTATGTCCATATTGAGATCGTTCATGCCCCATGGACCTGGCAGCGGTAATTAGTATGGCTCATGAGTGTGAGCGATTGGTGCAAACCTGATGTCGTCGGATGGAGCAGATGACCTGGAAGGAGGATAAGGGTCAAAATCGTCAGGGATGACGGAAGGAGCA
This sequence comes from Trapa bicornis, assembly GCA_030064425.1. Lineage (NCBI taxonomy): Eukaryota > Viridiplantae > Streptophyta > Magnoliopsida > Myrtales > Lythraceae > Trapa > Trapa bicornis. Next base: position 17,386,928 of record CM057761.1, read on the forward strand.
TAATGGTCCAAAATGGGGAAATAGAATGGCATTTCAAAGAAGAAAGGACATGCCACCACCTCCCTAGAGAGTAATCCCCACCTTACCCCAAGGAAACCCCCGCTGTCCAAGGTGTCAAAGGAACCATGAGGGAGCATGCTTGACCTGCTTTGCATGCAAACAAGTGGGGCACTTTGCAAAAGATGCCCCACTCTTAGGGAGAACAAGCAGAGGAATACACTTGGACCACCACAAGGGAATCCTAGAAATCCCAAGCCTGACACTACAGCCAGAGTACCACCTAGGGTATACAACCTCACCCAAGAAGAGGCTAGGAAAGACCCTAGTCCTGTAGTGGGTACATCCCAAAACCCTCCCAATTAGTTCAAGCAAAACTTGTAATTGAAAGTTTTATTCAATAAAGAAAACATTTCCCCTAAATCTTTAAGTTTCTTCAATTAGGGTATGTGCAATTATGGGGACAACAGGTCTACGCCCTTTTCGACTCGGGAGCTGAGAGATCCTTCATCAAAGATGACCTAATTCCAAGTTTACCCATAGAACTCACTCCTCTAGGACAAAGTCTCAACATCCTAACACCCTTAGGAGAAGGGTTAAATAGGAACAAATAATTAAAGGGACGTGAGATAAAGATTGGGGGAATGAAACTCGAAGCAGACTTGATTCCATTGCCCTTCAAGGAGGTAGAAGTAATCCTTGGGATGGATTGGTTAAGCAACCATCAGGCCAGAATGGACTGTGGAAAGAAGACAGTGACCTTCCACACTCCCAAGACGAACAAATTAAGATTTCAAGGAGATAGAAAGAAGGGTGAAGCCCTGATGGTGTCCCATATGAAGGCCCATAAGATGATACAGAAAGGTTGTACGACTTTTCTGGCCATGGTCATCAATAGAAAACCTGAAGAAGGGACTCAAAGATATTTCGATAGTCAAACACTACCCATAGGTTTTTCCAGAGGAATTACCTAGACTACCTCTGAGTCGGCAAGTACAATTTACCATAGAGATTATCTCAGGAACAAACCCCGTATCCCAAGCTCCCTATTGTATGACCCCAGTAGAACTAAAGTAATTGAAAGAACAACTAAATGAGCTATTGAAGAAGGATTTTATACATCCTAGCCAGTCTCCATGGGGTGCACCCATCCTATTCGTAAAGAAAAAGGATGGAAGCTTGAGATTGTGTATAGACTATACAAAGTTGAACTAGGTCACAATCAAGAACAAATACCCACTTCTGCGGATTGATGACCTATTCGACCAATTAAAAGGGGCACCTTACTTCTCCAAAATAGACATTCAGTCGGTCTATCATTAACTCAGGATCCGAGAGGAGGATATTCCCAAGACAACATTTCGATCCCGATATGGACATTTCGAGTTTAGGGTGCTGCCATTCAGATTAATGAATGACCCTGCAACCTTCATGAATTTGATGAACCGTGTGTTCCAACAACACTTGGACAGGTTTGTGATAGTGTTCATAGATGACATTCTTATATATTCACGAACTAGGTTGGAGTATGAAGAACATTTGGCAATCACCTTGGAGATATTAAAGGAAAATCACTTATATGCAAAATTCTCTAAGTGTGAGTTATGGCTACAGTAGGTAGGATTCTTAGGACATGTAGTGTTCAAGGATGGAGTCAAAGTAGATCCAGTAAAGGTGGAAGCCATATCAGATTGAAAGGCACCAAGGAATCCTTTAGAGATGCGAAGTTTCTTAGGTTTGGCAGGATACTACAGATGGTTCGTGCAAGACTTTTCTAAGATAGCAGCTCCTCTAACTTGGCTCACTAGGAAAGGAGTTGATTGTAAGTGGGATGAAAGTTGTGAGAAGTCTTTCTTACAGTTTAAGAGTCAATTGACAACTGCACTGATACTCTCCCTACCTGACCCTAGTGCAGGAGAGTACACCATCTATAATGATGCATCCGGACAAGGACTTGGATGTGTATTGATGCAACAAGGGAAGGTTATTGCTTATGCCTCGTGACAACTTAAGGTACATGAGAGAAACTACTCAACCCATGATCTAAAATTAGCTGCGATAGCATTTGCCTTAAAGATTTGGTGACACTACCTTTACAAGGTTAAGTGTTGGATATACATAGGTCATTAGAGTATTAAGCAATTCCTAACTCAAAAAGAGTTAAATCTCCACTAGAGGAGATGGTTGGAATTGGTGAAGGATTATGATGTTGTGATAGAATATCACCCCAAAAAGGCGAATGTGGTGGCAGATGCCTTAAGTTGCAAATATCAGACTAAAGCAACACAAATAAAGACGAGCTACATACCCTTGTTGCAACAACTAGGAAGAATGGAGGTGGATCTGAGGATAGACAAGCATGAGAAGTGCTTGTTGGCCAATGTGGTGGTAAGGCTCAATCTAATAGAGCAGATTAAGGCTCAACAAAAGGCTGATAAAGAACTCCAACCTTATTTGGACCCAGTTAATAGAGAAACAAAATTGGACTATGACCTGTGAGGAGATGGAGTGCTAACCTACAAGGGTAGGATTTGTATGCCTAAAGATAAGGAGTTGAAGAGGTTAATCTTGGAAGAGGCACATGATTTGATATATGTGATGCATCTGTGCAGTACTAAGATGTACCACACCCTCAAACAAGGATATTAGTGGAAAGGAATGAAGAGGGAGATTGCAGAATATGTAGCTTGATTCTTGTCATGTCAATAGATTAAAGTCAAGCATCAGAAACCATCAGGATTGCTGCAACCCTTACCAAACACAGAATGGAAATGGGAGCACATCACTATGGACTTTATCATGGGATTACCTATTACAAGAAAAGGACAAGATGCAATTTGGGTCATAGCGGACCGATTAACCAAGTCTGCCCATTTTCTACCAATAAGAGTGACGGATTCAGTCGAACAATTGGTCGTCCTGTATTTGAGGGAGATAAGAAGCCTCCACGGTGTTCTGGTAAGTATAGTATCAGATAGAGACCCGAGATTCACTTCAAGGTTTTGGCCAAGTTTACAAAGTGTCATGGGAACCAAGCTCCATATGAGCACGATGTTTCATCCTCAAACTGATGGACAGTCTGAGAGAACTATTCAAACCTTGGAAGATATGCTAAGAGCGTGCGTACTCACCATGAACAAAGATTGGGAGGAATACTTGTCCCTAATAGAATTTGCTTAAAATAATAGTTGTTAGGCAAGTATTCAGATGGCTTCTTATGAAGTCCTTTATGGATGACCATGTCGTACCCCTCTATTTTAGGAAGAAGTAGGGGAAAGGAAGCTAGAAAGGGTAGAGCTAATCAAGGATGCCACAGAGAAAATTAAATTAATCATGAGTCGCCTTAAGACCGCTCAGGACAAGTAAAAGAGTTATGTGAATCATCAAAGGATAGATCTAAAGTTTGATGTGGGAGATCAAGTGTTTCTTTTGGTATCCCCATGGAGAGGAATACTTAGGTTTCAACAATAGGGAAAATTGAAACCGAGGTATATCGGTTCATATCCCATCTTTCAAAGGATAGGACCGGTGGCCTATAAATTGGAACTACCTCCAAACTTGTAGAGAATACATGACGTATTCCACATATCTATGCTTCAAAAGTACTAGCCTAATCCTAGTCATGTGTTGGACCGACCTCCACCAGAGCTGGAAGAGAACTTGGCCTATCAAATAGAAACGGGACGAATTATCGACCGGAGGGATAAGAACTTAAGGAATAAGAGTATTCCTATGGTCAAAGTTTTTTGGCAAAATGGACCCGTGCAGGAAGAGACATGGGAAACTGAAAGTGTAATGAGGGATAGTTACCCTCAATTATTTGACATGTAATTATTTTGGGGACAAAACCCCTAAAAGGAGGAGAGAGTTGTAAACCGCGTCCTTTGATAATAAGAAAACCAAGATAAGAACCGGTCATTTCCAAAGAAAAAACTAAGCTAGTTATTAAACTGAAACCGATAGAGAAAGAGAGTTTCAGGCAATGAATGATTGCCATTAAGGAGCCAATCAGATGGCCAAGAAGTCCCTGAGCTTCCTATACAAAGAGCACCTCTCCATTCATCCTCCACATACCTCAAAACCTCACTCTCTCTCAGCTACTTAGTTGTCCAATGAAGCTCAAACCAGACCTCTGATATAGGGCATTTTCTAAGCAAAAAAAGGCGTGGTCAGATTCTTTAGACTCAGGGAGAAGTCAGCTACCCGGCGGTGGTCTCAAATTGCTCCAAGGATTGCCGGAGAAGCGTCAGCTTGATCGTACAATGAAGCAGCTTTGGCGGACTAATGCTGCCCTATTTCTGTTGAGCTAAAAATGGCCAATTCTAGCCCTTCTCATGCCAAGCCAAGCTCTCTCAACACCTCCACAACCCTCATACAACTGAGTTAGAGTGGAAAGGCAAGCCAATTTGGCTCCCCTCTATGAATTTCGATCAGTGCTAGAGAGAGAACCGACAAATATTTACTGACCAAATTTTCCCTCAATTCGACATGAATTGAGGTGATTCTTGATTCTAGGAGGCACATCAGGATGAGAGCTATCTGCCCAGATCAAAAGCTCGGACTATCGCGTCCCCAACAGAAAGCTTTTGAAGCTTTCTCTCCCTACATCCAATTTTCTAGTGAAGCTTCATTTGAGCTCGTTCTGCCATCAATTCATGCAATTCAAAGTGCAATTGAATCGTATGGAGGTGTAGGAACTCAAATCCACCTTTAATTTCAAAAATTAACTTTGATTGATTGGTCAATTTGATGAAATCAAATCTGGTTAGGTTGAAACGTTGAAAATTGGGAATTTCAAAAATTCGAGGAACTAAAGTGAAATTTCCTAAAATTGAGGGCCAATTGGGCATGGAAAAGATGTTGGAGGACCATTTGGTCAATTTTTGGAATTATTGGGGTCAAATTTTCCATTTTTGTAAAGTAGGGGCAAAATAGTAATATTTGAAAAGTTGGAGACCGAATTGGAAATTTGGGAAACTTGAACCCCTTTTTGTGATTTTGAAAAAATTGAGGTCCCAAAGTGAATTTTAGATGTTTTGGGACTTAATTTGGGAAAAAAATTTAATTAGGGACATAAAGTTAAAGAAAAAGAACTTTAGAGACCTAATTACAAATAATTGAAAAGCTTGGGTATTTAATTCAATCATGGTGAATGAAGGCTATTAGGCCAAAAGATAATGAAGAATGATGTTCATATTGTGTAGGAACACGAAGTACTAGGAACACCAGCCAAGACAAGCACGCGTGGAGGCAAAAAGCCAGTTAAGAGGAATTTAGTGCATTAACAGGTGAACGGGAATTTTCACATCATACCCGGTTGGGATAATGAGCACCTCGGAATGAAAAACCACTACTAAGTGGAATTTTAAACATCACACCTAGATGGGGTGATGTGGAAATTACGCGAAAAAACTACTTACTGGTTGTAAGTAGATCATACCTGGTTGCTAGGATGAACTTCTTGGAAGAAAGTAGAAAACCCGCTTAACGGTTATGAGCGGAGATGTCCTCACACCCAATTGGTGTGATGGATAGATAAAAAATTATTTTTTCAGAAGTGCTCTCCCCTAACTGTGTGCCACTACTTAAACATTTTGGGAGACCTTCTTGACGGGAGCTTGAATGGCTCAAATAGGCTGGAGGCCTCGGTTTTAAAACTTGAGGGCTAAAATGCCCGATTTTGAAAATCTCGTACAATGGACCCAAAGCCAGTTGACACGAGCATGAGCTCAAACATGAGATTCAGCCATGAAAACTTTAATTAATGATGTTTTTGGCCATGGTACCAAGACAGGACCAACATACTCGATGGACTGGCGGTAGTGCGACATGGCAGGTCGACGAACCGATAAACCCCACTCTTTGGAGCAAAGGAAAACCGAGGAAAGAACCCGTCAAACTGAGTGAGAAAAACAAAACTGATTCACAACCTCATCATCAAAGAATGGTCAAATTGGGAAATTTGCAACTCTCGTGTGACCCAAAGAGTCATAAAAAAAATTGGGGAAGAAAACCAGACCGGTTCAGTTGAATCGGATCCGAACCGGATTGAACTGGTTTGGACCGATTTGAACCACTATTGAACCAGATGCTAAATTAATTTTTCTAAGTGGCTTAGAAAATTCAAATTGGAGAATTGAGACCACCATTTGATAGATAATGAATTTAGATGGATTTACATATTTTTAATTTTGAAAAACTTGATCGAATTAGGCTTGAACTAATTAGTTTAAGCATTGAACCCGATTCTGACCGGTACGGTCCGGTTTGGAACCTTGTTGTCTTCTTCCTTCAGATGACAACACTGTTCACTCACTGGAAAATCAAGCTACACCGATGAAGATGAAAAGTCTTTGGCTAGGGAGTTTCATGCAATGAATGACCGCCATTACGGTACTAATCGGACGGCCAAAAAGTCTATGAGCTTCCTATATAAAGAGCCACTCCTCATTCATCCTCCTCACACCAGAAAACTCCACTCTCACCCTACTACTCCATTTTCTGGTGAAGCTCGAACCAGAGCTCCGACTTGGGCATTTTTTTAGCCAAAGAAGAAGTGGTCAGGTTCTTTGAAATCAGGGAGAAGTTAGCTACACGCCTATAGTCTCCATTCGCTCCGAGGGTCGTCGGAGAAATGCCGGCGTGATAGAACAATGAAGCAGCTCCGGTGGACCGAAGCTACCCTGTTTCGGCCAAGATGAAAATGGTCAATTTATGCCCTTCTCAAGCTAAATCAAGCCCTCCCAACACTTCCACAACCTTCCTACAGCTGAATTAGAGTAGAAAGGTAAGCCAATTTGGCTCCCGTTTGTAAATTTCGATCAGTAGTAGAGAGAGAACTAGCAGATCTTTACTGACCAAATTCTCCATCAATTCAACATGAATTGAGGTAATACATGATCCTAAGAGTAACCTTAGGACAAGAGCTATCTGCCCAGATTGAAAGCTCAGACCGCCGCATCCTCGACAAAGAGCTTTCGAATCTTTCTTTCTCTACGCTTAGTTTTCCAACAAGGCTCCATTTGAGCTCGTTCCAACATCAAATCGTACAATTCAAAGTGCAATTGAATCATATAGAGGTGTAGGAACTTAAATCTAACTCCAATTTCAAAAATTAACTTCCATTGATTGGTCAATTTGTTGAAATTAAATCCGGTCAAGTTGGAAGGTTAAAATTGGTGATAAATTTGGGGATTTCAAAAATTCAATGGACTAAAGTGCAATTTCATCCATTCACGATGAATGAAGGCTATTAGGCCAAGTGATGATGAACAAGGATGTTCATATTGTGTTGGAACACGAAGTACTAGGAACGCCAGCAAGGACAAGCTCACGTGAAGAAAAAGAACTAGTTAAGATGAAATCACTACATTATCAGGTGAGTGAGAGTTTATATCATACCCGGTTGGGATGATAAGCACCTCAAAAATGAAAACTCACTACTAAGTGGAATTTCAACTATAAGACCTGAATGGAGTGATGTGGAAATTACGTTAAAAAAACTAATTAAAGGTTGTAAGTAGATCATACTCGATTGGTATGATGAACTTCCTGGAAGGAAGTAGAAAACCCATTCATCAATTATGAGTGGAGATGTCCTCACACCCGATTGGTGTGATGGACAACTAAAAGATTATTTTGTCGGGAGTCCTCTCCCCTGAGTGTGCCACTAGTTAAACTTTTTGGGAGACCTTCTTGACAGGAGCTCGAATAGCTTAGATAGGTCAGAGGCCTAGGTTTTGGAACTTGGGGGCTAATATGCCCGATTTTGAAAATCTCGTACAGTGGGCCAAAGGCAAGTTGGCACGAGCAGGAGCTCGTAAATAAAGAAGAATTTATGCCATGAAAACATTAAATGAATGATATGTTTGGCCATGGTACCAACAACTACAGGTCTAGTTGAGGGTCGGAGCCGTTGAACTAGTGGCACCAAAGATTAAATGGATTTTGAGGAAAATTGTTGTTTTGTGCATGCATTGAGGTACGAGACCTTCAAGATGCCCAAGAGGGGTACTGATGCGTCTTATAGGCTACTAGATGACATGGTGGAGATACGGGTAGATTGTCGTGCCAGTAGTTAGGGAAGCTCGACGTAGCTTCATGCGCATTACACCGAGGTGGGTTCAGGATGAGGTCTTTGTCCACATACGGACACTGGGTTTTTCTTGATAGGATTGAGGGTTAGATGTCGCGTACATCCACTCATCCTCAAGGCAAAAGTGGATAGGCTTCTATCTAGGTGGCCGGTAAAGTCACTCCGACGCCACAAGTGGGTGCAGTGGACTTGCTGCCCTACGAATGTGTGATCCCTTCATGATGAAGGGGGTGTGTTGGTTGATAAACATGCCATTTGCGGATAATGATGAGAAATGGCTATGAAAACTGAGGTTTTGATGATGGAATATTTTAAAGAAAGTAAGGAGACTGGCACACTCCAATTCAAATTATTTCTAAAAGTCAAATTTTAAACACCCATTCATTGAGTCATTGAACTCACCCCCTTTCTTATACCCCTTTTTAGGTAACCAAGGAAAAGCCTACCCTAGGACTTCAAGTTAACCACACCTATCAAAAAGTAAGATAAGTTTAAATATTTATGCAATTTTTATTAATGTTATTCAAGTAAAGGTACATGTTTAAAAGACGCCTTACTCCTCACGGTTTAAAAGATGGGGAAAACCCTTAATAAACCGGGAGAGTGGCAGGTTGATCACAGGGATCTAACCAAACCGGGTCGGGGCGTGACAGATTAGTTGAGACAAACAACTGCAGGTCAGGGCTGTTGGACCAGTGTCACCTAAGAATGAATTGGAGATGAAAACCAAACCGGTTTAGGTGAACTAGATCCAAACCGGATTGAACCGGTTTCAACCAATATTGAATCGGATTCTAAATTCATTTTTCTAGGTGGCTTAAAAAATTCAAATTTGAGATTTGAGGACACCATTGGATAGAAAATGAATTTATATGAATTTAGAAATTTTTAGATTTGAAAATTTTGGTCGAATGGGGGGTGAACTGGCCGGTTTAAGCTTTGAACCTGGTTCGGATCGGTCCAGTTCAGAATAGTGTCGTCTTCTTCCTTCACATGACAGCATTGTTCACTCGCCGAAAAATTGCACAGCATCGGAAAAGCTGGAAAGTCTCCAGTCAGGGAGTTTTAGGCAATGAATGACCGCCAATAAGGCGCCAATCGGACGACCAAGAAGTCCTTAAGCTTCCTATATAAAGACCTCCTCCCCATTCATCCTCTGCACACTTGAAAACTCCATTCTCTCTCAACTGCACCATTTTCCAGTGAAGCTCGAACCAGAGCTCTGACTTGAGCACTTTTCTAAGCCAAACAAGGTGAGGTCGGGTTCTTTAGAACCGGGGAGAAGTCAGCTACACGCCTGTAGTCTTCGTTTGCTTTAAGGGTCGCCCGAGAAGCGTCGGCATGGTGGAATAATGAAGTAGCTCCAATGGACCAAAGCTGCCCTATTTCGGTCAAATTGAAATCGACCATTTTGAGCCCTCCTCAAGCCAAACCAAGTCCTCCCAAAACCTCTATAGCCCTACAGCTGAATTAGAGCAGAAAGGTAAGCCAATTCATCTCCCCTCTACAATTTCCGACCGGTGCTAGAGAGAGAATTGACAGAAGTTTGATGATAAAATTCTTATCCAATTTGGCATCAATTGATGCAATTCTTGATTCGAGGATGAACCTCAGGATGAGAGCTATCTGCCAAGATCAAAAGCTCAGATTGTCGTGCCACCGATGGTGAGTAATTGAACTTTCTGTCTCTAAAGTCTATTTTCCGACGAAGCTCCGTTTGAGCTCGTTTCGGCGACAAAACTTGCGATTCAAAGTGCTATTGAATCATATGAAGATGTAGAAACTCAATTTTAACTTCAATTTCAATAATTAGAAGTGTTTAATCGGTCAATTTGATGAAATCAAATTTGGCTATGTTAGGAAGTTGAAATTAGGGGAAAATTGGGAATTTTCAAAATTTTGAGGGACCAATATGCAATTTTGTAAAATTGAGGGTCAATTGGGTATGATAAGAATGTTAGAGGGCCAATTGAGAAATTTTAGAATTTTTGGGGGTAAAACTTACCATTTTTGTAAAGGAAGGGCAAAATGGTAATTTTGGAAAAGTTGGGGAACCAAATTGGAAATATGGGAAATTATACCCCTTTTGTGAATTTAAATAAATTGAGGTCCTAAGATAAATTTCAATAGTTTTGGGACACAATTTGAGAGAAAACCGGCATTAGGGACTTAAAGTTAAAGAAAAATTACTTTAGGGATCTAATTGCAAATAAATAAAAAGTTTGGTTTTCTCATTCATTTGAAATGAATGAATGCTATTAGGCCGAGGGATAATGAACAAGGATGTTTATATCGTGTAGGGACACAAAGTACCAGGAACGCCGACAAGGACAAGCCCGCGTGAATACAAAGAACCAGTCGAATGGAATTCACTCCATTAATGGGTGACTGGGATTTTATGGCATGAGTTAAGTGTCGGGGCCGTTGAAGCAGTGGCACCACAGATTATATGGCATGATGTGAAAATACTAATTGTGCATGCACTGTGATTGCGGGACCTTCAAGATGCCTAAGAGGGATAGTGATGTGTCCTAGGGACTTGGACGACCTGGTCTATATAAGGGCAGTTTGTCGGACCAAGTGACCTTGTGAACCTCGACGTAGCTTCCAGCGCACGAGACCGGGGTGAGGTCGGGATGAGGTCTCTATACTCATACGAACACAGTGAATTGATTTTGGGATTGAGAGTCAGATGTTGCGTACATCCACTCATTCTCAGGGTAGAAGTGGACGTGATTCTATCTAGGTAACCAGTAAAGTCGCTCCGACGCCACAAGTGGGTTCAGTGGACGTGTCGGCCTATGATTGTGTGATTGACCTTCATGATGAATGATGTGTATTGGGTGATAACACACCGTAATTAATAAGAAATGGTGATAAAAACAGAGATTTGAAATAAAAGGATTTTTTTAAAGAAAATAAGGAGTTTGACACACTCCAATATAAATTTTTTTCTAAAATATAAATTTTGAAAAATCCATTCACTGAGTAGTTGTACTCACCCGCTCCCTTATATTCCCTTCAGGAAATCCCGGAAAGCCTACCCTTAGGAACCACTAACTAATATGCATGTGAGACAGGTATGATAAATTTAAAATTTTATGCAGTTTTGATTTATGTTATTCTAGGAAAGGTGCATGTTTAAAAGACACCTTACTATTTGCGGTTTATAACAAGGGGAAACCCTTAAATAAACTGGGAGAGTGGTGGGTTGTTCACGGCAATCCGACCAAATTGGGTCGGGGCATGACAACTTGAGTGGTATCAGAGCATGTTTCCTCGAATACATAATCAAGACTAGAAAATATAGTAACTAATAGGATTGGTCTTAAAATTGTCAGATGGCTCCCAAGAAAGGAACCAAGAAAAATAAGAATGACTCTACTCAACACCATGTCCTCGTAGGAAGACAATCCTAGCAACTTCCTAATGCCTGAGACATAGTAGAAGCCCCAAAGGACCAAAGGGGGAAGTATCCAGTACCACCAAGGAGTACGGTGCCAGGACTATGGATACTAACAAAGAAAACTGTAGCTTCCTATCTATCCTATAACTATTTTTGTAATAGGGTTAAGACCCAAACCTTTTGTACTCCTCTAATAATGAAGTACTCGAAATTTCAAAAATCCTATCTCTCAATGACGTGATATTACTAAGAAGATGGTCCCAAGAATAGTAAACAAACAAACCACCACTACCATAGAAATTAGGAAGAATCCCATCCCATTAAAGAAAGATGAATTAGGGAAATAAGAAATATAGTGTGACCGTTTGGCAAAGAAAAAAACTCTCAAGGTATTCAAGGATGGCAAAGCACCAAACCATTAATAACCCCTGGAAAGGCCCCACAATACTCAAAGGAAAGGTGGAACCACAACGGTTCACGCAAGGGAATAACCTATTACAAGTGTGAACGAGAGGGATACTACGTGAAGAATTGCTCAACCCTACTAAGGACAAGTACCAAGATAACCTATTATAGGTATAAAGGAATAGGAAAGGTAAAGTAGGACTGTTCCACACCTTATGGATATAGTGCAATACCTCCCCAAAGGTCATGAAAGAAGGACTGGTGACCAAAACCATGGAGCAGGTTAAGTAAGCGATTCACAAAGAGGTCAAGAAATAGTGAGGTAAAAGCCAAATTAAACTTTTTCCTAAGAAGTCAAGCCGAGAAATATACCAGAAGAATGGAGGTAAGAAAGTATACCTAGAACCCCCTCATAAGGGGCAAACACAGAAAAACGTCCTCTGGAAACTCTAGGGGTATGACACAGTAAGATTGAAGAGAAGAAATACGCTATGAAAGGAAACTTTGAAGAGACGCACACGACTAAGTACCCATGAAGGAATCATTGATGGGCGGATCGACAGAATGTGGAGTGCAAGGAACCAACCCTTAACTAGGAAAGTTTTCAAAGAAAAGAGGTATTGTGATGGCCTAGTGTGACCTGTTTGGAGAGAGAAGAAGAACCAAATAACAATTTTATGAGAACCAAGTAGAAAGAAGAAACTACAAGCAACGGGATGGTCAAAGAGAATAAACAAAACCCTAATAAAGACTGGGGAGTAGTAAAGACTATACTCTATGAAGGACAATAGGATGGGCATGAAGGATGATTGATAAAACTACCTAGACAATTAGACAAGAAAAATAGTAAGAAGGAGACAGTTAAAGAACAGGACTTCGAGAGAACCATGGATTTAAACTACGACAAAGCAGGGAAAAGTGAAAAAGGCCAAAACATTGGAAAAGAAGGACAATGGAAAACCCTTAAAGAAATTAATGGCCAAAACTGGATTTATAATTTAAAAGTCTTGAGACGGTTAAGTGAGCCACATGAAGGACGATCAAGAGATTTTGAAACAACGAGGATGTGAACCCTCCTTAAAAGGAAATAAGTTAATGAGTAAATAGGAAGTTAGCATCAAAAGATGTTGTGACAAGTAAGAATGAGTGGACTACCCATACTAAGGTAATAAAGGAAAGAACATCTAAGAAACATTGGGAAAGTAAGCCATCCAAATAAGATGTGGCTAAGGAGGAATAACCACAATTGGTAAGACGGGTGATAGTCTACACGTGCATATGAAGCCTAAAGAGCAGATGACTGAGAATAGTGTGGAATGCACGGAATAAAACTAATAATCGGAAGTTTCCCAAGTAAGGAATAAGGGATGAAATAGAAGTTATGGATAGAGAAGGATCCAAAGCAACCAAATGCTTTAACATAGATAGGGGTGTGAAGAAAGGGAGAAAGAACCCTACAAGGAATGATAAGAAGGTTGAGCATGTAACTCATAAGATGGAAATCTCTATAGTGAGTGACATAGTAGAGAATGAAACCGGAAGAAGGGAACCTTCCCAAGCAAAGGAATCGACACATTGATCAAAAGAATTATTGTAGAATGAAGAATCAAGAAATGATTACGAGTAAGTAAAAGTGGATTAAGGAATAAGGAAAAATCTTTATATAAAGAAGGCCAAGGACTTAAGAAGGAAGGAATCCCAACTTGTCAATAAATTATTGGAAAATACAATCATTGGAACATGAAAGACTCAATAAGCAAGTTGAGAAAGGACGAATGGGTAAGGAAAATCAACACATTTGGGTAAGATAATTTGATAACGGTGAAGGTAGTTGAGGAATACTACCAGAATAAAAGAGAAATGAAGTTATACAATCCCTTAGAGGTTGGAAAATTGGGAATAACCTTAACGGAGGTATTCTGGAAATCTAGTGGACATAGAGACAAGGTCTAGAAAATGTCATGCTGTAAGGGGGCATGTAAACCTAAAAGTCTCAAGGAAAAACATGAATCAAAATAAGGAAGAGTCAGTTAGTAAGCATGACAGGGTCAAACATAAAATTTGGATTGAAATTGTAATGACCAACAGACGGGACAAAAAGGTGATAAAAAGGAAACCCTTGAAAACAGGTAGGTAATGTTCTAAAGGACATCGAGATAAGGGTTTCAATGATCAAGAGGTTAACTAGACACGGGAATGGTTAGGTATCTTAGAATTTCCAATCCTAAGTACGGGACCTCAAAGGAAAAAATGTTGCTCTAAGCAAAGAAAATTGTGAATCTAAGGATATACCCTTATGTAAGATATGTCTAGGTATGATAAACTCAATGGAGGGAGCAAATAATATAAAGGAAAAGAAATTCCATTTGTGAATGATGTAAAAAGGGTTAATTGAAAGAACAAGATAAGAGTTTGCATGTTAAGCAAATACCAAATGGACATCAAAGGAATTGGCACATCATGCAAGGTTGCTAATTAAGTTTTGGGGACAAAACTCCTAAAAGGAGGGGAGAGTTGTATACCCAGCACTTTTGAGTTAAGGAAAACAAGGAAAAAGAATCGGTCAAACCGAGTAAGAAAACTGAACCGATTCACAATCTCGATCATTTGGGAATGGGCAATTTAGAAATTTACAACTCTCGGGTGATCCAAAGGGTTCATAAAACCTTGGAAAAGATCCATAGGACAAATTGGAAGAGAAAAACCAGACCGGTTTAGATGAACCAGATCCAACTAGATTGAACCGGTTTATGAACTGAGTCGGTTCATGAATCGAAACTGATAAAGAAAGGGCAAACTGGGAAATTTAAGGATCCCAAGTGACCCAAATAGTCCCAAAAGTCAAGAAAATGGACTTGATAATGAATTGGAGAGGAAAACCAAACCGGCTTAGGTGAACAGGATCCGAACTGGTTTGAACTAGTTTGGACTGGTTTCAACCAATATTGAATTGGATTCTAAATTCATTTTTTTAGGTGGCTTAAAAAATTCAAATTTGAGATTTGAGAACACCATTGAATAGAAAATAAATTTAGAAATTTTTAGATTTGTAAAATTCGGTCAAATGGGGGAGTGGGGTGAACCGGCCGGTTTAAGCTTTGACCCAGTTTAGACCAGTCAAGTTCAGAACAGTGTCGTCTTCTTCCTTCATATGATAACATTGTTCACTCACTGAAAAATCATGTAGCGCTGACAAAGCTAAAAAGTCTTCGGCCATGGAGTTTCAAGTAATGAAGGATAGCCATTAAGGCACCAATCGGATAGTCAAGAAGTCCCTAAGCTTCCTATATTAGGACCCCCTCCCCATTCATCTGCTTCATACCTGAAAACTCCATTCTCTCTCAACTGCTCCATTTTTAGGTGAAGCTCAAACCAGAGCTCGGACTTGGGCACTTTTCCAAGCCAAATAAGGCAAGGCTGGGTTCTTTAGAACTGGGGAGAAGTCAGCTACATGCCTGTAGTCTCTATTTGCTCCAAGGGTCATCGGAGAAGCATCAGCGTGATGGAACAATTAAGCAGCTCCAGAGGACAAAAACTTCCCTGTTTCGGCTGAGCTAAAATCGACCATTTTGAGCCCTATTCAGGCCAAACCAAGCCCTCCCAACACCTCCACAACCCTACTACAGCTAAATTAGAGTAGAAAGGTAAGTCAATTCGACTTCCCTTTGTAATTTCCAACTCGTGCTAGAGAGAGAACCGATAGAAGTTTGATGATAAAATTCTCATCCAATTTGGCATCAATTAATGCAATTCTTGATTCTAGGATAAACCTTAGGATGAGAGCTATCTGACCAGATTAAAACTCAGACCGTCGTGCCACCAACGGTGAGTAATTGAAGCTTTTTATCTCTACAGTTTGTTTTTCGATGAATCTTCGTTTGAGCTTGTTACGACATCAAACTTGTAATTCAAACTACTATTGAATCGTTTGAAGATATAGAAACTCAATTTTAACTTCAATTTCAACAATTAGAAGTGTTTAATTGGTCAATTTGATGAAATCAAATTCAACTATATTAGGAAGTTGAAATTGGGGGAAAATTGAGGATTTTCAAAATTTTGAGGGACCAATATGCAATTTTGTAAAATTGAGGGTCAATTGGGCATGATAAGAATGTTAGAGGGTCAATTGAGAAATTTTGGAATTTTTGGGGTAAAACTTACCATTTTTGTGAAGGAATGCAAAATGGAAATTTTGGAAAAGTTGGGGGACCAAATTGGAAATTTGGGAAATTAAACCCCTTTTGTGAATTTGAATAAATTAAGGTCTTGAGGTAAATTTTAAAAGTTTCAGGACACAATTTGAGGGAAAACCGGCATTAGGGACTTAAAGTTAAAGAAAAATAACTTTATGGACCTAATTGCAAATAAATAAAAAGTTTAGTTTTCTCATTATTTTGTAATGAATAAAGGCTATTAGGTTGAGGGATAATGAACAAGGATGTTCATATCGTGTAGGAACACGAAGTACCAGGAACACCAGCAAGGGCAAGCTCATGTGAATACAAAGAACCGGTCGAGTGGAATTCACTGAATTAACGGGTGAGTGGGATTTTATATCATACCCGGTTGGGGATGATAAGTACCTCGAAATGAAAACCCACTACTTAGTTGTATTTTAAACATCACAACTTAGAGGAGTGATGTGAAAATGATGCGGAAAAAAACTATTTACAGATTGTAAGTAGATCATACCCAGTTAGTATGATGAAACTTACTTGGAGGAAGTGGAAAAATCGTTCATTGTTTATGAGTGGAGATATCCTCATACTCGGTTGGTATGATGGATTGTTAAAAATTTATTTTTGTCGGAAGTGGTCTCCTCTGACTGTGTGCCACTACTTAAATGATTTGGGTGACCTTCTTGACAGGAGAGCTTTGTTAGGCCGGAGGCCTTGGTTTTAGAACTTGGGGGCTAATATGCCTTATTTTAAAAATCTCAAACAGTGTGCCATAGGCCAATTGGCACGAGTAGGAGCTCGTAAACAAATATGAGTTATATGCCATAAAACATTAAATAAATTAATTGTTTTGCCATTGTACCAAGATAGGACCGACATATTCAATCAACTAGCAGTAGTGCGACATGACAGGTCTACGGACCAATCAAGACAAATAGCTACAGGTTGAGTTGAGTGTCGAGATCGTTGGACCAGTGGCACCACAGATTATATGGCATGATGTCAAAATACTAATTGTGCATGCGTTGTGATTGCGGGACCTTCAAGACGAACAAGAGGGGTAGTGATTTGTCCCAGGTTCTTGGATGACCTGGTGGGTGTAAGGGCAGTTCATCGGACCAGGTGACCTTGTGAACCTCAATGTAGCTTCTAGTGCACGAGACCGGGGTGGGGTCGGGATGAGGTCTCTATACTCATACAGACAGGGAGAATTGATTTTGGGATTGAGGGTCGGATGTCGCGTACATCCACTTATTCTTAGGGTAGAAGTGCATGTACTTCTTTTTGGTGGCCAACAAAGTCGCTCCGACGCCACAAGTGGGTTTCGTGGGCGTGATGACCTATGATTGTGTGATTGACCTTCATGATAAAGGATGTGTGTTGGGTGATGACACACCGTGATTAATAAGAAATGGTGATAAAAACAGATATTTGAAATAAAAGGATTTTTGAAAGAAAATAAGGAGTCTGGCACACTCCAATACAATTCTTTTTTCTAAAATTTAAATTTCAAAAAATCCATTCACTGAGTAGTTGTACTCACCCCCTCCCTTATATCCCATTCAGGAAATCCCAGAAAGCCTACCCTCAAGGACCACTAACTAATATGCATGTGAGACATGTATGATAAATTTAAAGTTTTATGTAGTTTTTATTTATGTTATTACAGGAAAGGTGTAGATTTAAAAGATGCCTTACTATTTACGGTTTATAACGAGGGGAAACCCTTAAATAAACCGAGAGAGTGGCGAGTTTTTCACGGGGATCCGACCAAACTGGGTCGGGGCGTGACAACTTGAGTGGTATTAGAGCTTGTTTCCTCGAATACATAATCAATACTAGAAAATATAGTAACTAATAGGATTGATTTTAATATTGTTAGATGGATCCCAGGAAAGAAACCAATAAAACTAAGAATGACTCTACTTAACACCCTGTCCTTGTTGGAAGACAATCCTAGCAACTTCCTAATGCCCCAGACATAGTAGAAGCCCCAAAGAACCAAAGGGCGAAGTATCCACTACCACCAAGGAATACGGTGCCATGACATGTTAAGGTCACAGTCCTGTGTACAAAGGGAGCCATGCCTAAAGCCAAGAATGCTAGTACAGTCATATAATCTCACCGAGAAGGATACTTACCAAGAAAATTGTAGCTTCCTATCTATCCTGAGACAAATTTTGTAATAGGGTGAAGACCCAAACCTTTTGTACTCCTCTAATAATGAAGTACTCGAAATTTCAAAAATCCTATCTATCAATGATGTTATATTACTAAGAAGATGGTCCCAAGAATAGTAAACAAAAAAACCACCACTACCATAGAAATTAGGAAGAATCTCATCCCATTAAAGAAAGCTGAATCAGGGAATTAAGAAATATAGAAGGACTCCTAGTGTGACCGTTTGGAAAATAAGAAAATTCTTAAGGTATTCAAGGACGACAAAGCACCAAACCATTAATAACCCTTGAAAGGCCCTACAATACTCGAAGGAAAGGAGGAACCACAACGGTTCACACAAGGGAATAACCTACTACAAGTGTGAACAAGAGGGATACTATGTGAAGAAGTGCCCAACCCTACTAAAGACAAGTACCAAGATAACCTATTATAGGTATAAGGGAATAGGTAAGGTAAAGCAGGACTGTTCCACACCTTATGGATATAGTGCAATACCTCCCCAAAGGTCATGAAAGACATGAAGGACTGGTAACCAAAACCATGGAGCAGGTTAAGTAATCAATTCACAAAGAGGTCAAGAAATAGTGAGGTAAAAGCCAAATTAAACCTTTTCCTAAGAAGGTCAAGCCGAGAAGGATACCAGAAGAATGGAGGTAAGAAAGTATACCTAGAACCTCCTCATAAGGGGCAAACACAGAAAAATGTCCTCCGAAAACTCTAGGGGTATGACACAGTAAGAGTGAAGAGGAGAAGAAATACGCTATGAAAGGAAACTTTGGAGAGATACATACGACTAAGTACCCTTGAAGGAATCATTGATGGGTGGATGGACAGAATGTGGAGTGCAAGGAACCAACCCTTAATTAGGAAACTTTTCAAAGGAAAGAGGTATCATGATGGCCTTATGTAACCTGTTTGGAGAGAGCAAAAGAACCAAATAATAATTCTAGGAGAACTAAGTAGAAAGAAGAAACTATTAGCAACTGGATGGTCAAAGAGAATAAACAAAACTCTAAGAAAGACTGGGAAGTAGTAAAGACTATACTCTGTGAAGAACAATAGGATGGGCATGAAGGACGAGTGATACAACTACTCAGACAATTAGATAAGAAAAATAGTAAGGAGACAGTTAAAGAACTGGACTTCGAGAGAACCATGTATTTAAACTACGGCAAAGAAGGGAGAATTGAAAAAGGTCAAAACATTGGAAAACAAGGACGAAGGAAAACCCTTGAAGAAATTAATGGCCAAAACTGGATTTATAATTTAAAAGTCTTGAGATGGTTAAGTGAGCCACATGAAGGACGATCAAGAGAATTTGAAACAAGAAGGATGTGAACCCTCCTTAAAAGGAAATAAATTAGCGGGTAAATAGGAAGTTAGCATCAAAAGATGTTGTGACAAGTAAGAATGAGTGGACTACCCATACTAAGGTAATAAAGGAAAGAACATCCGTGAAACATTGGGAAAGTAAGCCCTCCAAATAGGATGTGGCTAAGGAGGAATAACCACAATTGGTAAGATGGGTCATAGTCTACACTTGCATATGAAGCCTAAAGAGGGAACGACTGCGAATAGTGTGGAATACACTGAATAAAACCAATAATCGGAAGTATCCCAAGTAAGGAATAAGGGATGAAACAAAAGTTGTGCATATAGAAGGATCCAAAGCAGACAAATGCCCAATTATAGATAGGGGTGCGAAGAAAGGGAGAAAGAACCCTACAAGGAATGATAAGAAGGTTGAGCATGTAACACCTAAGATGGAAATCTCTATTGTGAGGGACATAGTAGAGAACAAAACCAGAAGAAGGGAACCTTCCCAAGCAAAGGAATCGATACATTGATTGAAACAATTATTGTAGAATGAAGAATCATGAAATGATTACGAGTAAGTAAAAGTGGATTAAGGAATAAGGAAAAATCATTATATAAAGATGGCCAAGGACTTAAGAAGGAAGGAATCCCAGCTTGTCTGTAAATTATTGGAAAACCCAATCATTGGAACCAGAAAGACTCAATAATGAATTTGTGAAACGTCGAATGGGTAAGGAAAATCGACACAGTTGTGTAAGTTGATTTGATAACGGTGAAAGTAGTCTAGGAATACTACTAGAATAAAAGAGGGATGAAGTTATATAATCCTTAAGAGTTTGGAAAATTGGGAATAACCATAATGAAGGTGTTCTAAAAAATCTAATGGACATAGAGACAAGGTCTAGAAAATGTCACTCTGTAAGGGGGCCCGTAAACCCAACAGTTCCGAGGAAAAACATGATGCAAAATAAGGAAGAGTCAGTTAGTAAGCATGACAAGGTCAAACGTAAATTTTGGACACAAATTGTAATGAACAACAGACAAAGGAAGAGTTGAAATAGGACGAAAAGGTGATAACAAGGAAACCCTTGAAAATAGGTAGGTAATGTTCTAAAGGACATCGAGTTAAGGGTTTCAAAAACCAAGAGGTTAACTAGACACGGGAATGGTTAGGTATCTAGTAATTTCCAATCCTGAGTACGGGCCTCAAAGGGAAATATGTTGCTCTAAGTAAAGAAAGATGTGAATCTAAGGATATACCCCTAAGTAAGATATGTCTAGGTATGATAAACTCCATGAAGGGAGCAAATAATATAAAGGAAAAAAATTTTCTTTAGTGAATAATGTAAAAAGGATTAATTGAAAGAACAAGATAAGAGTTTACATGTTAAGCAAATATCAAATGGACATCAAAGGAATTGGTTCCTCATGCAAGGTTGCTAATTAAGTTTTGGGGACAAAACTCCTAAAAGGAGGGGAGAATTTTAAACCCGCTCTTTTGAGGTAAGGAAAACACAGAAAAAGAATCGGTCAAACCAAGTAAGAAAACTGAACTGGTTCACAATCCCGATAATTTGGGAACTAGCAATTTGAAAATTTATAACTCCTAGGTGATCCAAAGGGTTCATAAAACCTTGGAAAATAACCATAGGATAAATTGGAAGAGAAAAACTAGATCAGTTTAGATGAACCGGATCCAACTAGATTGAATCGGTTTATGAACCGAGTCGATCCATGAATCGGAACCGATAGAGAAAGGGCAATCCGGGAGATCCCGAGTGACTCGAAGAGTCCCAAAAGTCATGGAAATGGACTTGAGAATGAATTGGAGATGAAAACTAAGCTGGTTCAGGTGAACTAGATCCAAATCGGATTGAACCGGTTTGGACCAATTTGAACCACTATTGAGCCAGATTCTAGGTGGTTTAAAAAATTCGAATTTGAGATTTGAAGCCACCCTTGGATAAAAAATGAATTTAGATGAATTAAATATTTTTAGATTTGATAAATTCGGTCAAATAGGGGTGAAACGGCCGGTTTAATCTTTAAACCCAGTGCAGACCGTTCCTGTCCAGTTCGGAACAGTGATGTGTTCTTCCTTCAGATGATAGCACTATTCACTTGATGGAAAACCACAATGCGCTAGCATGATAAATATGGTGGAGGACCAATTGGGCAATTTTGAAATTTTAGGGGCAAAACTTACCATTCTTGTAAAGTAGGGGCAAAATTTTAATTTTTTTGGAAAAGTTGGTAGACCAAATTGGAAATTTGGGAAATTGAACCCCTTTTTTGTGAAATTGAATTAATTGACGTTCCAAGGTGAATTTTAAAAGTTTCTAGACTCAATTTGAGGAGAAACCGGCATCAGGGACTTAAAGTTAAAGAAAAATAGCTTTAGGGACCTAATTGTAAATAAATAAAAAGTATGGTTTTCTTATTCATTTGGAATGAAAAATGGCTATTTGGCCAAGTGATAATGAATAAGCATATTCATATCGTATTGGAACATGAAGTATCGAGAACGCTAGCGAGGACAAGCTTGCGTGAATATAAAGAACTGGTCGAAAGGAATTAACTACATTAATGGATGAGTGGGAATCTAATATCATACCTAGCTGGAATGATAGGCACCTCGAAAATGAAAATCATCTGCTAAGTGGTATTTTAATCATCACACCTTAGAGTAGTGACGTGGGAATCAAATAGAAAAACCACTTACCAGTTGTAAGTAGATCATACCCGGTTGGTATCATGAAACTTGCTCGAAGGAAGTGGAAAACTCGTTCATTGGTTATGAGCAAAGACGTCCTCTTACTCGGTTGGTATGATGGACAGTTGAAAAGTATATTTTGTCAGAACTACTCTCCCCTAACTGTGTGTCACTGCTTAAACATTTTAGGTGACCTTCTTAACGGGAGCTCGAATAGCTCTGTTAGGCCGGAGGCTTCAGTCTTGAAACTTGGGGGCTAATATGCCCGATTTTGAAAATTTTGAACAGTGGGCCCTTGGCTAGTTGGCACGAGCAGGAGCTTGCAAACAAACATGATTAATATGCCATGAAAACTTAAGTAATGAGTTTTTTAGTCATGGTACCAAGATAAAACCGACATACTCAGTCAACTAACAGTAGTGTGACATGACAGGTCTCCAAACTAGTCAAGACAAATAGATGCAGGTCAAGTTAAGGGTCGAGGCCGTTGAACCAATGGCACCACAGATTATATGGCATTATGTGAAAAACTATTCATTATGCATGCACTGTGTTACGGGACCTTCAAGACGCCCAAGAGGGGTAGTGATGCGTCTTAGGGCTCTGGATGACCCGGTAGATATAAGGGCAGTTACTCGTACCAAAAGTCTTGGAGTAGCTTCAAGCACATGAGATCGGGGTAGTGGACAAGATGATGTCTCTGTCCTCATACGGACACGGAGTTTTGTTACAAGATTGAAGGTTAGATGTCGTGAACATCCACTCATTCTTAGGGTAGAAGTGGATGTGCTCCTATCTAGGTGGCTGGTAAAGTCACTCCGATGCCACAAGTGGGTTTAGTAGACGAGCTGGCCTGCAATTATGTGTTTTGTCTTCATGATGAAGGATGTGTGTTGGGTGATGATACACTGTGGAAATAAGAAATGGTTATAAAAACCAAAATCGAGAATGAAAGGTTTTTTAAAGAAAATAAGGAGTATGGCACACTCCGAATCAAATATTTTTCCTATAAGTTAAAATTTGAAAACCCATTCACTGAGTCATTGTACTCACCCCTCCCATATATCCCTTTTAGGTAACCCCAGAAAGCTTACCCTAAAAACCACCAGCTAATACACCTATAAGGCAGGTATGATAAGTTTAAAATTTTGTGCAGTTTTAATTTATGTTATTCCAGGAGAGGTGCAGGTTTAAATGACGCCTTACTCCTCACAGTTTATAAACAAGGGGTAACCCTTAGTAAACCGGGAGAGTGACGGGTTGATCATGGGGATCCAACCAAACTGGGACGGGGCATTACAACTTGAGTGGTATCAGAGCATGTTTCCTCGAATATATAATCAAGAATAGAAAATATAGTAACTAATAGGATTGATCTTAAAATTTTCAGATGGCCCCAACAAAGGTAGCCAAACAAATCCACACTACCATAGCCACCCTGGAAGCTAAGGAGAACCCCATCCCAAGGGAGGAAATGAACCAAGAGTATAAAAGGACCCTTGGAGTAACCTGGGTTGAAGAGGACTCGACAAGAAAGCCTTCAAGGTGTTCAAGCTCATCGACGGCAAGGCATAGAACCACCAACAACCCCTTAGAAAGTGTGGGATGAACCATAAAGGTCCACACAAGGAGATGACCTGTTATAAATGTGGGCAATGGGCACACTATAGTAGAAGATGCCTGACATTTCGGAGGATAAGACCCGAGAGGATCTGTTATGGGTGTAGGAAGGTAGGACACATAGCAAGGAATTGTCCCACACTACAAGGAATCCAAGCGAAACCTTCTAATAAGGACACCTCCACCACTACAAAAGTTTGAAGGGATGACATTATAAGAACCACAATTGCGACTAGGGAAGCCAATCTCACCCAAGAAGAAATATCTCTAGACCATAGTTTAGTAGTGAATACTCCCCAACCCATCATTGTAACAATCTCCCTCAAGAGATGTTAAAACCCCAAATTGTATTCTTACATCAATAAATAAGATTATGAGTTTCTAAAAATTTTTCTGTTCCCTAATAATATGGTAGCATGCCTCAATAGCTCGAGGAAGGATCACGGAAAGAAGATCAAGGGTAGGACTTTAAGAAAACCCAAAAATAGTAGAATATAGATAAAGGAAAGTTTCCTTAAAAAAACACTACAAACTACCTAGAAACAAAGAAGGAAATACCTCCTCCATAGAAGACAATTTGAATGATGAAAGATAACTAGAATGCCTCGAGATAGTAAGGTATGATCTACCTTGGAAAAATAGAGGAGTCAAGTAGGGTTGTAGACTAACCTAGCAAGGAAGGGGGAAGTGGAAAGGAAGAATGAAGAAAAACCTTGAAGAAATAAATGGCCGAAAATGAAATGATGACTACCCTCAAGCCATAAGAAGGATTTAGTAAGTCTCGCACAAAGATGTCTTGTAGCAAATAAGTGCCTAAGCCTTTCCCAAGGAAGAAGACCCTGGGAAGGTATACATGTTTCAATTAAGAAATAATTGACCAAGTAACGAAGTAAGAGGAGATGAAGTGTACGTCGAGGTGAAAGAACCAAGGGAAGTACATTAAGAGGACCCAAGGGTAAATTTAAACCCAAGGAACGACTAAGTAGGAATAACATCAAATGACGCAGCGACAAGTGAAAATGGGTGGGCTAGCCATCATAAGGAAGTAGAGAAAAGAACATTCGAAAAACCTTGGGAAAGTAAGCCCTTCAATACGGAAGAGGGTAAGGAGAAAACAACCAATGATATCAAGACTAGTCGTGGTCCACACTCACTTAATAGAGTCCAAGGAGTGTATAGTTGGACATAAAGGTTGCTAGGAAACAATCTATCAGCAGGAACTCTTCGAAGAGAGGATAAGGAATAAAAAGGAAATGGAGGACAGTGAAGAATAAAGAACAGGAAACAATACTGACCTTAGAAGGATGTAAGAAGGAGGTAACTAGTAACAACGGGATGGTCAAGGAGAACAAACAAGACCATAGGAAAGACAAGGGAGTAGTGGGGACTACACTCTAAAGAAGGGTAATAGAGAGGGTATAGTTGTTAAATACACGAAATAAGATCTGACAATCAGCAAATGATTAAAGGTCGACAAAAGCCCAAATTCAAAAGGGTGTAAGAATGCGAAGGAAGGAAACCTTCAAGGAGTAGTAAGAAATTCGAGCATCTAGCACATAAAGGGAAATCTCTACTTTGAAGGACATATTAGAGGATGAAAATCATTAAAGGAGAATGCACTAAAAACGACGGAATTGTGAAATGATCACAAGTAAATGATAATGAGTTTAAGGAAAAAGAAAATCCTTTAGTAAAGGACGTCACCTGAAATGAAGAAAGACGTAAGAAGGGAAGAATCTTAGCATGTTGGTAAGTCATCAGGAAATTCAATAATTGGCACTAGAAAGACTCAATAAAGAAGTTGGGAAAGGATGAGTGGGTAAAGAAAAACCGACACAATTATGTAAGACACTTTGTCAAGACATGAAGGATAATTGGATAATAGTAAAGGTAGTCGAGGAATGCTAACTGATGAAAGGAGGGATGAAATTATACAATCCCTGAGAGATTGGAAAGTTGGGAATAACTCTAAAGGAGGTGTTCTAGAAATCTAATGGACATAGAGACAAGATCTAGAAAATGTCATGTTGTAAGGGCCATGTAAACCCAACTGTCCCGAGGAAAACATGACTCAAGATAAGGAAGAGTCAGTTAGTAAGCATGATAAGGTCAAACATAAAATTTTGACTGAAATTGTAATGAACAACGGATGAAGGTGATAACATGGAAACCCATGAAAACAAGTATGTAATGCTCTAAAGAACATCAAGCTAAGGGTTTCAATGATTAAGAGGTTAACTAGACATGGGAATGGTTGGGTATCTTGGAACTTCCAATCCTTAGTATAGGACCTCAAAGGGAAAAATGTTGCTCTAAGCAAAGAAAGATGTGCATCTAAGGATATACCCTTAAGTAAGGTATGTCTAGTTATGATAAACTCCATGGATGGAGTAAATAATATAAAGGAAAAGAAATTTGTTACGTGAATGATGTAAAAAGGGCTAATTGAAAAAACAATAGAAGAGTTTGCATGTTAAACAAACACCAAGTAGACATCAAAGGAAATGGTTCCACATGCAAAGGTTGCTAATCATGTTTTGGGAACAAAACTCCAAAAAGAAGGGGAGAGTTATAAACCCCGCCCTTTTGAGTAAAGGAAAACTGGGAAAAGAACCAGTCAAACCGAGTGAGAAAATTTTAACCAGTTCACAAACTCGATCATCAGAGAACGAGCAATTTGGGAAATTTATAACACCTGAGTGACACAAAGGGTTCATAAAGTCTTGGAAAAGAACCTTAGGACAAATTGGAAGAGAAAAATCACACTGGTTTAGATGAATCGGATCCAACTATATTGAACCGGTTCGGTTCATGAACTGGAACCAATAGAAAAAGGGCAAACCGGGAAGTTTATGGATCCTGAATGACTTAATGAGTCACATAGGTCAAGAAAAAGGACTTTAAGATGAATTGGAGATGAAAACCAAACCAGTTCAGGTGAACCGGATCCAAACCAGATTGAACCGATTTAGACAAGTTTGAACCACTATTCAACCGGATGCTAAATTCATTTTTCTAGGTGGCTTAGAAAATTCAAATTTGAAATTTGAGGCCACCATTGGATAGAAAATGAATTTATATGAATTTAGAAATTTTTAGATTTGAAAATTTTGGTCTAATTGGGGGTGAACCGGCCGGTTTAAGATTTGAAATCAGTTCAGACTGGTTTGGTCCGATTCGGAATAGTTTCGTTTTCTTCCTTCAGATGACAGCACTATTCCCTCATCGAAAAATCGAGCAACGCTGACGATGCTAAAAAGTCTCCGGCTAGGGAGTTTCAGGCAATGAATGACCGCCATTAAGGAGGTAATCGGATGACCGAAAAGTCCTTGAGCTTCCTATATAAAGACCCCCTCCTCATTCATACTCTCCACACTTGAAAACTCCATTCTCTCTCAATTGCTCCAATGTCTGGTGAAGCTCGAACAAGAGCTCTAACTTTGGCACTTTTCTAAGCCAAACAAAGCAAGTTTGGGTTCTTTAGAATCGGGGAGAAGTCAGCTATACACCTGTAATCTCCATTTGCTCCAAGGCATGCCGGAGAAGGGTCGGCGTGATCGAATAATGGAGCAGCTGTGGTGGACTAAAACTGCTTTGTTTCAGCCGAGCTAAAATCGGCCAATTTGAACCCTTCTTAGGCCAAACTGAGCCCTCTCAACACCTCTAGAGTCCTCCTACAGCTTAATTAGAGGTGAAAGGTAAGCTAATTCGGCTCCCCTTTGTAATTTTCGACCGGTGCTAGAGAGAGAACTGGCAGAACTTCGATGATAAAATTCTCACTCAATTCGGTATCAATTGATGTAATTCTTGATCCTACGAGTAACCTCATGACAAGAGATTCCTGTCCATAATGAAAGCTTGGACCGCCGCGCCACCAACGGAAAACTTTCAAAGCTTTCTCTCTCTAGGTCTAGTTCTCCGGTAAAACTCCGTTTGAGCTAATTCCAACACCAAATCATACAATTCAAAGTGCAATTGAATCGTATGAAGGAGTAAGAACTCCAATCTAACTTCAATTTCAATAATTAAACTCATTTGATCAATCAATTTGATAAAATAAAATTCAGCAAAGTTAGAAGGTTGAAATTGGGAAAATTTTGGGAATTTTGAAAATTTGAGGAACAAAAGTGCAATTTCATAAAATTGAAGACCAATTGGCCATGATAACGATGTTGGAGGACCAATTGGGCAATTTTTGGATTTTTTTTTAATTTTTGGGGCAAAACTTACCATTTTTTTAAAGTAGGGCAAAATGATAATTTTGGAAACGTCGGGGGACCAAATTGGAAATTTGGAAAATTAAACCCCTTTTTGTGAAATTGAATAAATTGAGGTCCCACGGTGAATTTTAAAAGTTTCAGAACTCAATTTGAGGAAAAACCGACATGAGAGACTTAAAGAAAAATAACTTTAGGGACTTAATTGCAAGTAAATGAAAAGTATGGTTTTCTCATTCATTTGGAATGAATGAAGGCTATTAGGCCTAGGGATAATGAATAAGGATGTTCATATCATATAGGAACACGAAGTACTAGGAACTCCAGAAAGGACAAGCTCACGTGAATACAAAGAAACGGTCGAGAGGAATTCATTGGATTAACGGGTGAGTGGCAATCTAATATCATACCCGGTCGGTTGGTATGATAAGAACCTCGAAAATAAAAACCCACTGCTAAGTGGTATTTTAATCATCACACCTGATAGGAGTGATGAGGGAATCAAACAAAAAAACTACTTATCAGTTGTAAGTAGATCATACTCGGTTGGTAAGATGAAACATGCTCAAAGGAAGTGGAAAACTCATTCATTAGTTATGAGCGGAGACGTCCTCATACTCAGTTGGTATGATGGACAGTTGAAAAGTATATTTTGTCAGAAGTGCTCTACCCTGACTGTGTGCCACTGCTTAAACATTTTAGGATACCTTCTTGACGGGAGCTCAAATAGGTCTGTTAGGCCAGCGGCCTCGATTTTGGAACTTAGGGGCTAATATGCCCGATTTTGAAAATTTCGAACAGTGGGCCCTAGGCGAGTTGGCACAAGCAGAAGCTCGTAAACAAACATGATTAATATGCCATGAAAACTTATGTAATGAGTTTTTTGGTCATGGTACCAAGATAGGACTGACATACTCAGTCAACTAGCAGCAGTGTGACATGATAGGTCTCCGGACTAGTCAAGACAAACAACTGCAGGTCCAGTTGAGGGTCGAGGCTATTGGACTAGTGGCACCACAAATTATATGGCATTATGTGAAAAAGTGTTAATTGTGCATGCTCTATGTTACGAGACCTTCAAGATGCCCAAGAGGGGTAGTGATGCGTCTTAGAGCTCTGGATGACCTGGTAGATATAAGGGTAGTTAGTCGTACCAGAAGTCTTGCGAAGCTCGGAGTAGCTTCAAGCACATGAGACTAGGGTAGGGGACATGTTGAGGTCTCTATCCTCATAAGGACATGGAGTTTTGTTACGGGATTGAGGGTCAGATGTCGCAAACATCCACTCATTCTTAGGGTAGAAGTGGATGTGCTTCTATATAGGTAGCCTGTAAAGTTGCTATGATGCCACAAGTGGGTTTAGTGGACAGGCTGGCCTGCGATTATGTGTTTTGCCTCCATGATGAAGGATGTGTGTTGGGTGATGACACACCGTGGAAATAAGAAATGGTTATAAGAATAGAAATTGAGAATGAAAGGTTTTTAAAAGAAAATAAAGAGTCTGGCACACTCTCAATCAGACATTTTTCCTAAAAGTTAAATTTTGAAAACTCAATAATTGAGTTGTTATACTCACCCCCTCCCTTATATCCCTTTTAGGTAACCTCGGAAAGCTTACCCCAAAGACCACCAGCTAATACACGTGTAAGGCAGGTATGATAAGTTTAAAATTTTGTGCAGTTTTGATTTATGTTCTTCTAGGAAAGGTGCAGGTTTAAAGGATGTCTTACTCATGGTTTATAAATAAGAGGTAACCCTTAGTAAACCGGGAGAGTAGTGGGTTGATCACGGGGATCTGACCATACCGGGTCGGGGCATGACAGAGACCTTCTTGATGGGAGCTCGAATAGCTAAGATAGGTCGGAGGCCTTGGTTTTGGAACTTAGGGGCTAAAATGCCCGATTTTGAAAATTTCGTACATTGGGCCCAAGGACAGTTGGCACGAGGAGGAGCTCTTAAACAAACATGGTGATAAGCCATGCAAACTTTAATGAATGATGTCATTTGTCCATGGTACCAAGACAGGACCGACATACTCGATGGACAGGCGATAATGCGACAAGACAGGTCAACAGATCAGTCGAGACAAACAATTGCAGGTCGAGATGAGGGTCGGGGCTATTGGACCATTGGCACCAAAGATTAAATGTCTTATGAGGAAAATTATTGTTTTGTGCATGCATTGAGGTTCAGAACCATCAAGATGCCCTAGAGGGGTAGTGATGTATCCTAGGGGCTACTGGACGACATGGTGGAGATAAGGGCAGTTCGTCGTGCCAACAGTCAGGGAAGCTCGACATAGCTTCATGCACATGAGACCGGGGTGGGGACACGATGAGGTCTCCATCCTCATATGGACACGAAGTATTTTGGGTTTGAGGGTAGGACGTGAGAGACGTTCACTCAGACTTGGGGTAGAAGTCAGAGACTTCTATTAGGGTGGATGGTAAAGATGCTCCAATCCACAAGTGGGTGCAGTCGGTGTAACTGCATCTCGCAAATGTGTGTGATCCCTTCATGATGAAGGGCATGTGTTGATTGTTAAACACACCGATTTTAGTATAATGGATTTAAAAACCTTGGAAAGGATTTGAGAATCCTTGGAAAAGAATTGGTAAACCTTGGAAAAAGATTTTCAAAAGCAGAACTTGAGAAAAGAATGTTTTTAAAGAAAATAAGGAGTCTCGCACACTCCAATTCAAATTATTTTTATATAACTCATATTTCTAAACACCCATTCACTGAGTTGTCAAACTCACCCCCCTCCCTTTACCCCTTTTCAGGTAACCGAGGGAAAAACCTACCTAAGGACCTTCAGTCGGGACCTAATGTTCCTTATCCGTAATGATGTAGGTACGAGAGGGAGCACATCAATCTACAACCATGAAATATCCTAGAAATATGGATGAACCAGGAGAGAAATGTCACTGCACACTGAGTGATTGGGCTTTCTAATGTCATACCCGGTTGGGGTGATGAGCACTGTTTTGAAGTTTAAAAACCATTTTTCAGGAATGATCTCCCTTGACAACATGAAACTAGTTAAACATTTGGGGAGACTTTTTTTATGACAGCTCGGATAGCTCTAGTAGGCTGAATGCCTCAGTTTTGAACTTATAGGGCCTAAAGCGCAATTTTGGAAAACTTGTGAAGTGGGCCCAAGGCCAATGGTCATGGGCTGAAGCCCATAAACAAATAAATTTATGAGACATGAACCTTTTTCATAACTGGATATTTGTGTGAACCGCCACCATGCTGAAGTTGGGCCGTCAAATTTGATGGGTTAGTCACTGTTGAGTCGAAGTCATGTCGTTGAACATGTTAGGCTAGCAATTATGGAACCGAATCTGAGTTTTCGAGCTCGTTGGGCTGGTAGCACAAAAGATAATGGATAAAATTTCAAAAATGATTGTTTGTGCATTATATGAGTTTGAAACCATCAAAGTGCCTAGTATGGGGTAGTGTTAGTTCCAAGGGCAGCTGAATGATATAGGGAGTATAAGGGAAGCATGTCGTTCAGTATGTCAATAAGCTCTAGAAGTTTCATGTGCACTGAGATTGAGGTCAAAGGTGGAGAGGTCTCATCCCATTATAGCGGACACAGAGAATATCGAGTCTGAGGGATTGGTGGTAAGGCTCACTCAGATTAGTGGTAGAAGGTGCAACCTTTTACCAAGCTGGTCGGTAAAGACGCTTCAGACCATAAATGGAGTAGTGCAAATGTGTGATCCCTTTTTTATAAAGGACGAGTATGGTTATATGTTAAACTGATCTTGAGTAAGGGAAAATTGAAGAGTTCTTTTCACAAATTCATAAACAAAGAAAGATATTATAAACTTTGTTTTGAAAACTCACCCTAATCCCCACTAACTGAGTTGTAGAAAGTCACCCCCTCCCTTTAAAACTTTTTTAGGGAAAGAGATGACCATTTAAGGAACCCTTACGTCAAGAATATAAACTCAAATAATTTATTTTGAAATTATTAGTTTTGTATAATGTTATTCTAGGGAACAACGAAAGAAGATACACCTAACTCGTAGCAGTTTTGGAAGTGGTAACTCTTCCTAGATTAAAGGGAGTGGCGGGTTGCTCACGGGGTTCCGAACAAATTGGGTCGGGGCATGACACGTTGACTAGGCGCTGACATGGTAGGTAGTGCATTGACCGGCTGGACAATTGACATGTTTGGTTTGACCGTGTTCGATAACCCGAAATTGAAAATCAGTTAGTTCAGGCTCGATTCAATCAATTTTATAAAAAATAAATATTTTTAAATTCATCTAAATTCATTTTCTACACTTTGGTGACTTCATTTTCTAAATCGAAATTTTTAATTCACCTAGAAAAATGAATCTTTGAATTAGTTCTTCCCAATTCAAGTTGGTTCAACCCGATTCAAGGCTGGTTCACCTTGAACCAGTCCGATTATCACATCCAATTTGGTTTATAATCCATTTTCATTATTTTTTTTATCTTCCTTGAACACTTCAGATTGTCCAATTCCAATTTTGGTTTTCTCTTTACCAATTATGGTTCACTTTGAACCATGGTTTTCTATCAAAAAAAATTTATTCTCATTTATGGCTTTCTTTATTTTGAGAGAATAGGGTTTACACCATTTGATAAAAAATCTAGTTGATTAGACTAACATCTTGAAGCGGTGCAGCAAAAACTGTCGGTTGGTGTTCGGTGTTTGGTGTTCGGTGTTCGGTGGCTCGAGGTGAGTCAAATCAACCCAACTCGTTCCTTTCTTTTTTTCTTTTCATTTTAGAACTTTTAAATTACCATTTTTGCCCTTTTGGGTCATTTTGGTAATTAAATTCTAAATCTTGGCCATGTTCGGGTGAAAACCGACTTTCCCTAAAAATCTTTATTTCCGTACTCGGGCACCCGATCCCAAATCCGATTGAATCCCTAGTTCTAGAATCGAGCTTCCTATCTCATTTCCATCATGGGGGTTATGATCTAATTCCTAACTTTCCAAATTCTGACTCGGGTTCCATTCATAGCTCGAGGTCTCGTTCCCCATTTTGGCTTTTGTCTTTAAATCGAGACTTTCATTCATAACTTTTGATCCCATCCTAGGCCTAGAATTTTGTTCTTAGATTTATTTCTTATTTTAACTTTGGGATCTCATTTCCCCTCTTATAGTTTTATTCCTAGTTCTTGATTCTATTCTCAGTTTGCACTCGATTTTTGGTCCATTTGGGCTTAACCCGGGTTTCAGAAGTTCTAGTGTTATAGGTTTCCTTCCAGTTTCTTTCCAATCCTTAAGCGCATGCCCCGGGGCACTCCTAAGTGTCCCCCAAGCTCCACGTTACCCCTCTTGGCCCCTGCACTAATTCCTCTATTTCTTATGTCTTAGTTCAGTTCCTCGGTCAACATTTCGTCTCCCAATTTGATCCCTTCCCCTGGTTCATCTCTTCTCAGTTTGTGCCTCGAGAGATTTCCTAATGTTACAAAAGCCATGACTATTCCCTTGTATCACCATTTACAATTCTCCATATATGATTGATTTCACCTCTAATACCTAGTGTCATGTCAACGTCATGACTCGTCCAGCCAATTCAGACACATTATACATATGATTACAATAATGTAATGGTCATTCTTATTCAGGTGTGCGATATGCTATCTCACTGACCCTGCTACTCATGTTATTTAGAATTCATCACATTATAGCACCTATTTTATTTCTTTAATTCTCGAAGCTTGGTGTGCTATTCGATCGACCTCACTACTTGTGTTCTCATATCATCGTTCAAGTAGTTATGTGCTTATTGCTAAAAATTCGTAGAATTTGGTTCTCAATCCAATTTATTCATTGTTATTCACTTATTAAGGTTCAGCTTAAACAAAGTACACAGAGTCTAGCTCCATTTTCATTTTAGAGAGTCTCGGCTTATTAGCCCTACTTCTATGTCTAGTTTAGGTTGTAGCCTTATTTGGAAAATCTCACATGGATCATAGTCTCTTTACTCTTATCTCATCGTTGAGGGTTCATAATATGTTTCATATTTTATCATGCTCATCCTATCTCATTTCTCATTTAAGTGAGGCCTATCATGCTCTCTACTTTTATTAGTTCAATAAAACTTAAGAAATAATCATGATCAGTCTAATAGTTCTCGTCGTCTATAAACTCACTCACTGTGTATCCAATAATGTGTTCGTTGCTGGTATTTTTTGAGTGTCTTTGAACTGATATTTTCACATGGTAATCATAGCAACTCAACCTACATAATTCACATAACATAATGTAGGTTATGTTGGGTTCTATACGGCATACTATTTTATCGTCTCATGATTTCTCAAAATTACAATTTTTCCCTCATGTCGAGTTTGCTCAAATCGCGTGCCGACAACCCGTTTATATGACTTTCATTCATATCCCCATATTTTTTCTCTCTCTCTTAGTTATTTTCTCATTAGGGTCCCAATGTATATATACATACCCATATATCCACTATTTCATGCAAGTCCCGAACTTTCTACTTATTACATAATAATCAATATATTTTCCCAAAATTTCATTTTGGTCATTCTACTTTCTCCTTACACTTTTTTAATTAAATTCATATACAATTCTATCTCATGTTCTCCTACTTTTCCTGAGTTTA
This sequence comes from Trapa bicornis, assembly GCA_030064425.1. Classification (NCBI taxonomy): domain Eukaryota; kingdom Viridiplantae; phylum Streptophyta; class Magnoliopsida; order Myrtales; family Lythraceae; genus Trapa; species Trapa bicornis. The sequence continues at coordinate 17,421,679 of CM057761.1, forward strand.
GTTGGGGTCTCTAACTTCTCATAAATTATATTTTGGTCTTCTAAATTTTCAAAATTCACTATTTGGTGCCTTAAACTTTTCTAAAAGTCTCACTTAGGTCATTAGCCACTTTTAAGCTACCATTTCAAGTCCCAAAATTTTTCCAACTTTCCTTTAGGTCCCTATACTTCTACTGAGTCTCATTTGGGTCCCCATTTTTATGAAATTATAGTTTGGTCCCCAAACTTTATAAAAATTATGATTTGGTCCTCAAACTTTTATTTGTTTCAAAACTACACCATAAATCTTTCAAAAACCTTCTTTAAGTCAATCATCATCTTCTACAGGTCCCTATAGTCACTTTTCAGCTATCCTTGCGCACAGTAGTATCATTTTAGCCCTGATTGTGCTCTCATTGAAAAAAAAATATAGAGTGGGTTTTAGTTGGAAACCCATCGAAAAGGAAAGTGATCACAACCGATGTTGGTGGGATTGGGTAGATGACTCCCCCATGAGTTTGTGGATACCTTGATCACCTTCTCAAGTGTTCAGAGTCACTTCTTATACCCAATTTATAGAGTAGTGTCAAAAATAGAGAGCTAAGGAAGTTTCTTAGATTTTTCGTGGTCACGAGACTTACCGATAGCCTGAACCACCATTGTGGTTGGCGAGAGGGGACCGTGAGGAGCTTTGATAATAAATTTGGATGGTGGTTGGCCGTCATGGAGATCGGGTGAGATTAGGGAGCTTCTGCCATATTTTTGGCCGAGGGAGTCGAGTTACTATTTCACCGTGCCGATGTTAGTAGGAGGCATGTCGGTGGTGATGAGGGAAGCGATTTGAAAGCTCATTTTGGGGCAGTTCTAACGTCACCGATATTAGCAAGTTTGGTGGTCGAAGGGAGAAATGGAAAGCTTTTGTCGGGAGGTCACCAAAAAGTGGAGCAAGCTTGGTTTTAGAGAAAATTCTTACTAAATGCTACGATTGAAACTAATGCATGGAGCTCGGTGGACCAAATGTCCATCAACTCATACCGATAGTTGATCGGATAAGATCTCATATATTCTACTTTTCATTTAATTCTCCTTGGAGACATAATACCAAACATTGTGGATGAACTTAAGTTTTTAGGTCATCAGTTGTGTCATGCCTCGACCCGGTTTGGTCGGATCCTCGTGATGGCTCCTTTGATTTAAGATAGATTTCCCCTTTCTTTAATCAAGAGGAGTCAGATGTAATTTAACCTTGTTCACTGGAATAACATAAATCAATAAAAATACGAGTTTAAAAAAACTTTTAAGCATACCTGACAAAGGGTAGATACGAGTGTTTTTCTTAGTCATTTGTTCTACTCCTGAAGAGGGATATAAAAGAGTAGTGAGTTTCTACAACTCAATGAATGGGTGTTGGGAGTGAGTTTTCATAAACAAAATAACTTTAATCAGAGTGTATCAAACTTCTTATTTCCTTTAATAATGCTTTTTTCCTCAAATTATGCTTTTCAAAACCATTTTTTCTCATTTTCCACATTATGTGTGTTTAACAATCAACACACGCCCTTCATTAGGAAGGGATCACACATTCGTAGGGAACCAAGATAGAAGCCCGCCCACTTTTACCATGGGTCTGAGTGAATGTTCGCATTATCTGACACTTAAACCCGAAATCAACTCCGTGTAAGGACAGAGACTTCATCCCGACCTCACCCTGGCGTATGAAACTACGTCGAGTTTCCCTAACTACTAGCATGACAAACTACCCTTATCTTCACTAGGAATGTCAATAGCTCATATCGGGGTGGGTTTTAGCAGGCCCGCACCCGACTTGAGCTCAGGTTGAGCAGACCCATGCCCAAGTAGACCTAAGCCTCGGGTCTGCTGGACCCGAGACCCGCCTGGACCTAAGGCTCGGGTCCAGAAGTTGGACCCGAACCCACTGCTCAAGTCCATTCGGACCCAAGTCGTGTCTATCTTTTTTTAATATATATTTTTTACCAAATATAAAAAATTTTAAATTATTGTAATATATGAATTTTCTAATATTTGTTTGGGAATTCAATTTTTTAAATATTTATTAGCTTTAATTTACCTAATAAGTTACTATTATAATATTTCATTAACTTTAGCATGTAAATAATGAGAAAACGATCAATAAAGAATAGATCAAATTGTGAAACTATGAATTTTAGAAAATTAGGATATGAGTATTAATTGATTGACAACTTACGGGAAGAAAGGATGAGCAGTGCCAAGACTATTCCCATGAACCTTTTCATCTCTATCACTCTCTAATTTTCGGATCACTTTTTCACTTGTAAATGTTGATCTTCATTTATATAAATAAAAAGGATAATGGTATGGGTTGCATGCACATGCATGTGGGTTGTTCCCATATTAACAGGTTGATTCATTTAACATTGTTTTGTATAATTATTGATATATAAAATTTTATGTAAATAATTTAAATTATTAATATATAATCTCTTAAACATGTCAAAATTTTAAATATGTTTTACAATTTTGTATCAAATAATACAGTTAATTAGAGATATAATTTAATGTAATAAGAATTTTCCACCATAATTATTTCGAGTATTTATAAATTTATTATAGTATAAGAAAGGAAAAATAATATATTAGGTTCTAAGAAAGGAAAAATAAGTAATATAGTGTGGTGAGAATATATTTATAAATCTATTAGGGTATAAGAAAGGAAAAATAAATAATATAATATGGCGAGAATATATTTATAAATCTATTAGGCTATAAGAAAGGAAAAAAATCTATTAACGTTTAAGAAAAGAAAAAAAGTAATATATTATGATGAGAAAATATTAATGATAGAAAATAATAGAACAATTTTAAAATTATTTTTTATTATAATTTTCTATTTTTTCCCTACATTTAATGAAACGATGTGGTTTCATTAAGAGAGGGGAAAAATTCAAAGGGACTATGGGTCAACCTTCGAGTCCACTTTTCTAGACCCGAGGTTCGGGTCCAGCCAACGGGACCCAAACTAGAGCACGGACCCGAGCCTCATCGAGTCTCGGGTCCCATTAACATGCCTAATTTTCACCATGTCGTCCAGTAGCTCTTAAGATGCATCATAACCCCTTTTGGGCATCTTGATGGTCATTAACCTCAAGTGCATGCACAAACAATAGTTTTTCCACAAAACCATCTTTGGTGCCACTGGTCCAATGGCTCCGACCATCAACTCGACCTACAACTGTTTATATAGGCTAGTTCGTCGACCTGGCCCTGATGCACTACCGTCAATCCATCGAGTATGTTGGTCCTAACTTGGTACCATGGTAAAATCACATAATCCATTCATTAAGAATTTTCATGGCTTTAATATATCATGTTTGTTTACAAGCTCCTGCTCGTGCCAACTGGTCTTAGGCCCACTGCATGTGATTTTCCAAAAACGGGCATTTAGCCCCACAAGTTCCAAAACCGAGTCCTCTAGCCTATCTGAGCTATTCTAGCTCTCGTGAAGAAGGTCTCCCAAAAATTTTAAGCATTGGAACACAATAAGGGGAGAACAATTATGACAAAATCATCTTTCAATTTATCACATCAACCGGGTGTGATGATATCTGTGCTTACAATTGGCAAGCGGGTTTTCTTCTTCCTTCAAGGAAGTCCATCATACCAACCGGTATGATTTTCTCTACTTACAACCGGTATGATTTTCTCTACTTACAACCGGTAAGTAGTTTTCCGCTTAATTCTCACATCACTCCAACCGGGTGCGATATTAAAATCCCGCATATAAGTGGTTTTTCATTTCTGAGGTGCTCATCATCCCAACCGGGTATGATGTGAATAAACTCACTCACCTGTTAACTGAAATGTAACCTTCTCTAGTCGGTTTCTACTTCTACGCTAGCTTATCCTTGTTGGCTTCTAGTCCCTCATGTTCCTACATGATTTGGACATTCTTATCTGTTAATATTTGTCACAACAGCCTTTATTTGTCACGTATGAACGACTAGGCTAAAAAAAATTTTAGTTAATTGCACTTAGGTCCCTAAAGTTCATTTTCCTTGACTTTTGGGTCCCTAATGCTAACTTTTTTTCCAATTGAGTCCCGAAACTTTCGAAAATTCACTTTGGGTTCTCAATTTATTCAAAATTGTTTAAGGCTCAAGTTTTCCAAATTTTCAATTTGGTCCCCAACTTTTCAAAAATCACATTTTTGCCCCTACATTCCAAAAATGGCAATTTGACCCCAATTATTTCAAAAAATTGACCAATTGGTCATCCAACATCCTTTTCATGCCCAATTGGCCCTCAATTTTAGGAAATTGCAATTTGGTCCCTCAATTTTATGAAATCCCCAAATTTTCCCAAAATTTTCCCTTAATGTTAATTAAATTGGCCATTCAATCGAGGTTAATTACTTCAATTGGAGGTATAATTTAGTTTTTACACATCCATACGATTCAATTGAGCTTTGAATCGTATGAATTGAGGCTGAAACGAGCTCAAATGGAGCTTCGGCGAAAAATTGTGTGTAAAGAGAGAAAGCTTCAAAAGCTTACCGTCGGAGGTGCGGCGGTCTGAGCTTTTTATCTGGGTAGTTAGCTCTCATCCTAAAGTTACTCCTAGGATCAAGAATCGCAACAATTCATATCGAATTAAGGGAGAATTCTATCAGTGAAGTTTTCATAGTTTCTCTCTCTAATGTCGATCGTAAATTGACTTACCTTTCAGCTCTATTACAGTCGTTTAAGGGTTACAGGAGTGTCGAGAGGGCTTGGTTTGGCCTTTGAATGGCTGAATTCAACCAATTTCAGCTCAGTCAAAACAAGGCAACTTTGGTCCCTCAGAGCTGCTTCACTATTTGATTACACCAGAACTTCTCCGGCGGTCCTCAGATCAAATGGAGATTGCCATCAAGTAGCTGACTTCTCCAGAAATCTAAAGAACCCGACTTTGCCCTCCAAGGCTCATAAAACCCCAATGTCGAAGCTCTGGTTCGAGCTTCACCAGAAAACTAAGTAATTGATAGAGAATGGAGATTTCAGGTGTGAAGAGAATGAATGTAGAGGGGCTCTTTATATAGGGAGCTCTGGGACTCTTTGCCCGACCGTTTGGTATCTTGATGGTACTCATTCATGACCTGAAATGCCTTGAATGGAGGCATTTCATCTTCGTCGGTGCTGTCCGTTTATTCGTTGAATGAACAATGTCGTCATTTGAAGGAAGAAGAAGACATTATTCCGAACTAAACCGTACCAGTTTGAATCGGGTTCAATGCTTCAACTGGCCGGTTCAAGCCCGATTCTATTGACTTTTTCAAAATTAAAAATTTCTAAATTCATTCTCTATCTAATGGTGCCTTCAATTACTCAATTTGAATATTTTAATCCACCTAGAAAAATAAATTTAGCAATTGATTCAATGATGATTAAGACCGGTCCAAACCGATTCAGATCCGATTCACCTGAACCGATCTGGTTTTCTCTTCCAATTGGTCCCAAAATCGCTTTTCATGGTTTTCAAAACTTTTTAGGTCAATCGGGATTTGTAAATTTCCCAATTTGCCCTTTCTCTAATAGTTGAGTTTCATGAATTGGTTCAGTTTTCTCCCTTGGGTTGACCAGTTATTTTTCCGATTTCCTTATATTTAAGGGACGGGATTTACAAGTTAGGCTTGAATCGAGCGTATTGCTATCACTAGTGACATATAGAAAGAAAATTTTATATGATAATAATTATTCATTATATTGATAACGATTGGATATCATGAACTCGTATATTAAAGTAATGATTCAAACATTAATATATTTGTGTTTGTTTTATTTGTTATTTATGAATTAAAAATTTTATTATTTTTTTATTTTATTGTAGGCTTTTTCATTTATTTTATCCACATATAAGTGAGATATGTGTGATAATCTATCAATTACACTGGTTTGTTATAATATTAATTACAAACTTTCTATTATTATTCTGGATAATTTCTTTGCAAATAATAGCATAATACAATTGATTATTGATAAACGGTCTTTGGATTAATTGATGTTGGGTGAAAATATATTCTATATATGTTGCGTACATATTCTAAATTTTATTGTAAAAGTAGTGTTGGACATAATTACAAACAATATTGAGACAATATGACAATATATTATATTAGACTGTAACTCCTAAAATTGGAAGAATTTTGAAAAAACAACCCGTCAATTATATATTGAATTGGATAATAAGATTGTTTTAGATTGTAAAATTTATTGGAATTGTGCTTATATTATATTATGGATAGTATTAGATTACAAACATGTATTTTCTTATTTGAAATTGTATGATAAACACTACAAATATTTATTTAATGAATTAGATTGATTAACCGCATATAAAATTAACAAGAAGTTTAGTGTATTCAATAATGTCAATAATTTATTTTTTGGTAGAATATATTTAAATACAAATTCATATACGTCTCTTATATAAATAAGTGGATGTATTATGGTATTTTATATATTGGAATGATTACTTTTAAACTTATTAAAAAGTTTAATAAAAAGTAAATAATATATTAAAAATTGCTACCATTCTTAATAAATGATAGAATGTGTACAATGTGACATGATGCTTTAATTAAAAAATTAAAAAAAGTGTCAATATAAAAAATAGAAAAAATTATGAGTAAATTTAAAAAATTATTTATAAAAAAAAGCGGAAAAGTACACTATTTAATGTATTGAAAATGAAAATGTTGCTAATACTAGCACACAAGTATGGGAAGTTAGCTGAATATTAAAAATATTTTTTTTATCATTTTATCAATTTTAAATAAGATAAATAAAAAGAATCCTACTGGTCAAAGTCTTAAATAAATTTATATTTGGATGAACACATAAAATAACATGTAAAAAAATTTAATATATTATAATGGTGAAAAATTAACTATGTACTATATTTAATATTATCAATAATAGTTAAATATATATTAGATATTCGGATTAAAATAGTTGGTGCGTAATAAATATTACTAGTACCATTACATGGAAAATTTATTGAGTTAATTTGTAGGATCAGCTATTTTTTAGTGTTATAAGTATTTTATGCATGTATGTTGTATTATTTTAATTTCTTTAGAATGTTAAATTTAATAAAAAAAATATTAATATTAATGAGTTCGATTAAAATATGCCAAAATTTCTTTGTTAAGGCAAGTACTTGTAAGTGATAAAACAATCCATATGCGGGAGCCAATATCATAGTACCCTTGGCTTGAGTCTTCCCGCCATCCACGTGTAGTTCGATTATAATACCATCAAGTTAGCGCAAGTGTAAGTGATAAGACAATGCATATGCCGGAGCCATCCCGCCATCCTTGTTATGAATCATTAACTAAGGTTCATAGCCATAATAGGTATAGACCACCAAAACAAGTGTACCAGTAAATCGAATGGATGAGCATGAGTCATAGTGAAAGGCTCCCATGGGAGTACGTAAACCCACCTGGGACTGTATTGAGCGAATTTTTTAATTTTTGCTAATAAGCCTGTTCCCTATCCATTCCAATGCATTAATCATGGTACCGAAGGAGTTCGTTATGAATCATTAACTAAGGTTCATAACCATGATAGGTATAGACCCACCAAAACAAGTGTACCAGTAAATAAAATGGACGAACACTAGTCATAATAGGTATACTCCGCCAGGGAGTAAGTAATCCCATCTGGGAATGTATTGATGAAATTTTTTGTTTATGCTAATATCACTTATATATTCATAGACTAATAGATCCATCATACAAGAGTACATATTATACTGGGAAAAAATCCAGAAAACGTCAATCAGAAGATCGGATGAACCATCTCACCGATTGGATAAACAAGCAAAATATGTGAAACAGAAATCTTCCTACAATTATAAAAGGGGCAGGGTAAAAATAGACAAGGAAAACCCTAAAAGGCAAGTGCCCGCCGAAGTGACTGGAAGGGATGTGCATGTATTTTTTTTGGTTCAATTTAAATGTTGGCCATAGAGTTTACCCTCGCATTTCACTGGTAGTACATAACATTCTGAAAGCCACCATCGTAGATGGCCTGACTAGCTCCAGCAGAGCTCATTCCCATGACTGCAGCAGCTGCAGCTGCCGCTGCTGCATGCTTGAGGGGCTGGTGCTGGGGCTGAGGTGCACTCATCAAGGCCTGCATGCCACTCATTTTGCTCATCACAAGCTGCCGCTCATAGGCCATCATATCAGCAGATAAAGCCATGGGTCCTGGCGCTGGAGGAGGAAGTGGATTGGAACTAATTCCTGGTGGAGTGGGCTTGTTTCCCCACAAACACTGAAATAATAATAATTGTGCTGAATAACGCAGATAGCAAATGCAATTAAATTAATTATACTCCTTAATTGTTGTTGAGGACACTTCCAGAGGACCATATATGAACATGAATACAACCATGTAGGATCTAGTCAATGACCAAATTCAACAAAATCATGTGTAGAAAATAGCATTAAACTAGGGAAACATTATTGACCTGTCGCATCGCATTTAGTATAAAAGAATCGATGAAATGGATTAAAATTTATTTTTTGAGCTCTTTGATTATATATTTCTATTTTGATTCATAATTAACATTTTGCTGCATTTGCATTTGAAATAATTTTGTACTAATTCGATGAAATGAGCATCCTCTTTAGAATTCATTAATGTTTATTCTATATATATTACCAATTTAATAAGATTCATTTATTCATATTTTCAAAATGGGACAATTAACAACTTAAGTGTCAAAAGTTTAGAAATGGCACTAAGTGCCAAAAGTTTCAAAAGTGAGATTATGTGCCAATATTTTTCTTATGTTAGTCAAGTTAGTGACAAACTTGTGGCACTTAGTAAATCATTTTGAAACCTTTAGAACTTCAATGGTCACTTTAAAATTTATGACACCTAAAGTGACACATTTGCAAAGCTTCTAGCACTTCAGCTGGTATTATCCCTTTTCTAAAATGATAAAATCTTAATTTAATTCAAGTATTATCTTCCTTAGAAAGTAAACATGTAGTAAAATATGACACAATTTAAGGTCAATTCATTCAATATTTTCATTACTAAAGGACTGATTTCACATTCAGATTATGCATCAAATGCACAAACACCCTATCCCATACATACCCTCTTAGGAAACATAATGGTAGTGTATTTAGTGTAAAAAGTGTTAAATCTAGGTAATCCCAAACAAAACTTGGTTTCCAACTTACTGGGTCTAAACACAGAGAGCAAACAAAAACTTACCCTACTCTATATTAAGGCATTTTTTCTGAGTCATAAAACCTAATTATTATGGATGGTGGCTGCAACAACAAAATAAGCCCAGTAACAAGTACCTTAATTTGCCTGCCACAAAGAAAGGGCTGTGCATTTCCCATCTGAATTGCCAAGGCAGCCTCACCATGAGTACTATACCTCACAAAACCAAAGCCCTTGTCTCTTTGGACCCGGACCTCCTCAATAGAACCTGCAGCAAGTGCATAGAAGTGCCTGTGAAGATCAACCTGAGTCACCTGAAACAAGAAATGCCGCAAATTCAACCACAACTTATCAGTCTCCTATTTAGCTAAATAAATAAAGAAACACAAGCCTTAAATCCATCTAATGATGTAGACAACACTACAAACATTTCCTTATCATTTAAGGAAAGTTGAACATATAATCAGGAAAAATGAGAATTAACAATATATTACAGGCCAAAAAAGAGAACTAACAATATATTATCTATCAATGGCAATGGTATCCTCACCTCAGGAGCAAGATTACCCACATAAACAGTCGTATATAGAGGGTTATTCTCAGGAGCATCACTGTTTGTAGCCTCTTTATTATCTTCTGAAAGAAAGCAAGAAGAAAAAAAATGTTCTAGAAAAAATGAGTACATGAAGAAAATGGTTACATAAAAATGCTTAGACTGATTACTCATTTTAGTAAGGGAAAAAGCAGCAAAGGATCATTCTTTTCTTCTCAAATTAACCTGTTGAACCATTTGCGAGTTCAACTACACTCCTTGAATCTGAACTCTGCTTATCATCATTTGAGCCAGCCCCTTTGGCTGCCCAATTGCAACGAATCTGTCTATTGCCAAGCCACTTCCCTAAGAGAAGAGGAAACTTAAAATGAATGAATTGAATAATATTAAATGAAAATTTGAAACAGACATTTAAAAAAGATGCAACACCCTTTAGGTCAAATAACAATTCAAAGAGACTCCATCCACTTTTATTTACAAGTCCACCAAAGTCAGTAAGAGAAACTTGAAAGACATTAAACAGGTGACATCAAGTCTAGCATGTTCAATTTTGTAGCCAAAACCTAAATCTGGAAAAACATAGAAAAACCGTGTTATTAAAGGAGGAAAATAAATTTTACCAGTTAGATCATTGATAGCACTCTGTGCATCCTGAAACAAGATGACATAAATATATTACACACGAAGCTTGACAACATAAAAAAAAAAAAAAGAACTGAAATGAAGTAGATACCTGCTGGTTTCGGAAAGAAACAAAACCAAATCCCCTTGAACGCCCAGTCTTTTGATCCCACATAACCCGCGCATCTCTAGGTTTACATGCAAAATTAAGGATGGTAAGCACACACTTTAAACATAATGACAAGAAATCTCACATAAAATTCATTGCACATCGGACATTTTTAGGTATTCAAAAGCATTAAAATAAATACTCCTACTATCCCAAAGGATAAAGGCTGCAAAAAATGACGAGGGATCTGAAGCTTACGAACAACTGGGATAAACTGAAAAGCATGCATAAAGCACAGCATCAGTCACCTCAGGGCTGAGGTCACCAACAAAAATGTTGAAATTGCCTGAAAGTTGATTGATGTACAATCAAACCAACAAGAGAAAATAAAGCCATCTGTAGTAATAGAAATATAGATCATTCAAAAAATAAACCTACTTGATGTATCTTCCCTCTGAGCACTAGTATATGCCCAATTAACTTTAATTGGCTGTCCAAACCTGCAATAATACAATATAATGAATACATCTTCGTTTCACAAAAAAAAAAAACAGAAGTGAATATAGCATCACTCACAAATGCCTCCCATTGAGAGATAATATTGCCATGGCAGCACATCTCCTATCAAAGTAGTGAATGAATCCATAGGATGACTGGAAAAAGACATAAGATACATTCCATGTCATAGAATTAACAATCTAGTTGTAGGATTTTGCATGGAAAAATAAACAGAGCAATCCATGAGTCCAAAGCTTTATTAGATTCCACGAACACACCTTCTCCTTACGAATAAGCTTGCAGCCTTCAACCAGACCCGTGCTTGCAAAAACCTCTTGAAGAAGTGGTTCAGTCACCTGTGTGTGAATGTTTCCAACATACCTGCATTTCCCAATCAGAAAACAATATAATTTCTTCCTAGAAAGCGGGAATGAAGATATGCAATAAAGGACCTAAAGAAATTATCAGAAAGCTAATCATATTAGAATTTTAATTCATCAAAGAATAATTTTATACAGCCATACACTGACCTAGTTCATGAAGTTATAGGATATAAATATATAGACCATTTGGTAATAAGGGCAACAGCATCAGAACTCAATTTAAAAGAACACAAAAGTTAAGGAAAGTGAAAAAAGATAAATTAAAAGATGAAATGTTTAGACAAACACTCACACACTGCGACAAGTGCTTGGATCAAAGCCAGGAGGCAGATTTCCACTTGGGATCGGCTCTATCTGCAAAATCAAAATGTGAAAAAGGAAAGAAAAAAATATAGAACTAACCAAAAAATCTCTCGGCGGAGAGTTGAGAGCATTACAACCCCACCATCCAAAAATGAAAACAAAACAAAAAGAATCTGAGCAACAACTCAAAGCTCTAGAGATTTCATAAAAAAATATCAACTACACAAAGATTGAGAGATAAACTCAACTGATAAAATGATCAAATTAAGTTCCAACCACAAATGATTCCTATTTCAGCTTCTTGTTTCTTCTAATATTCTCCTTATTTAGGAAACAAATTGACAAACCAACTCTGGAGATTCAATCTTCAAAAAATTGTAGAAACAAAATACACAGATATTTACCATTACTAGGATATACCATTCCAGAACTTAAGAACTTCAAAACCAAAAGAAAAATATGTTACCCGTGTCACCATTAAATAAACTCCAATATGGAAACAACTGTTTTATATCAAATTAGAAGCTTGATTACTTAAAATAAATTTAAGCTGGGTGTAATGGAGGATAAAGAGGAACTTCAATGTACATTGAATTGTCTATGGTTTTTTATGCAATTTTGTTTTATATGATTTTTAGAAATATCTATTGGACTTTTGGAAAGATGCAAGGCTCAACAGAAAGCACTACTTCAATACAGTATTTGCAAAATAAAGTATGGTTCTTTAAGAAACTGCACGACTTCAAACGAAGTGAAGATATAGAAGAAGATATTCAAGCAAAAACAAGAGAGTCAAAAGAGTTCATTCAGCATCGTCCACAGATATTGGAAAAGGCAAACGATAGTGAAGCATCAAAAGGGAGAAATTAAAGCTAGAAACTAGGGTAACTAACTTAGCAAGATCGAACAAACCATCTTAATTATCTAGAAAAGATAAAAAAAGCGTTTCCACACTCAACAATCTGGCCGGCAAAGCCCAGAAACAAGCGAAATGATAAATGATCGTCGAAAAAAATCAGCATCCGCAAAACGCGACTGTAGAAAAATATCAACCCCAAATTATTGAAAATCGTGCCGTACCTAAAACGACACGCTGACTCGAAGTAAACCACGGAAAACCTAATAGAAACAGAAATGGTGGATAAAGGACTGATCAACCATGTAGGAAAAATACGAAAACCCTAGATGCCGAGACAAATAATCCGTAATGAAACAAAGGTATCAACCGCACAATCTGTGGGAGGATCTAGGGAGAGAAAGAGAGAGACGAATAGAAATAGGAGAGGACGCGGACCTGAGGATGAGTCAAGAGGCCGGGATGGTAGAGAGACTGCTGCTGGAGGAGAGCCGCTTGCTGCATCAAGGCCTGCTGTTGCTCCTTCAGCCTCTGGTGCTGCATTTTTCAGGAGGGGCTGATTTCGAGGGAGAAATCGGGCAAGCACCCGGGAGAAAAAAAAACGTGTAATTAGGGTTTGAGCGGGTTTCGAGTAAAAGGCCGCGAAAGAGGATGGAGAGAGGCGGAGAGGAAGATGCGACGGACACTGATCAGTAACAAAACACGAGAAATGTGGTCAAATAATAATTAAAACACGAGAAAGACAGAGGGAGAGAGAGTGAAGCGAGTCTGCACTTCTACTTGCCGGCTTTGACGTTAAAGATGTTAAATTTAAAATTTATCCGCATTAATATTTTATACGAGTTTAGAGGTTATTCTCTAATTTACTGTATGAAAAAAAACTTTTTTTAAACTAATATAAGATCTTTGGTCTTACTACTAGTTTATATTTATATTATATTGAAAGTTTAAATATTAAGATTAAAAAGTGAGAATGCTCACTGCATCTCATCATTTTTAATCAAATTTTAGTTTGCGGGTAATATTTCTACCTGTGTTGTTGGTGATGATAAATGATCTTCTATAAAAAAAAATAATCATGTATAACATATGAAATTTATCATGTCGCAAAAAAAAATACGGGCAGGCCTTTACGTTACTTTGCATTTAAAATAAATTAATTATAAATTATATATATAATTCTGTTCCACTATTTTACATAATAAAACAAATTCAATTATCCTAAAAATAATATTATTCTGATTTTTTATCACTCTCTTTTATCCAAATTCTAATGCGTGTTCCATTCTCTATTCTCACTTTTTTTTCTATATTTCCATTTGAAATTTGGTTAGGCCCTTTCAATTAGAAAGTCGTGATAGATTTTTTTAGCGAAAAAAATTCTGAGTCTCCGCCTTCCCCTGATATAGTATCATTAACTTGATTAGTATCACATATTTTCATGTCTCTCTTCAAATATATTCTCGCTCTTTAACTTTTTTTAGATTTATTTATTATATAGGAGTTTAATCTTTCAACTATGATATTGTCACATTGTGCAATACTTTTTACTATAGGGCTCTTAGTGTACTTATATTTTTTTATCTATCCCTCTTGCCATCAAAGGTTTAAAGCTTTAATGAAATATCACATCCAACTATGAGGTGAGAGTTGACCATAAATTACTTAAAAGTATAGATTAATTTTAGTAATAATATTATTTTAATGTATTTACAATGTTTTTTTATATAGATATAAAATTATGCATAAAAATTTAATAAATTTATATACCACTTATAATATATATGAATTAATAGATATAATCAATTATTAATAACAAATTTTTGAGTGATTAGAGTCAATTGAAAATTATTTGGTTATTACTCTACAAGCGAAATAAAATATTTCGAAATATTAAGTTTGAATCGAATTATGAATAAATGATAAGAAAATATATATTTAATGAAAATATCTAGAGTTTGAGCGTAAATGTTAATAAAATAAATAAAAAGTTATTTGGCAGCGATTACTTTTTTGAACAAATTGATAATATATTTTAATTTGTTTAGTATAAGTATGAAAAACATGATTATCAGATAGATTATTACACTATATAATTGTACAATATAAATATGAGAAACCAAGTTCACAAATATTATATTGAATTCATATTAGTTCAATTGTAGTATTTCCCATGTTTTTATATTCAATTTCAGTGTTATATTGTGCAATCATGAGTTACTTATTAATACTATAAAATCAAATTGCTGCCAATAAAATTGAAAAATCACTGATAAAGTATCGATTATTAGGATTATCAGCCAGTCTACATCGGAGAAGCAGTGGAGCTAAGATTGAGAATTCTTCAAGAAGTGAAGACTATAACTTAATATTTCTTTGAGATATCATAGAATTCGCTTAATTATCACCAAATGAGATTTAGTTGTTTGATATATAAATTGACATACTTGATTAACTAAATAAGAAATATCACGTCTTGTTAGTGTGATATATTGAAGAGAATTAATGACTTGTCGGTAAAGCCAATAATCATCCAAATGAGTTCTATTATGAAGTGATAGGTGAGAACCGACATTAATAGGTGTCAAGACAGGTTTACAGTCAACCATAGCAGCTCGAGTGAGTAGATAAAAAATATACTTTTATTGAGTAGAATGAGCGCACTAGATGTGAATGTACTTGTATGCCAAGAAAGTGATGTAGGGTGTTTATATCCTTGATAGAAAATTCTTGTTTTAGTGTATTAAGAATGAAGTCTAGAGGAGCGGTAAAAAATCATGTGAGTATAATATCATCTACAAAAATCATAAGAAAAATTACAGAGTTAGGGGTTTTTTAGATGAACAAGTATGTATCAACCAATGATGCTTTAAAGTCATGATGAGTAAAAATATACTCAGATGAAGAAACTATGCTTTAGGGGCTTGCTTTAAACCAAATAAGGATCGACGAATATGACAAACGTGATGAGTATGTGATGAATTAATATAGTTTGGTGGTTAAATCATGTAAACCTCTTTGTCTAGATGATTATAAAGAAAGGTGTTATCAATACCAGTTGTCGAATATAACAATTATGTGTAACATCAATGAAAAGTATAATACAAATAGTACCTAATACATTATTGTTGAGAAAAGTTTTGAGCTATGAAACAAGTTTTAAATTGGGCAATAGAGCCATGAGGATGTGACTTTATTTTGTAGATTCATTTACATCCCACAATATACTTATTGGTCGGAGCAGTAACAAAATCCCATGTGTGATTCTTGAGAAGAGCGACATATTCAACATTATTTAAAATTATCACTCTCCGACCTGGTTTGGTTGGAATCCCGTGAACAACCCACCACCTTTCCTTGTACTCTCTGAGTATTTCTACCAAAGTAGGACAAGAAAAGTAAAGGTGTACGACAAGCTAGTTTTCCAAAATAAAATGATTAAAACAGCTGTATGAAATTTCGTACCTTATGAGTATAGGCTTTCTACTTTGGCCTCTCCCTTTCTTGGATGTGGGTGTTTCCCTAAAAGGGGTAAGGGAGGGGGCTAAGTTTACGTAAATTAGTGAGGGGTTAAGCTATCAGCATACTTAGACATCCGGATGTTCATTCAGTGTTTTAGTTTGATTAGCACACAATCAATCGCCCTTTATCACAAAAGAGTTCACATGTTTGTAGAACAATTCCTGACTATTCCACTTGTGGACTAGAGCGTCTTTACCGTCTACCTTGATAGAAGTTCATAACCTCTATCACAAGTCTGTGTGGGCATCACTTGCTTGATCCCCAGATCCAAGTTCATACTTTGTGTTCGCAAATGTGAGATGAAACCCCCCCGACCTCGGTCTAAGTGCACATGAAGCTTCTCGAGCTTTCCGGCATACTGGATGACAAAACTTTCCTTATTCTCCCCGGGTCATCAAGTAGTCCTTAGAATCACCACTACCTCATATCGGGCGCCTCGATGGTTCCGTATCTCATGCATGCACAAACACAAGTCTTTTAGTTAAGACCTTTTTATCTTTGGTGCTATTGACCCCCTTAAGCTTGCTGACTCGAATTCGGCTCGGTACTACCAGCCTAACAAGTTAGATGACCCAACTTCGACTCACTAATCATCAACCCAACGAGTTTGACAACCCTTGTCACGCCTGACCCAATTTGGTCAGATCCCTGTGATCAACTCGTCACTCCCTTGGTTCAAGAAGTGTTTCCCCCTTTCTTTAATCAAGAGAAGCCAAGTGAAATTTTAACTCTGTTCCTTGGATTACATATATCAATAAAGATGCAAGCTTAAAAGAAATTAAGCATACCTGACAGAGGGAAAATCCTCGTGTTATCCCTAGTCATATCTCTATCCTTGAAAAGGGATAAAAAGGTGGGTGAGTTAGTACAACTTAATGAATGGGTGTTTGAAAAAAAGTTTCAATGAAATAGTTTTGATTTAGAGTGTGTGAGACTCCTTATTTCCTTTAAGATTATTTCTTCCTTAAATTCCCAATTATTCAAAACCATTTCCCTCATTTCTATATTAGGTGTGTTTAACAATCAACACATGTCCTTCATCAAAAAGGGGATCACACCCAACCCTCAACTCCACATGTAGCTGTTTGTCTAGACTGGTCTGTCGACCTGGTCCTGTCGCACTACTGCCAGTCCATCAAGTATGTTAGTCCTGTCTTGGTACGATGGAAAAATCACAAAATTCATTCATTAAGAATTTTCATGGCTTAATCATCATGTTTGTTTATTAGCTCCTACTCATACCAACTAGCCTTGAGCCCACTATACGTGATTTTCCAAAACCGGGCATTTTAGCCCTCAAGTTCCAAAATTGAGGCCTCTAGCCTATTTAAGCTGTTCTAGATCTCATCAAAAAGGTCTCCCAAAAGTTTTAAGCATTGGCACACAAACAAGGGAGAACACTTCTAACAAAAATAAAATTTCCATCCATCACACAACCGGGCGTGATGACATCTACGCTTATAACTGGTAAGAGGGTTTTCTACTTCCTTATAGGAAGTCCATCACACCAATTGGGTATGATCTACTTACAACAGGTAAGTAGTTTTTTCGCATAGTTTTCACATCACTCCAATCAGGCGTGATGTCAAAATTTCACATAGAAGTGGTTTTTCATATTCGATATGCTCATCATTCCAACCATGTATAATGTGACTAAACCCACTAACCCGTTAACTCTAACGTGTTCGTCCTCGGTTGATTTTCCAAGTTGACGCGATCTTCCCTTACTGGCGTTCCAATCCTTCATGCTCCTACATGATTTGGACAACCTTATCTATTAATACTTATCATAACAGCCTTCGTTCCTCATGTATGAACGACAAAACTCAAAACTTTCAGTTAATTGCACTTAGGTCCCTAAAGTTCATTTTCCTTGACTTTAGGTCCCTAATGCAAACTTTTCTCCAAATTGAGTCTCGAAACTTCCAAAATTCACTTTGGTTCATCAATTTACTCAAAATCACTTAAGGGGTTCAAGTTTCCCAAATTTTCAATTTGGTCCCCAACTTTTCAAAAATTACCATTTTGCCCCTACTTTACAAAAATGGCAATTTGACCCCAATTATTTTAAAAAATTGACCAATTGGTCCTCCAACATCCTTTTCATGGCTAATTGACCCTCAATTTTGGGAAATTGCAATTTGGTCCCTCAATTTTACGAAATTCCCAAATTTCCCTAAAATCTTCCCCAATTTTCCCCTTTTAAATTGGCCAAATTTGATTTCATCAAATTAACCATCAATTGGGATTAATTACTCCAATTGAAGGTATAGATAAGTTCCTAGACTTACATATGATTCAATTGAACTTTGAACCACGTCATTTGGGTCTGAATTGAGCTCAAATAGAGCTCCGCCTGAAAACTAAACTTAGAGAGAAAAAGCTTCGAAAGATTACCATTAGAGGTGCGGCGGTCCAATTTCTCTATCAAGGAAGATAACTATCTTCCCGATTTATCTTCTAGGATCAAGAATTCCTACAATTGACCTCGAATTGAGGGAGAATTTCATTAATTAAATTTTGTAGTTTCTCTCTCTAACTCCGACCTGCAACGATCGAGTAGGGCCGAATTGGCTTACCTTTCAGCTGAGTTGAGGTCGTCTAAGGGCTTAGGAAATGTTGGGAGAGCTTGGTTTGGCTGGAGGAGGGCTGAATTCAGCCGATTTCAACTTGGCCAAAACCGAGTAGCTTCGATCCACTAGAGAGAGAGATGAGTTTTCAGGTGAGAGGAGAAGGAATAGAGAGGAGCTCTGTAAACCCCACACTTTTGAGTTAAGGAAAACCTGGTAAAGAACCGGTCAAACCAAATAAGAAAACCGAACCGGTTTACATTTAGGAACAAGCAATATGGAAATTTACAACCTCCGGGTGAACCAAAGGGTTCATTAAACCTTGAAAAAGAAACTTAAGACAAATTAGAAAACAAAAACCAAATTGGTTCAGGTGAACTAGATTCCATAAGAACTTTAAAGTTAAGCGTGCTTGCTCGAGGGAAGTATGAATTTTTTTATTATTGTAATTAATACTAATAATTTAATACCTAAATTAAATTATTAGAATTAATACAAATAATTTAATACCAATATTAAATTATTGGAATTAATACCAATAATTTATGGCAATATTAATACTAGTAATAAATCTCATCCATTTAATACACGGGTACGCCTATATAAAGAGGTCATCCCCATTTCATTCTCCTCACACCTAAACACTTCTCTATCTCTCTCTCTACTGCTCCATTTCCTGGTAAAGCTCGAACCAGAGCTTCAACTTGAACAAAGGTCGAGCTCTATAGAACCGGGGAGAAGACAACTATCTGATAGCAAACTCCAGTCAATCCGAGAATCGTTGGAGAAGCACCAACATGATGGAATAGTGAAGCAACTCCGGCAGACCGAAGCTGCCCTATTTCGGCCAAGCTAAAATCGGCCATTTCAAGCCCTCCTCAAGCCAAACCAAGCCCTCCCAACTTCCTTAGCCTTTCCACGTCCGAATTAGGATCGAAAGGTAAGCCAATTTGGCTCCCCTTTACAATTTTCGATCAGTGCTAGAGAGAGAGTCAACCGAATTTCAATGACGAAATTCTAATCCAATTCTGCATCAATTGATGCAATTCTTGATTCTAGGATGAACCTCAAGACGAGACCTATCTGCCCAGATTGAAAGCTCGGACCGCCGTGCCTACACCGGTGAGTAATCGAAGCTTTCTCTCTCTACAGTCTGTTTTCCGACGAAGCTCCATTTGAGCTCATTCTGGCATTAAAATCCGCGATTCAAAGTTTCTTAGAATTATATGAACATGCAAGAACTCAATTTCAACTCCAATTTCAATAATTAGAAGTGTTTGATCGATCAATTTGATGAAATCAAATTCGGTAGTGTTGAAGAGTTAAAATTAGGGGAAATTTTGGGGATTTTTTAAATTCAAAGGGCCAAAATACAATTTTATGAAATTGAGGGTCAATTAGGCATGAAAATAATGTTGGAGGACCAATTGAGGAATTTTGGAATTTTTGGGGCAAAACTTACCACTTTTGTAAAAGAAGGGCAAAATGGTAATTTTAGAAAAATTGGGGGATCAAATTGGAAATTTGGGAAATTAAACCCCTTTTTGGTGAAATTGAATAAATTGAGGTCCCATGATAAATTTTAAAAGTTACAAGACTCAATTTGAGGAAAAATCGACATTTGGTACTTAAAGTTAAAAAGAAATAACTTTAGGGACCTAATTACAAATAACTAAAAGTTTGGGTTTTCTCATTCATTGGAAATGAATGAAGGCTGTTATGCCGAGTAATAATGAACAAGGTTGTTCATATCATGTAGGATCATGAAATACAGGGAACGCCAGCAAGGACAAGCTCACGTGAATACAAAGAACTAGTCTAGTGGAATTCACGGCATTAACGGGTGAGTGGGTTTACTAACATCATACCCGGTTGGGATGATGTGCACACCTTATAATTTAAAAAGCACTTACCGGTTGTGAGTGGGTTTACTAACATCATACCAGGTTGGGATGATGAGCACAACTTAAAGATAAAAATCACTTACCGGTTGTGAGTGGAAATTTTATATCATGCCTGGTAGGGGATGATAAGTACCTCGGTATAAAAATCCACTATTTAGTGGTATTTTAATCATCACCACTTAGAGAAAGTGATGTGAAAATTATGCAAAAAAAACTATTTACCGGTTGTAAGTAGATCATACCCGGTTGGTATGATGAGACTTTCTCGAAGGAAGTTGAAAACCCGTTCATCAGTTATGAACGGAGATGTCCTTATACCAGTTGGTATAATGGACAGTAAAAACCTATTTTGTCGAAAGTGTTCTCCCCTAACTGTGTGCCAATGCTTAAACTATTTGGGAGACCTTCTCGACGGGAGCTCGAATAGCTCTGATAGGCCGGGGGCCTCGGTTTTGGAACTTGGGGGCTAAATACCTAATTTTGAAAATCTCGTACAGTAGGCCCAAGGCTAGTTGACATGAGCAGGAGCTCGTAAACGAACATGATATATGTGCTATAAAACTTAATAAGTGAATTGTTTGGCCATGGTACCAAGATAGGACCGACATGCTCAGTCAACTAGCGGTAGTGCGACATGAAAGGTCGACAGACTAGTCAAGACAAACAACTGTGGGTTGAGTTGAGAGTCGGGGCCGTTAGACCAATGGCACCACAGATTACATAGCAATATGAGAAAACATTGTTTATGCATACACTGTGAGTATGGGATCATCAAGACGCCCATGAGGGGTAGTGATGCGTCCTAAGGGCACTGGATGACCTGGTGGCTATAAGGGCAGTTCGTCGCTCCAGGTGTCTGTGTGAAATCTGGAGTAGCACCAAGCGCATGAGACTGGGGTGGGGACAGGATGAGGTCTTTGTCCTCATACGGACACGAAGAAGTGATTTCGGGATTGTGGGTCGGATGTCACGTACATCCACTCATTCCCAGGGTAGAAGTGGTTGTACTTCTATACGGGTGGCAGGAAAAGTCGCTCCCAAGCCACTAGTGGGTTCAGTAGTTATACTGACTTGCGAATGTGTATAACTTTCATGATGAAGGATGTGTGTTGGGTGATGACACATCGGTAACTAAGAAATAATGGAAAAACACAAATTTTTAAATGAAGGGAATTTTTGAAAAGAAAGGAGTCTGGCACACTCCACATAAATATTTTTCTTAAAAGTTAAAAGTATACCTTTGAAAACCCATTCACTGAGTAGTCGTACTCACCCCCTCCCTTATATCCCTTTTAGGAAATCCCGGAAAGCCTACCTTGAAAGACCATCAACTAAGATGCTTGTAAGACAGGTATGTAAAGTTTAAAATTTTATGCAGTTTTGATTATGCTATTCTAGGAAATGGTGTAGGTTTAAAGGACGCCTTACTCTTTAATAAACTAGGAGAGTGGCGGGTTGTTCACAGGGATCCGACCAAACTGGGTCGGGGCGTGACAAGCTCTTTATATATGGAGCTCGGGGACTCTCTGGCCATCTGATTGGCGCTTTATGACAATCATTCATGGCCTGAAATGCCCTAAACGGAGACTTTTCACCTTCATCGGTGCTGTTAGCCTTTCCGACGAGTGAATAGTGCTATCATTTGAAGGAAGCAGATGACACTGTTCTAAACCTGACTGAACCGGTCCTAACCGGGGTCAATGTTTAAACCAGTCGGTTTAGGCTTGATTCGACTGAGTTTTACAAAATTAAAAATTTCTAAATTCATCTAAATTCATTCTCTATACAATGGTAGCTTCAATTCCTCAATTTAGATATTTTAAGCCATCTAGAAAAATAAATTTAGAAACCGGTTCAAAGGTGGTTCAAATCAGTTAAAACCCATACAATCTTGTTCAGATCCGGTTCACCTGAATCAATTTGGTTTTCTCTTTCAATTAATCCCAAAGCCTTTTTGATGACTTTTATGACTTTTTGAGTCACTCAAGATTTGTAAATTTCCCAAATTTCTCTTTTTCTATCGGTTAAAGTTTATGAAACCACTCAGTTTTCTCTCTAGAAATGACCGGTTCTTTTCCCAGTTTTCCTACTATCTAGTTTCCAGGCTCGGGTGGATCTTATTGACTCATTAGTCTTCCTACATCTGTCCATTCGTGCATTTGCTAGTGTTCTCCAGCTAGCGAGGGGTCCTTCCTTTTTCCGGTCCCTCTCTTCTCTCTTGGTCTAGGGGTCATTACGATTGCCGATGGCTATACTCCTTTAGATTTATCTCTTTCTCATTAAAGACGTCCTTGAGGGACTCCTCCCTCTTGCAAAGTCCTCTTCCCACGTGGGACTGGTTTCCGGAGGTTTCCCCTACTTGTTTTGAGGTGTGGTCTCAAATTTCACCCTTGAGGACCCTTGGGTCCTCCCTTGCTGGTCCTCGGTTGCTTTGTCTGGATCATGGTCTTATTTCAACTCGTCCAACTACCCTTTCCTCACTCGAGGTTGTCGGGCCTATGTGTTGATCCTTCCTTCTTGGGTTTGTGTTCCTCTTCGTGTGTTGGGGTTCATGCCTCTCCCCTGCTTTTCGTCTTGTGGGTTGAGTTGTCCTTCCAATTCAGTGTCCTCCTCGAATTCCGAGCCTCTCGATATAACCCCCTTATATAACTGCATAGTTTGACTTTAGATTTTTCCTTGCTTGCCCGTTCCTTCCCTTTTGCCTTCCCTTGGTCTCTGGTGTGGAGATGTTTCATTCCTTCATCGCGGGCTTGCTTCTCTGTCCCTTATCCTTGAGGTATTATGTTGTCATCCTTTAGTTATTTTGGCTATCTCTTGCTAGGGTCCTATGGGGCAGTTAGGTCTGTCCTTGGGTTGTCCTTGGCCTATCTACTGTTTTTCTCCGATCCCTGTCTCTAGACAATTCGAGTCGATCCTTTGCCCTACTGCCATTCTCGGTCCATGTTCTTATTTTCTTTCTTGGCATCCCTTTGGGGTTGCCTTCCTCTCTCTTATTATGACCCTCCTTTGGGTCATTGGTCCTATCTTAGGGTTCTTGCTGGCTTGCCTATGGTACCTATTCCGCAAGGTTCCCTACTCTGCCCTTCGGGCTAGCCATGATTTACCCCAACTTTCCTATGTCCTTTAAGGTACTCCTCAGGGTCTCTTGTCATCCTAGCCCTGTTATGTGGGGTATAGATGTTGGAAGGGGATGACCAACCCATTCAAAGTGAGCTTCGGTTCTTGTTCACTTCCTTAGGGGTCCTTGGTATTCCGGGTGCTTCTGTAGTTCCATTGTTTCAAGGGTTAGTTAAGAAATTTGGGTTCTTTCTTTGAGAAAATTCTTTATTCATTGGACTGGAAAACCTCGGTCAGGGTTTATTACAATCAATATTTCTATAATTTACTGCCCCCTTTTCTACCCCCACTAGTTAACTGACCTAGAGTTATACCTATGTGGGTTGCGAGACTCTACATTTGGATGCGCCTCCTCCTTTTGGGTGGGCATTCGCCCCCATGGTACCTTCCACAACGAGGGCACGGGTTCATGTTGGACTCTTCGAACTCCACGGATGCTGATAGGCTAGGGGTCCTCCTGGCCTGCATGGGTGGTGCTATGTCTATCCCATACCAGCGTAAGACAACAGCATCGTGGGTGTGTTGTGTGGGGCTAGCGATATGTGTACTACTATGGATTGGGGGGAGTCGGTGAAAAACCCTCACATAATTAGTGTATGCCTCCTAGAAATTTCTTTTAGCTTCCACTAGAATCTGGGCTAGGTCTGGCTCCCTAGGTGGGGACACTTCGTCTTCCACCGAGTAGGCGGTGTCCTATGCTTCTACCCATTGTTCCATGGCGTGTATTCAGGGAATATACTCTTCGGGGGCATTCCTGTTCATGTTTTCTGCAAGGTTGTTAGGAATTAGGGATTAGGATGGATTAGGGTGAAACTAATCAGGAAAGTTATGCATTGCTACCACTCAAGTTGTCACGCCCTAACCCAGCTTGATCAGAGTCCGTGATCAACCCACCACCCTTTCTTGCATCATATGGGTATCATCTACCTGAATGAGACAGGGAAGGTAAAGGTGTGTTAATGTTCAAACCCTTACATTAAGTTGGAGGTAGGAAATGTACCTTGAGGGTCCAAGATGGTCTAAGAACTTTCCATCTTGGCGTTAAACCTGAAAGGGTGAGAGGAGGGGAATGAGTACATAATACTTAGTGAGGGAAACTACTATAATGTTTGCTTTAATTTATTTATCCATCCATTAAATTTTCTGTTTTTCATTATTCACATACTTCACATGATCAACAACCGCCCTCTTATCATAAGAGGGAATACATGTTCGTAGAACAGTTCTCGACCGTGCCACTTGTGGAATGGAGCACCTTTACTGTCCATCTGATATAGGTGCACCGCCTCTACCTGGAGTTTGAGGGGACATTAATAGCCCGACCCTCAAACTCTGATCACTTCACCATGTTCGCATAGTGGGATGAGATCTTATTTCCCCTACTGCCTTTGTCTCCATGCACATGAAGCTACTCAGCTTCACGACTCACTGAACGACAAAACCGTCCTTATGCACCCTAGGTCATCTAGCAGTCCTTGGGTTCCATTACTACCTCATGTTAGGTGTACTCATGGCTCGAACATCATAGTGCATGCATAATCAATAATATTTTTAAATTATAACCTTTATCTTTAGCCCTCCAATGCAAGGGTCTGTCGGCTTGGCTTCAGCCCACGCATACTAGCCCAACAGTTTTGGTGACTTGGCTTCGGTAGAGTAGTGGTTTGGCCCAACAAGCTTGACAACTCAAACTTGGATTGATGGGTATCACACAAATTTCCTATTATTCAAGTCTTTTAGCATTATATCTCACATATCCTGTAACGCCCCGACCCGGTTTGGTTAGATCCTTGTGATCAACCCGTTACTCTCCCGGTTTATTAAGGGTTTTCCCTTTATTTAAACCGTGATGAGTGAGGCGTCCTTTAAACCTGTACTTTTCCTGTAATAATATTAATAAAAATTGCATAACATTTAAAATTAATATACCTATCTTACAGGTGTGGTTAATTGGAGGTCTTTGGGTAGGTTTTCCTTTGGTTACCTAAAAAGGGGTATAAGGGAGGGGGTGAGTTTAACGACTCAGAAAATGGGTATTTAAAACTTGACATTCATAAAAATAGTTTGAATTAGAGTGTGCCAGACTAGTTATTTTCTTTAAGAAATTTCATCCTCAAAATAACAGTTTTCAAAACCATTATTTCTCATTAACCACAGACAATATGTTTAACAATCAGCACACGCCCTTCATCATGAAGGGATCACACATTTGTAGGGCACGTCCACTGCACCAGCTTATGGCATTGGAGTGACTTTACCGGCCACCAAGATAGAAGCCCGTCCACTTCTACCCTAAGAATAAGTGAATGTACGTGATATCTGACCCTCAATCCCATAAAGAAACTCCGTGTTCATATGAGGATAAAGACCTCATCCCGGCCCCACCCCAGTCTCATGCACATGAAGCTACATTGAGCTTTCCTGGCTACTGGCAAGACAATCTGCCCTTATCTCCACCATGTCGTCTAGTAGTCCCTAGGACGCATCACTACCCCTCTTGAGTGTCTTGAAGGCCTCGTACCTTAGTACTTGCACAAAACAATAGTTTTCCTCATAAGCCATTTAATATTTGGTGCAACTGGTCCAATAGCCCCGACCCTCAACTAGACCTGCAGCTGCTTGTCTCGACTGGTCCGTCGACTTGTCTTGTTGCATTGCTGCCCATCCATCGAGTATGTTGGTCATGTCTTGGTACCATAACCAAACACATCATTCATTAAATTTTTCATGGCTTAAACTCATGTTTGTTTATGAGCTCTTGCTCATGCCAACTGGCCTTGGGCCCACCGTACGAGATTTTCAAAATCGGGCATATTAACCCTCAAGTTCCAAAACTAAGGCCTCCGACCTATCTAAGTTATTCGAGCTCCCATCAAGAAGGCCTCCCAAAAAGGTTAAGCAGTGGCACACAGTCAGGGGAAAGCACTTTTGACAAAGTAATTTTCCAGTAGTCCATCACACCAATTGGGTGTAAGGATATCTCTGCTCATAACCGATGAGCGGGTTTTCTACTTCCTTCGAGAAAGTTTATCATACCAACCGGGTATGATTTACTTACAACCGGTAAGTAGTTTTTCTGCGTAATTTTCACATCACTCCATCCAGGTGTGATGTTTAAAATTCCACTTAGTAGTGAGTTTTAATTTCTGTGTTGCTAATCATCCCAACTAGGCATGATGTGAAAATCCGACTCACCCGTGAATGCAGTGAATCTTTCTTATCCGGCTTTTTGTCTCCTCACGAGCTTATCTTAGCCGACACTCCTGGTACTTCACGTTCCTACACGATATGAACATCCTTGTTCATTGTACTTTGGCTTGATAGCCTTCATTAATCGTGAATGAATAAAATACCCAACTTTTCCATTAATTGCAATTAGATACCTAAAGTTCTTTTTCTTTAACTTTAGGTCCCTAAATCCAATTTTTCACCAAATAGAGTGCCGAAACTTCTAAAATTTACTTTTATACCTCAATTTATTCAAAATTACAAAAAGAGTTTAAGTTTCCCAAATTCTCAATCTTGTCCCAACTTTTCCAAAATTACCATTTTGCCCCTACTTTACAAAAATGGTAAAATTGATCCCTATAATTCCAAAAATTGACCAATTGGTCCTCAAACATCGTTTCATGCCCAATTGGCCCTCAATTTTGGGAAATTGCACTTTGGTCCCTCGAATTTTTGAAATTCCTAAATTTTCCCAAAATTTCTCCCAATTTCAACCTTTCAACCTGACCAAATTTGATTTGATCAAATTGACTGATAAATCGAAGTCAATTGTTGAAATTGAAGGTAGATTTGAGTTCCTACTCATCCATATGATTCAATTGCACTTTTAATCACATCAATTAATGCCAGAACGAGCTCAAATGGAGGTTTGCTTGAAACTGAATGTAGAGAGAGAAAGCTTAGAAAGCTTATCGTCGGTGCGACGGTCCAAGCTTTCGATTTGGACATATAGCTCTTGTCCTCGGGTTACTTCTAGGATCAAGAATCACCTCAAGTCATGTCAAATTGAGGGAGAATTTGGTCACTAAAGATCTGTCAGTTCTCTCTCTAACACTGATCAGAATTTATAGAGGGGAGCCAAATTAGCTTACCTTTCTGCTCTAATTCAACTATATGAGGGCTATGGATGTGTTGGGAAGGCTTGGTTTGGCCTGAGAAGGGCTCGAATTGGCCGTTTTCAGATCGGCTGAAATAGGGCAGCTTCAGTCCGTCGGAGCTGCTTCATTATTCTATCATGCCGACGTTTCTCCGGCACCCTAACATTGTCCCTAAGGCATGTACCAACTCTCGGGTCGAACAAGAGGAAGTGTAATCTCATCCTCCTCCTATTAGCCATCCCCCTCCAATAGACATTCCTAGGAATCTCATGACTCTCCGTCAACTGGGGTGTAAGCCTTTCTTTGGAGAGAAATATGCTGGTGTTGCCATGGATTGGTTGGAAAATGTAAAGAAGCTTATGGGAATCGTTAGGATATCACCAGAGGACATGGTGATCCTGACAGAATTCTTCTTGGAGAGAAGTGAGAAATAGTGGTGGGACAATGTCTGAAACCTGCATACCTCCATCCCCCCTGGGAACAATTTGAGGAGAGGTATTCGGAGGAGTACTTGGCTCCTCATTTGATTAACAAGAAGAAGCAGGAATTCATTAGACTTTAGAAAGGGCTTAACTCCATATTAGAGTATGAAACAAAATTCAACGAGTTAAGAACCTTTGCTCCCGACCTAGCTGGGCCAGTAGACATATGTTAGCGGTTCATGGATGGTCTCAATATGGACATACGAGACTGTATGAGAGTACTAGGATGCCCTATGGACCTGGCGGCAATAATTAGTATGGCTCATGAGTGTGAGCGACTGGTGTAGACCTAACGTCGTTAGATGGAGCAAACGACTCAAAAGGAGGATAAGGGTCAAAATCGTTATGGAGGTTGGAAGGAGCATAATGGTCCAAAATGGGGGAATAGAATAGCATTTCAAAAAAGAAAGGACATGCCACCAACTCCTCATAGAGTAATCCCCACCTTGCCCCAAGGAAACCCTCACTGTCCTAGGTGCCAAAGGCATAACGAGGGAGCATGCTTGACCTATTTTGCATGCAGACAAGTGTGATACTTTGCAAAAAAATGCCTCACTCTCAGGTAGAACAAGCAGAGGAATACACTTGAACCATCCCAAGGAACCCTAGGAATCCCAAGCCAGATGCTACAGCCCGAGTACCAACTAGGGTATACAACCTTACTCAGGATGATGCTAGGAAAGACCCTAGTACTATAGCGGGTATATCCCAAAACCCTCCCAACTAGTTCAAGAAAATCTTGTAATTTAAATTTTTATTTAATAAAGAAAGCCTTTCCTCTAAAAATATACGTTTCTTCAAATTAGGTTATGTGCAACTATGGGGACAACAAGTCTATGCCCTCTTCGACTTAGGAGCTGAGAGATCCTTCATCAAGAACACTTAATTGCAAGTTTACCCTAGAACTCACTCCTCTAGGACAAAGTCTCAACATCCCCACACCCTTAGGAGAAGGGTTAAATAGGAACAAACAATTAAAGTGATGTGAGATAAAAATTGAGGGAATCAAACTTGAAGCAGATTTGATTCCATTGCCCCTGAAGGAAGTAGAAGTAATCCTTGGAATGGATTGGTTAAGTAACCATCAAGCTAGGATGGAATGTGGGAAGAAGACAGTGACCTTCCACACTCCTAAGACAAATGGATTAAATTCCAAGGAGACCGAAGAAAGGGTGAAGTATAGATGGTGTCCCATATGAAGGCACAAAAGATGATACAAAAAGGATGTACGACTTTCCTGGCCATGGTCATCAACAAAGAATCAGAGGAGAAGAGACTCGAAGATATTCTAGTGGTTAAACACTATCCAGAAGTACTTTTGAAAGAACTACTTGGACTACCTCCAAGTCGGCAAGTGGAGTTCACCATAGAAATTATCTTAGGAACAAACCCCATATCCCATGCCCCTTATCGCATGGCTGCAGCAGAACTGAAGGAATTGAAGGAGAAATTGGACCAACTATTGGAGAAGGATTTTATACGTCCTAGCCAGTCTCTGTGGGGTGCACCCGTCCTATTCGTAAAGAAAAAGGATGGAAGCATGAGACCGTGCATAGATTATAGGAATTTGAACCAAGTCACCAACGAGAACCAGCGAAACTTTATTAACCAAATTCTCCATCAATTCGACATGAATTGATGCGATTCTTGATCCTAGGAGGAACCTCAGGACAATAGCTATTTGCCCCAATCGAAAGCTCGAACCGTAGTGCCCCCAACGGTAAGCTTTCGAAGATTTATCTCTCTTTGTTCAATTTTTCGGCGAAGCTCCGATTGAGCTTGTTCTGACGTCAATTCATGCAATTCAAAGTGCAATTGAATTATATGGATGTGTAGGAACTCAAATCCACCTTCAATTTTTACTTCGATTGATTGGTCAATTTGATTAAATCAAATTTGGTTAGGTTGAAAGGTTAAAATTGGTGGAAATTGGAGGAAAATTGGATATTTTGTAAAGTTGAGGGACCAAGGTGCAATTTCCCCAAATTTAGTGCCAATTGGTCATGGAAAAGATGTTGGAGGACCAATTGATCAATTTGTGCAATTATTGGGGTCAAATTTGCCATATTTGTAATGTAGGGGCAAAATGGAATTTTTTTCAAATTAGAAATTTGGGAAACTTGAACCCCTTCTTGTAATTTTGAATAAATTGAGGTCCCAAAGTGAATTTTAGAAGTTTCAGGACTCAATTTGGGGAAAAAAGGCATTTGGGACTTAAAGTTAAAGAAAAAGAACTTTAGGAACCTAATCGTAAATAATTGAAAAGTTTGGGTATTTTATCCATTCGTGATGAATGAAGTCTATTAGGCCAAATGATAATGAACAAGGATGTTCACATCGTGTAGGAAGATGAAGTACCGGGAATGCCAGCCAAGACAAGCTCGCATAGAGGCAAAAAGTCACTTGAGAGGAATTCATTACATTCACGAGTGAGTGGGAATTTTCACATCATATCCGGCTAGGAAGATAAGCACCTAGGTAATAAAAACCTACTACTATGTGGGATTTTAACATCACACCTGGATGGGGTGATATGAGAAAACACACGAAAAAACTTCTTACCGGTTATAAGTAGATCATACCTAGTTAGTATAATAAACTTCCTGGATGGAAGTAAAAAACCTGTTCATCGGTTATGAGCAGAGATGTCCTCACACCCGGTTGGTGTGATTGACAACTGTAAAGTTATTTTTGTTAGAAGGGCTCTCCCCTAACTGTGTGCCACTGCTTAAACTTTTTGGTAGATCTTCTTAACGAGAGCTCGAATAGCTCTGATAGGCTGGAGGCGTCGGTTTTGGAACTTGGGGGCTAAAATGTCGAATTTTTGAAAATCTCATACAGTGAGCCCAAGGCCAGTTGGCATGAGCAAAAGCTCGTAAACATACATGAGATTAAGCCATGAAAACTTTTATGAATGATGTGTTTGGTGATGGTACCAAGACAGGAGCGACATACTCAATGGACTAGTGGCAGTGCTACAAGACAGGTCGATAGACTAGTCGAGACAAACGACTGCAGGTCGAGTTGAGAGTCGGGGCCGTTGGACTAGTGGCACCAAATATTAAATGGCTATGAGGAAACCTATTGTTTTGTGCAATCATTAATGTTCAGGACCATCAAGATGCCCAAGAGGGGTAGTGATGTGTCCTAGCGGCTACTGGATAACATGGTGGAGGTAAGGACAGTTTGTTGTGCCATTAATCAGGGAAGCTCGACGTAGCTTCATGCGCATGAGACTGGGATGGGGTCAGGATGAGGTCTCTGTACTCATACAGACATGGAGTTTTCTTTTTGGGTTTGAGGGTCGGATGTTGTGTACATCCACTCATTCCCAAGATAGAAGTGGATGGGCTTCTCTCTAGGTGGCCAGTAAAGTCGCTCTACGAATGGACGAGCTGCCCTACGAATGTATGAACCCTTCATGATGAAGGGCGTGTGTTAATTGTTAAACACATCGACTATGGTTAATGAGGAATAATGGTTTTGAAAACTGAGAAAATGAGGAAATGGTTTTAAGAATATGAGGAGTCTTGCACACTCCAATTCAAACTATTTTCCTAAAAGTCAAGTTTTAAACACCCATTCACTAAGTCGTTGAACTCACCCCCTCCCTTATACCCCTTTTTAGATAACCAAGGGAAAATCCTACCTAAAGATCTCCAATTAGCTATACCTTTAAGACAGATATGAAAGTCTAAAAATTTCATACAGTTTTAATTAATGTTATTATATGAAAGGTACAGGTTTAAAGGACGGCTTACTCCTGATGGTTTAAAAGAATGGGGGAAACCCTTTAATAAACTAGGAGAGTGGCGGGTTGCTCATGGGGATCCGACCAAACCGGGTCGTAGCGTGACACTAATAGCCTTCATTCATCACAAATGAATAAAATGCCCAAACTTTTAATTATTTGCATTTAGGTCCCTAAATTTCTTTTTCTTTAACTTTGGGTCGCTAATGCTAATTTTTTCCCCAAATTTAGTCTAGAAACTTCTAAAATTCACATTGGGACCTCAATTTATTCAAAATTACAAGAAGGGGTTCAAGTTTCCCTAACTTCCAATTTGGTCCCCAACTTTTTAAAAATTACCATTTTGCCCCTACTTTACAAAAATGGCCAATTTAACCCCAATAATTCCAAAAATTGACCAATTGGATCTTCAACTTCTTTTCCATGGCCAATTGGCCCTCAATTTTGGGAAATTTCACTTTGGTCCCTTAATTTTATGAAATTCCCAATTTTTCCCAAAATTTCCCCCTTTCAAACTTGCCAAATTTGATTTTATCAAATTTTTCATTCAATCAGGTTTAATTGTTGAAATTGAAGGTAAAATTGAGTTACTATACTTCCACCCAATTCAATAGAACTTTGAATCACTTTATTTGGATCTAAATTGAGCTCCAACGGAGCTTCATCAAAAAAGTGGACTTATAGAGAGAAAGTTTCAAAAGCATACCGTGAGGGATGTGTCAGTTTAAGCTTTCAATATGGGCAAATTGCTCTGATCCTTAGGTTCCTCCTAGGATTAAGAGTCACATCAATTCATGCCAAATTTAGGGAGAATTTGGACAATGAAGCTTCGTCAATTCTCTCTCTAACACTGATTGGAATTTATAGAGGGGAGCCAAATTGTCTTACCTTTCCACTCTAATTTAATCATATGAGGGCTGTTGAAGTGTTGGGAGAGCTTGGTTTGGCTTGAGAAGGGCTCGAATTGGCCATTTTTTGCTCGGTCGAAATAGGGCAGCTTTGATCCATCAGAGCTGCTTCACTGTTCGATCACATCAACATTTCTCCATTGATCCTCGGAGCAAATGGAGACTACCATCGGGTAGTTGACTTCTCTCCGAATGTAAAGAACCTGACCTCACCATCTTTGGCTCAGAAAAACCCCAATGTCGAATCTCTGGTTTGAGCTTCATCGAAAAATGGAGCAGTAGGGAGAGAGAGGAGTTTTCAGGTGTGATGAGGATGAATGAGGAGGAGCTCTTTATTTAGGAAGCTCGGGGACTTCTTGGTCGTCTAATTGGCACCTTTATGGCGGTCATTCATTGCCTGAAACTCCCTGACTTGAGACTTTTCATCTTTGCTGGCGCTGCACAATTTCCTGGGAAGTGAATAGTGTTGTAATCTGAAGGAGGAAGACGACACAATTCCGAACTGACCGAATCGGTTCGAATCGAGTTCAATGCTTAAATTGGATGATTCTGGCCCGATTCGACCGAGTTTTTCAAAATTAAAAATTTGTAAATTCATTCTCTATCCAATGGTGGCTTCAATTCTCCAATTTGAATTTTCTAAGCTAGCTAAAAATTAATATAGAAACTGGTTCAATAGTGGTTCAAATCGGTTCAATACGGTTCAGGACCGGTTCACCTAAACCGGTTTGGTTTTAACCTTCAATTCATCCTAAAGTCCTTTCTCATGACTTTTGTGACTCTTTAGGTCACTCAAGATTTATAAATTTTCCAGCTTGCCCTTTCTCTATCGGTTAGTTTTTATAAACTGACTCGGTTTTCTCTTTCAAAATGAAAGGTTCTTTTCCCATTTTTTCTTATTATCAAAGGACCGGGTTTACAACTCTCCCCTCCTTTTAGGGGTTTTGTCCTCAAAATAATTACACGTTAAATAATTGAGGGAAACCATCCCTCATTACACTTTCAATTTCCCATGTCTCTTCTTGCACGAGTCTGTTTTGCTAAAGAACTTTAATAATAGGAATCTTCTTATTACTCAAGTTCTTATCCCTCTGGTCGATGATTCATACCGGTTCTATTTGATAGGTCAAGTTCTTTTCCAGTTTTGGTGGTGGTCGGTCCAATATATGGCTAGGATCAGGCTGGTATTTCTGAAGCACAGAGATATGGAATACATCGTGTATTCTCTGCAAGTTTGGAGGTAGTTCCAATTTATAGGCCACTTGTCCAACCCTTGTGATGATGGGATAAGGACTGATGTACCTTGGCTTCAACTTTCCCCATGGTTGAAAACTAAGTATTCCTCTCCATAGAGATACCTTTAGGTAAACTTGGTCTCCCACATCAAACTCGAGATCTTTTGCCTATCCTGAGCGGCCTTAAGGTGACTCCTAATTAACTTGATTTTCTTTATGGCATCCTCTATTAGCTCGACCCTTTCCAATTTCCTTTCTCCACCTACTTCCCAAAATAAAGGGGTACGACAAGGTCATCAATAAAGGGCTTCATAAGGAGTTATCTAAATACTGGCCTGATAGCTATTATTGTAAGCAATTCCATTAGTTACAGATATTCCTCCCAACCTTTGTTCATGATTAGTACGCATGTCCTCCAAGGTTTGAATCATTCGTTCAAACTGTCCATCAATCTGAGGATGAAATGTCGTACTCATTTAGAGCTTGGTTCACAAGGAATTTTGTAAATTTAGCTAGAACCTTGAAGTAAATTGAGGGTCTCTGTTTGATACTATACTCATTGGGACACCATAGAGTCTTACTATCTCACTCATGTATAGGACGACCAGTTGTTCCATTATATCCTTTACTCTTATAGGAAGAAAATGAGCGGATTTAGTCAATCTATGCACGATGACCCAAATTGCATCCTGACCCTTCCTTATCACAAGTAGTCCTGTGACAAAGTCCATGGTAATGTGCTCCCATTTCCATTTCAAAATTGGTAAGGGTTATAGCAATCCTGATGGTTTTTTATGCTCAGCATTTATCTGCTGACACGACAAGCATCGAGCTACATATTCTAAGATATCCCTCTTCATTCCCTTCCACCAATATCCTTATTTAAGGGTGTGGTACATCTTAGTACTACCCGGATGCATCGCATACACCGAATCGTGTGCCTCTTCTAGAATTAACCTCTTCAGCTCCTTATCTTGAGGCACACATACCCTACCCTTGTAAGTTATCACTCCATCACCTCGCAAGTCGTAGTCTGGTTTCATTTCTCTATTAATCATGTCCAAATAACATTGGAGTTCCTTATTGGCCTTTTGTTGGGCCTTAATCTACTTGGTTAGACTAGGTCTCACCACTACATTAGCTAACAAGCATTTCCCTTGCTTGTCCATCTTTAGGTCCACCTCCATTTTCTCAAGCTACTGCAACAAGGGTATGTAACTTGTCTTTATTTGTGCCGCCTCAATTTGGTATATGTGACTTAAGGCATTTGCCACCACATTTGCCTTTCTAGGGTGATACTCTATCACAAGGCCATAGTCCTTCACCAATTCCAGCCATCTCCTCTAGCGGAGATTTAATTATTTATGAGTCAAGAAATACTTAAGACTCTTGTGATCAGTGTATATTCTACACTTAAACCATGTAGAGGTAGTATCACCAAATCTTTAAGGCAAACACTATCGCAGTTAATTCTAGGTCATGGGTTGGGTAGTTTCTCTCATGTACCTTAAGTTGTCGCGAGGCATAGGTGATAACCTTCCCTTGTTGCATCAGTACACATCTGAGTCCTTGTCCAGATGCATCACTATAGATGGTGTACTCTCCCGCACTTGGGTTAGGAAGGGAGAGTACCGGTGCGGTTGTCAATCGAGTCTTCAACTCCAAAAAGGACTTCTCACAGGTTTCATCCCATTTATACTTAACTCCTTTTCTGATGAGCCGAGTCCGAGGGGCTACTATCTTAGAAAAGTCTTGCATGAACCATCCTAGAATCCTTCCAAACCTAAGAAACTTTGTATCTCTAAAGGATTCTTGGGCGGCTTCCAATCAGATATGGCTTCCACCTTTGTTGGATCTACCTTGACTCCATCCTAGGACACTATATGTCCTAAAAATTCTACCTCCTATAGCCAGAACTCACACTTGGAGAATTTTGCATATAATTGGTTTCCCTCAATATCTACAAGGTGATCGCCAAATGTTTTTCATGCTCCAACCTAGTTTGGGAGTATATGAGAATATTATTTATGAATACTATCACGAACCTGTCCAAATGTGGTTGGAACACTCGGTTCATTAAATCCATGAAAGCTAGGGGGGCATTTGTTAACACAAATGACATCACTCTAAACTCGTAATGTCCATATTGGGATCAAAATGTTGTCTCAGGAATGTCCTCCTCTCAAATCCTGAGTTGGTGATGGCCCGATTGAAGGTCTATCTTCGAGAAGTAAGTTACTCCTTTTAGTTGGTCGAATAGGTCATTAATCCATGGAAGTGGATACCTATTCTTGATGGTGACCTGATTCAACTTCCTATAATCTATGCACAGTCTCATGCTCCCATCCTTTTTCTTCACGAATAGGACCGGTGCACCCCATGGAGACTTGCTAGGACATATAAAATCCTTTTCCAATAGTTTGTCTAGTTGTTCCTTCAACTCCTTCAGTTCTATTGGAGCCATGCGATAAGGGGCTTGGGATATGGGGTTTGTTCCTAGGATAATTTCTATGGTGAATTCCACTTGTCGACTTGGGGATAGTCTAGGTAATTCTTCCGGAAATACCTCTGGGTAGTGTTTAAATACCGGAATGTCTTTGAGTCCCTTCTCTTCAGATTTTTCGTTGATGATTATGAACAGAAAAGTCGTACAGCCTTTCTATATCATCTTTTAGGCCTTCATATGGATACCATCAATACTTCACCCTTCCTTCGGTCTCCTTGGAATTTTAATCATTTTGTCTTGGGAGTGTGGAAGGTCACTATCTTCTTTCCACATTCCATCCTGGCCTGATGGTTACTTAACCAATCCATCCCAAGGATCACTTCTACCTCTCTCAAAAGCAATGAAATCAAATCTGCTTTGAGTTTGATACCTCCAATCTTTATCTCAAATCCATTGAATTGTTTATTCTTATTTAACCCTTCTCCTAAGGGTGTGAGGATGTTGAGACTTTGTCTTAGAGGGGTGAGTTCTAGGGGTAAACTCGGAATTAAGTCCTCTTTGATGAAGGATCTCTCAGCTCCTGAGTCAAAGAGGGTGTAGACTTGTTGTCCCCATAGATGCACATATCCTAATTGGAGAAACGTATATTTTTAGAGGAAAGACTTTCTTTATTGAATAAAAAATTTTCAATTACAAGATTTTTCTTAAGCTAATTGGGAGGGTTTTGGGATGTACCCTCTATAGTACTAGGGTCTTTCCTAGCCTCTTCCTAGGTGAGGTTGTATACCTTAGCTGGTACTCTAGCTGTAACGTCTAGCCTAAAATTCCTAGGGTTCCCTTGTGATGGTCCAAGTGTATTCCTCTACTTGTTTTCCTTGAGACTGGGGCATTCCTTTGCAAAGTGCCCCACTTGTCCGCATGCTCCCTCGTGATGCCTTTGGCACCTAGGGCAGTGAGGGTTTCCTTGGAGCAAGGTGGGGATTACTCTTTGGGTAGGTGGTGGCTTGTCCCTTCTCTTTTGAAATGCCACTCTATTTCTCCATCTTGGACCATTATGCTCCTTCTGTCCTCCTTGACGGTTTTGACCCTTATCCTCCTTCTGGGTCATTTGCTCCATCCGATTGCGTCGGGTTTGCACCAATCGCTCACACTCATGAGCCATACTGATTACTACCGCCAAGTTTGTGGGGTGTCATAGTACTCCCATATGGTCTCGTATGTCCACATTGAGACCGTCCACCAACCGTTAGCATATATCTGCTAGCCCAACTAGGCCGGGAGGTCTTAACTCATTGAATTTTGTTTCATACTTTGATATGAAGTTAAGCCTTTTCCAAAGTCAGAGGAAATCCTACTTCTTCTCGTTAATCAAATGAGGAGCCAGGTACTCTTCCGCGTACCTCTCCTCAAATTGCTCCCAGGTGGGGGTGGAGGTATGCTGGTTCCGGACATTGTCCCACCATCTTTTAGCACTCCCCTCCAGGAAGAATTTTGTTAGGATCACCATGTCCCCGGGTGATATCCTGACTATCCCCATGAGCTTCTTGACATTTGTCAGCCAATCCATGGCCGCACCAGCATCTTTCTCTCCAAGGAAAGGCCTACACCCCAGTTGATGGAGAATCTTCAGATTTTTGAGAATGACAACTAAATGGGGTGTCTAATAGGAGGAGGATGGGATTGTACTTCCTCTGGTTCAACCCGAGAGTTGGTGCATACCTCAAGGACGAGATTAGGTTGCCCAAATACACGAATGAATTCTTCGTACAACCTTTAGTATTCCAAGCTAAGACTAGGTGGGGTTATCTAGGCTCCTCGGGGAGTTTCCACAAGTAGGGGTGGTTGGCCAGTGTTAGAGACTACGACTCTAGTTCTATTGGTTCCTTTCTTGGGAGTCATTCTGAAAATTTTAAAATAATCCCTATTAGTTACTATGTTCTCTAGTCTTAATAATGTATTCAAGGAAATAGGCTCTAATACCACTCAAGTTGTCATGCCCCGACTCGGTTTGGTCGGATCCCCACGAACAACCCACCACTCTTCTTGTTTATTAAGGGTTTCCCCCTTTTTTAAATTATGAGGAGTAATGTGTCGTTTATACTTGTACCTTTCCTGGAATAATATTGATCAAAACTGAATGAAATAAATATACATACCTGTCTTGTAGGGTTAGCTAGCGGGAAGTTTGCAGGTAGGTTTTTCCCTTGGTTACCTATAAAGGGGTAAAGGGAGGGGGTGAGTTCGACAACTCAGTGAATGGGTGGTTGAAACATGAGTTTCTTAAAACAATTTAAATTCGAGTGTGCCAGACTCCTTATTTTCTTAAAAATACTTTCTTTCTCAATTTCTCAGTTTCGAAAACCATTAATCATCATTATCCACAATCTGTGTGTTTAACAATCAATACACACCCTTCATCATGAAGGGATAACACATTCGTAAAGCAGTCTGAAGGAATGGGGAGTAAGGCGTCCTTCTTACTTGTACCTTTACTAGAATGACATTAATCAAAACTGAATATAAATTTTACATACCTGCCTTAAGGTTCAACTACCTATAGATCTTTAAGGTTGGATTTCCCTTGGTTTCCTGAAAAGGGGTAAAGGGAGGGGGTGAGTTTGACAACTCAGTGAATGGGTGTTGGGTGAGAGTTTTCACAAAAATAAATTTTAATCAAAGTGTGCCAAACTCTTTATTTAATTGAAAATGCCTTTCTTCAAATTTTGATTCATCAAAACCTTTTTCCATGGTTTTCCAATTCATTTCCAAAGATTCTCAAATTCTTTCCACGATTTTCATAACCTCTTTTCCATTTCCTTATTCGGTGTATTTCACAAATAACACACGCCCTTCATCATGAAGGGATCATATATTAGCAGGGCAACATGTCCATTACACTCACTTGTGGCGTCAGAGTGACTTTACCGACAACTTAGATAAAAACCTATCCACTTCTACCCTGGGAATGAGTGGATGTACGCGACATCCGACCCTCAAACCCGAAAAGAAAATCTGTGTCCATATGAGGACAAAGTCCTCATCTCGACACCACCCCGACCTCGTGTGCATGAAGCTATGTTGAGCTTCCCTAACTGCTAGCACGACAATCTGCCCTTATATCCACCATGTCATCTAGTAGCCCCTAGGATGTATCACTACCCCTCTTGGGCATCTTGATGGTCCCAAACCTAAGTGCATGCACAAAATAATAATTTTCCATATAAGCCATTTAATTTTTGGTGTCACTTGTGCAATAGCACTGACCCTCAACTCGACCTGCAGCTATTTGTCTAGACCAGTCCGTCGACCTGTCTTGTCACAGTGCCGCCAGTCCATCGAGTATGTCGGTATTGTCTAGGTACCATGGCCAAATCCCATCATTCATTAAAATCTTCATGGCTTAATATCATGTTTGCTTACGAGCTCTTGCTTGTGCCAACTGGCCTTAGGCCCAATGTACAAGATTTTCAAAATCAGGCATTCTAGCCCCCAAGTTCCAAAACTAAAGCCTCTAGCCTATCTGAGCTATTCGAGCTCCCGTCAAGAATGTCTCCCAAAATGTTTAAGTAGTGGCATATAGTCAGGGGAGATAACTTCTAACAAAAATAAATTTCCACCTGTCCATCACACCAACCGGGTGTGAGCACATCTCCACTCATAACCAATAAGCGGGTTTTCTACTTTCTTCCAGGAAGTTTATCATACCAATCGGGTATGATCTACTTACAACCGATAAGTAGTTTTTCCGCGTGTTTTCTCACATCACCCCAACCAGGTGTGATATTAAAATTCAACATAATAGTGGGTTTTAAATTCTGAGGTACCCATCATCCCAACCAGGTATGATGTGAAAATTCTCACTCACCCGATAGTGTAGTGTATTCCTCTTATTTGGCTCTTTGCCTTCACACGAGCTTGTCTTTACTGGCGTTCTCAGTACTTCATATCCCTACATGATATGAACATCCTTGTTCATTAACTTTTGGCCTAATAGCCTTCATTCA
Organism: Trapa bicornis; assembly: GCA_030064425.1. Lineage (NCBI taxonomy): Eukaryota > Viridiplantae > Streptophyta > Magnoliopsida > Myrtales > Lythraceae > Trapa > Trapa bicornis. The sequence goes on from CM057761.1 coordinate 17,462,252, forward strand.
TCATGATTGAATAAAATATTCAAACTTTTAATTATTTGCATTTAGGTCCCTAAAGTACTTTTTCTTTAACTTTAGGTCCCAAATGCCAATTTTCCCCAAATTGAGTCTTGAAACTTCTAACATTCACTTTGGTACCTCAATTTATTCAAAATTACAAGAAGGGGTTCAAATTTCCCAAATTTTCAATTTGGTCCCCAACTTTTAAAAAATTACCATTTTGCCCCTACTTTACAAATATGGCAAATTTGACCCCAATAATTCCAAAAATTGACCAATTGGTCCTCCAAGATCTTTTCCATGGCTGATTAACCCTCAATTTTTGGAAAATTGCACTTTGGTCCCTCAATTTTATGAAATTCTCAATTTTCCCCCTTTTCAAACTAGCTTAATTTGATTTTATCAAATTGGCCATTCAATCGGGTTTAATTGTTGGAAGGTAAAATTGAGTTCCTACACTTTCACATGATTCAATGGAACTTTGAATCACTTCATTTGGATTCGAATTGAGCTCAAACGGGGCTTTGTCGGAAAATTGGACTTAGAGAGAGAAAGCTTTGACAGCTTACCGTTGGGGGTGCGGTGGTTTGAGATTTTGATTGGGGGAAAATAGCTCTTATCTTGAGGTTTCTCCTACAATCAAGAATCGCATCAATTCATGCCGAATTGAGAGAGAATTTGGTCAGTGAAATTTCATCAGTCCTCTCTCTAACACTTATCGAAATTTATAGAGGGAAGCCAAATTGGCTTTCCTTTCCACACTAATTCAGTCGTATGAGGGTCGTGGAAGTGTTGGGAGAGTTTGGTTTGGCCTTTGAAGGTCTCGAATTTGCCATTTTTAGCTCGGTTGAAACATGGCAGCTTCAGTCCGTCGGAGCTGCTTCACTGTTCGATCACACCGGCTTTTCTCTGGTGATCCTCTAAGTAAATGGAGACTACCATCGGGTTGCTGACTTCTCCCCCAATCTAAAGAACCCAACCTCACCTTCTTTGGCTAAAAAAACCACATTATCGGAGCTCTAGTTCAAGCTTAACCAGAAAATGGAGCAGTTGGGAGAGAGAGGAGTTTTTAGGTGTGAGGAGGATGAATGAGGAGGAGCTCTATATATAGGAATCTCAAAGACTTCTTAATTATTCGATTAGTGCTTTTATAGTGGTCATTCATTGCCTGAAACTCCCTGGCTGGAGACTTTTCTTCTTTGTCGGCACTGCTCAATTTTCCAGAGAGTGAACAGTGCAACCATTTGAAGGAAGAAGACGACACTGTTCCGAAATGGACCATACCAGACTAAATTGAGTTCAATGCTTAAACCAGTTGGCCTAGACCCAATTCGACTATGTTTTTCAAAATTAAAAATTTGTAAATTCATCTAAATTCATTCTCTATCCAAGGGTGGCTTCAATTCTCCAATTTGAATTTTCTAAACCAGCTAGAAAAATGAATTTTGAAACCAGTTCAATAGTGGTTCAAACCGGTTCAGATCCTGTTTGCTTGAATCGGTTTGGTTTTCACCTCCAATTCATCCTAAAGTCCTTTCTCATGACTTTTGTGACTCTTTAGGTCACTCGGGATTTATAAATTTCCCAGTTTGCCCTTTGTTTATCGGTTACTATTTATAAATCAACTAGGTTTTCTCTTTGAAAATGACCGGTTCTTTTCTCGATTTTTCTTATTATTAAAGGACTGGGTTTATAAATCCTAAGAAGCTTTATACGACACAAGGAATCTAGAAAGGGGCATAATGGTTGAGAATGTACTAGAAGGAAGGAAATAATCCTTGTACAAGGATACCACCGGAAATAAAGAAAGAAAGGAATGGGAGAAAGGATCATAATAAGTCAGTAAGTTCAGAATTAGATAGAAAACATAGAGGATGAAATCGAAAAATCCAATGTAAGAGGACCAAATGCATCCCAAAGGAGGACATGTTGTCAAGGAGAAAGGATGACTGGGTAACACCGAGAATGGTCAAGAGACATTATCAAGTGGCAAGAAGGCATCATCTTAGTAGTAGTCCCCAGGAGATTGGATAGGTGTGAACTGCCATCAAAAGACCACCTAGGATTGTAAGGGAAGGAACGATCATAGGACAGTCAACTCAAAGACATGGATGAAAACCTTTAAAAGGAAGGACCTTACTCTACGTAGAATAAAGACTGGGCTTAAAGAAATACTTTTGGAATGTTGGGTAAGATCCACCAAAGGAAGATACCCTTCATAGAGTGAGCAATTAACACAATGGAAGGGAAGTCCCATTAATGCGTGCATTAAAAAGGACTGAGTAAAGGAACAACTAAAGGATGGTGTGTCAAGTAAACCCAAGTTAGCATCAATGGAAAATTGCCCAAGGAAAAAGGAGTCAAAATTTGTTTTGGGGACAAAACTCATAAAAGGAGGGGAGATTTGTAAACCCCTTTCCTTTAAAGATAAGAAAACCGGGAAAAGAACCAGTTGTTTCAAAAGAGAAAATTGAGCTAGTTAATGAACCAAAACCGACATAGAAAGGGTAAAGTGGGAATTTGGAAAATCCCAAGTGACTCAAAGAGTTATAAAAATCATGGAAAGGAACCATGGAGCAAATTGGAAGAGGAATTTGGACCGGTTTAGGGTGAACTTGACCTAAACCAGATTTAACCAATTTGAACCATACATGAACCGGTTTCTAAATTCATTTTTCTTGGTGTCATAAAATGTTCAACTTAGAAAATTGAATCCACCATTAGGTAGAAAATGAATTTAGATTAATTTAGAAATTTTTAATTTTGAGAAAATTGGTCGAATCGAGCTTGAACTGACAATTTTTGCCATTGAACCTGGTCGGAGAGGTCTGGTCCGGTTAAGAACAATGTCATCTTCTTCCTCAAGATGGCAGCATTGTTCATCAGTTTAGAAAATTTCCTTCTCCGACGAATGAATATTCACTCTGATCAGGGCATTTTCGAGCGGTTGGGTAGAGGGACCTCGAGCTCCATATACAAAGAGCTCCTCTCCATTCATCCTCCACATACATCAAATCTCCATTCTCTCTCAAGGGCTCCATTTTTCGGTGAAGCTCAAACCAAAGCTCTGACTTAGGCGCTTTTCTCAACCTCAGGAGACAAGGTCGGGTCCTACAAACTTAGGGGGGAGTCAGCTACCTAACATCAACCTCCTTTCGACCCAAGGACCACCGGAGAAGCATCAGCAGAATCAAACAGTGAACCAGCTCCGATAGACCGAAGTCGCCCTATTTTGGTCAAGCTAAATTCGGCCAAATTTAGACCTTCTCCGGCCAAACCAAGCCTCCCCAATGCCCCCACAGCCCTCACACAGCCTCAATAGAGCTAAAAGGTAAGTCAATCTAGCCCTCCTCCATCATTGCATATCGGTGTTAGAAAGAGAAAGTGTTGAATATCACAGATAAAATTCACACTCATTTTTTCAATTGTAGAAATTCTTGATCCTATAAGGAACCTCAGGATGAGAGCTACCTCTCTAGATTAAGAGCTCAAACCGCCACACCTTCGACGGTAAGCTTTCGAAGCTTTCTCTCTCTACGAACTATTTTCCGACAAAGTTCCATTTGAGCTCATTTTAGACCTAAATGTTGCGATTCAAAGCTCAATTAAATCGTATGGAAGTGTAGGAATTGATACATACCAACAATTGGAGCAATTAACCACGATTGAATGCCCAATTTGAAGAAATCAAACTCGGTTAGTATAAAGGGGAGAAATTGGGGAAACATTTTGGGGGAAAATTGGGTATTTCGAAAAAATGAGGGACATCCATGCAATTTCTCAAAATTGAAGGCCAATTGGAAATGCAAAAGATGATGGGGGACCAATTAGTCAATTTTTGAAATATTTGGGGCCAAATTACTATTTTTGGAAAGTATGGGCAAAATTGTAATTTTTAAAAAATTGGGGACCAAATTGGAAATTTGGAAAACTTGAGCCCCTTACACAATTTTGAATAAATTGAGGGTACAAAGAGGATATTGGAAACCTTAGGAATCAATTTGGGGAAAAGTTAGCATTATGGACCGAAAGTTAAGAAAAATGAACTTTAGTCACCTAAGTGCAATAAACCAACATTTTGAGCCTAGTCGTTCATACGTGAGAAAACGACGGTTGTCATGCCAAAGCTTAATTGATAAGGATATCTAAATTGTATAGGGACACGAGAGATGGGAACACCAACAAGGAAAAGCTTGCCTGGAAGCTGACCAGGGATAAACGCGTCACGATCATTTGGTGAGTGGGCTAGTTTACACTTCATACCCAATTGAGATGATGAGCACATTTTCTATATTGTAAGCCATAGTGAGTGGGACCTTTATAAGTCATACCCTGTTGGGATGATGAGCATTGTTCTAACGGATAAAACCTACTTAATGATTGTAAGTAGGAATAAATGAACATCATACACAGTTGGTATGATATGTTTCCTTGAGAAAAGAGAAACCCGCCTACCGGTTGTAAGCGGAGTTATCATCACACCCGGTCAGTGTGATAAGTTAAAAAGTGAATTTTGTCAGAAGTGTTCTCCCCTGACTATGTGTCAATGCTTAAAACATTTGGCAGACACTCTTGATAGGAGCTAAAACAGCTCATATAGGCCAGGGGCCTCTATTTTGAGCTCATAGAGCTAAATGTCCAGTTTTGGAAAACACATGAAGTAGGCCTAAGGCCACTAGGCATGGGCAGAAGCTCGTAAAAAAATTGATTAGGAAGAGCCATCAAAATTATTAATGAAATTTATTATGTGTTGCGCCACGGTATCGAGTCAGGACCAATAGTGCTCGATGGACATGGACTTGCGGCAGTGCATTAGGGCCAGGTCGAGGGACTGGCCTAGTCAAACAGCTATAAGTCAGGTTGAGCGTCGGGGTTGTTGGTCCGTTAGCACCAAAGATGATGGCTATTATGTGAAATGTAAATCCCGCCCTTTGGAGTTAAGGGAAATCAGGAAAATAATAGGTTAAACCAAGTGAGAAAACCGAACCAGTTCACAAACCCAATTATCAAAAAACGAGCAATTTGACAGATCAGGAATTTAGGATGAATTGAAGATGAAAACGAAATTGGTTTAGGTGAACCAGATATGAATCGGTTTTGACCGATTTGAACCGGTTTTGACCGATTTGAACCAGTTTTGACTAGTTTTAACCATAATTGAACCGGATTCTAAATTCATTTTTCTAGGAGGATTTAAAAAATTAAATTTGAGATTTGTGGACACCATTGGATTGAAAATGAATTTATAAATTTTAGATTTGAAAAATTTAGTCGAATTTGGGGTGAACCGGCCGGTTTAAGCTTTGAACTCAGTTCGGACCGGTCAGGTCCCATTCGGAACAGTATCGTCTTCATCCTTCAAATGACAGCTTTGTTAACTCGTCGAAAAATCATGCAGCACCGACGAAGCTGAAATGTTTCCAACCATGGAGTTTCAAGCAATGAATGACCACCATTACGGCACCAATCGGATGGCCAAGAAGTCCCCGAGCTTCCTCTACAAAGAGCCCCTTCACATTCATCCTATCCACACCTGAAAACTCCATTCTCTCTCAACTGCTCCAATTTCTGGTGAAGCTCAAACCAGAGCACCGACTTGGGTATTTTTCTAAGCCAAACAAGATGAGGTCATGTTCTTTAGAACTGAGGAGAAGTCAGCTACACGCATGTAGTCTCCATTTGCTCTAAGAGTCGCTCGAGAAACGCTAGCGTGATAGAATAGTGAAGCAACTCCGGCGGACCGAATCTGCCCTGTTTTGGCTAAGCTGAAATCAGCCAATTCGTGCCCTCCTCGGGTCAAACTGAGCCCTCTCAACACCTCCACATCCCTCCTACAACTGAATTAAAGCTGAAAGGTAAGCCAATTCGGCTCCCCTCGGTAATTTCCGACCGGTGCTAGAGAGAACCGATAGAACTTCAATGATGAAATTCACACTCATTTTGGCATCAATTGATGCAATTCTTGATCTTAGGAGGAACCTCAGGACACAAGCTATCTGCCCAGATCGAAAGCTTGGACTACCGCGCCCTCGACGGTAAGCTTTCGAAGCTTTCTCTCTCTAAGTCTAGTTTTTCAGTGAAGCTCCATTTGAGCTCATTGCTACACCAAATCGTGTAATTAAACATGTAATTGAATTGTATAAAGGTGTAGGAACTCCAATTTAACTTCAATTTCAACAATTAAACTCATTTGATCGGTCAATTTGATGAAACCAAATTCTGTTGTGTTAGGAAGTTGAAATAGGGGAAAATTGGAGATTTTTGAAAATTCGAGGGACCAAAATGTAATTTCATAAAATTTAAGAACAACTGGGTAAAACAAAGATGTTAGAGGACCAATTGGGCAACTTTTGGAATTTTTGGGGCAAAACTTACCATTTTTGTAAAGTATGGGCATATGGTAATTTTGGAAAAGTATGGGGACCAAATTGAAAATTTAGGAAATTAAACCCCTTACTGGGGATTTGAATAAATTGTGGTCCTAAGATAAATTTTAAAAGTTTTGGGACTCAATTTGAGGAAAAACCAGCATTATGGTCTTAAAGTTAAAGAAAAATAACTTTAGCGACATAATTACAAATAAACAAAAAATTGGTTTATTATTCATTTGGGATGAATGAGGGCTATTAGGCCAAAAAATAATGAACAATAATGTTAATATCATGTAGGAACATGATGTATCGAGAATGCCAGCTAAGATGAGTTCGAGTAAGGACAACAAGCCGGCTAAGAGGAATTTCACTACACGATCGGGTGAGTGGGCTTACTAACATTGTACCCGATTGTGTTGATGAGCAAGTTTAAAGTTAAAAACCACTTACCGGTTATGAGTGGGATTTTTATATCATACCCAATTGGAATGATAAGCACCTCAGAAATGAAAACCCACCGCTAAGTGGTATTTTAAACATCACACCCGAGAGGAGTGATGTAAAAATCACAGGGAAAAACTACTTACTAGTGTAAGTAGATCATATCCGATTGTTATGACGAAACTTCCTCGAAGGAAGTGAAAAACCACTTCATCGGTTATCAGCGGAGTGAAAAACCATGGAGTTCTATGGAGTACAAACATCGGTTATGATGAAAAACCACATTGGTATGATGGACAGTTGAAAAGTTTATTTTGTTGGAAGTGGTCTCCACTGATTGTGTGCCACTGCTTAAACATTTTGGGAGACCTTCTTGACGAGAGCTCGAATAGCTCTGTTAGGCCAAAGGCCTCGATTTTGGAACTTGGGGGCTAATGTGCCTGATTTTGAAAATCTCGAACAATGGACCCTAGGCCAGTTGGCACGAGTAGGAGCTCATAAATGAACATGATTCTAAGCCATGAAAACTTAAGTAAATGAATTGTTTGGCCATGGTACCGAGATAGGACTGACATACTCGATAGACTATCAGCATTGCGACATGACAGGTCGATGGACCAGTTAGGACAAACAGCTGCAGGTCGAGTTGAGGCTCGGGGTCATTGGACCAGTGGCACAAAAAATTAAATGACTTTTGAGGAAAACTTTATTTGTCCATGCACTTGAGATTCATGACCATTAAGACACCAAGAGGGGTAGTGATGCGTCCTAAGGGCTGCAAGATGACATGGTGGCAATAAGGGAAAAGAGAAGCTATTGGTTTTGTGTTTCTCATCATACCAGTTAGTCATGGAGTTCTATGTTTGTACTCCATGGAGTTCTATGTTTGTACTCCATGGAGTTCTATGTTTGTACTCCATGGAGTTCTATGTTTGTACTCCATGGAGTTCTATGTTTGTACTCCTTGGAGTTTTGCATTTGTACTCCATGAAGTTCTGTGTTTGTACTCTTCAGAGTTTTTGTGTTTGGACTCCGTGAAGCTACTGTGTTTGGGACTTCCTAAAGCTTTTGTGTTTGAGTTTCATGTACACAAGACCGAGATATGGTCCATGTCCTCATACGAAAATAGAGTTTTAATCATGCGTGTTCCCTTCATGATGAAGGGCATGTGTTAGTTTATAAACACACCGGTTATGATTGAGGAGTGAGTAATGATGGTGAAACTGAGATTTTGATAATGAGAAATTTTAAAATAAGGAGTATGGCACACTCCAATTTAAATATTTTCCTCTAAAAGTTAAACTTTAAACACCCATTCACTGAGTCGTTGAACTCACCCCCTCCCTTATATCCCTTTTCAAGTAACCAAGGGAAACGTACACAAAGACATCCTGTTAGTCACACTTACAAGATAGGTATGTAAGTTAAATTTTTTATACAGTTTTGATTTATGTATTCTAGGAAAGGTACAAGTTTAAAGGATGTCTTACTCCTCCCAGGTTTAAAAGAGGGGAAAACCCTTAGTTAACCAGTAAGAGTGGTGGGTCGCTCACAGGGGTCCGATCAAACTAGGTTGGGGTGTGACATGAAAACTCTTATTTGTGCATGCACTTGTGGTACGGGACCATCAAGATGCCCTAGGAGGTAGTGATGTGTCCCAAGGGCTGTTGGATGACATGGGTGGAGATAAGGGCAGTTTGTTGTGTCAGTCCGTCATGAAACTATGGGAGCTTCTTACGCATGAGATCGGGAAGGGGACAAGATGAGGTCTCCATCCTCATATAGACACGAAGTGCCATTCAGGTCTGAGGGTCGGACGTCTAAGACGTCCACTCAGACCTAGGATAGAAGTGGACGGGCTTCTATCTTGGTGGGCGATAAAGATGCTCCGATCCACAGGTGGGTGTAGTGGAGCCTCCCGAGGGCGTGTGTTTGTTTGCTAAAAGCCTCCCGAGGTAGGTGGCGGGCTGAGAGAGCTAAACACACCTAATATGGAAAATGGGAAAAGGGTTTTGGAAACCTTAATTTGAGGAAACCCTTTTGAAAAGAAAATGTTAACCTTAGCATGGTAAACTAAAAATATTTGGAAAACTCACTCCAACCCCTGCTCATTGAGTTATAAAACTCACCCACTCTCTTTACCCCTTTTTCAGGAGTAAGGAGATAAAATGAAAGAGAGTGTGAAGACGTACCCTCCGTCAGGTATGCTTAAAGTTCCTTTTAAGTACGGTTGGAATACCCAGTTCAGTGAATCCATTAATGTTGTGGGGGCGTTAGTCAATCCGAATGGCATCACCCTAAACTCATAATGCCCATTCATAGACCGAAAGATGGTCTTCTAGATATCCTCTTCCTGGATTTTAAGCTGATGATACCCAGATCATAATTTTCGAAAGTAGGCTGCTCCCTTGAGATGGTCAAATAAGTCATCGATTCTGGGTTGAGGATATCTATTATTGATGGTCACTTGCTTCAGCTTTCGGTGATCTATGCATAGCCTCAAACCCCCATTCTTACTGGCCTAGTCGTATAAAGCCCTTGTCCAACAACTCATGGTTATCCGCAATCATATGTTTTCCTCCTCGCCAGTGATCTTCTTCCTCATGGTTTTCTATCCCTATGTTACTTATGAGGGGTCCCGTATGACAAATATTTGCCCCCCTTGAAGTCTTCCTTAGGAGTTCACTTTTACTTGTCCCATTCTCTACTCTCGCATTTCGAAGTAGAGACATCCATCCTTAGTTTTATGTGTCAACCCTTCCTATTGCTCCTTGAATCTTTCCTTCCTTCAATGTTCCTACATCCTTGTTCATTGATGCATTCGTCCATATCTAATCCTTTGCCAATTTTGTTTTTGAATTCCCCCTTTTAAATTTATTTCTTATCCGAGAAATTTCTATCACTAGGGTCTTATTTCGTTTACTTCCCACTATGCCTCATCGTTTGAATCTTAAGCTCCATTAGGTGGGGGTGGACTGAATCCATTTATTTTGGTATGCACCCCATTGGAATCTCATGAGCACACTTTTGTACTCAACCCTTGTTTCCACTTGCATCCCACTCATCAATTCGTTCTTTAAACTTAAGGTTTCGATTATTCATTCCCATGTCTCTATTCCTTGACTTCCATGTGGAGTAGAGTTTACTTTATCCAAAATCTCTCGTAGACCAGGATTTTTAACCCTTGCACTTTAGACTTAATTTTCATTATTTAGGGTGATTGGCTTCTTATTTGTCAGTCCCTTCCGATGGCTTTTATATAGGCTTAGGGTCTTTCTTAAGCCTAATTTTATTTCCCCCATTTCTTAAAACGTTTTCCTTAATTTCCACAATTTCATGGGTTATTGGAGGAGATCATAAAACTTTTGGAGTAAGGAGGGGTTTCATTTATTAATAGTGTTTGCCATAATGTGGCTTATTACATCGACTGAATACATTAACTTCCTCTCGCCCTAATTCCACATGTTGACTGACCGGGAGTTCACCATTGATGAGTTGTTGGACTCCTCATCCCAAGGCTCAGGAGTTGATGCCCACTTCTTATGTGAGCAATGGCTTTCATGGTGCCTCCCGCACCTCGCATACAGGGTTCATACTAGGGTCTTTGTACTTTGATGAAGATGCCTTGTTTGGTGATCCCCTGACTCTATCTCCATGGGTTATAGAGATCACATACCTTTCAAACACTACTGTTTCATGTTCATATGCTTGCCGCATCAGGTTTGCTAGTTCTAGGCTAATTTGGACTAGTGGTAGTTTATGGAATACCCTTACTGTAAACCCCGCACATTTGAGTTAAGAAAAACCGGGAAAAGAACCGGTCAAACCGAATAAGAAAACCAAGCCGGTTTACATTTGGGAATAAGCAATATGGAAATTTACAACTTTCGGGTGATCCAAAGGGTTCATTAAACCTTAAGACAAACTAGAAAACAAAAACCAAATTGGTTTAGGTGAACTAGATTCCATAAGAATCTCCTGGGAAGTATGATTTTTTGTAACCGGAAATTTCGGTCAAAAATAGTCATAAATTAATATATATTTAATTATTGTAATTAATACCAATAATTTAATACTGAAATATTCCAATAATTTATGGCAATATTGATACTAGTAATAAATCTCACCCATTTAATACACGGGTTTTACGCCTATATAAAGAGGTCATCCCCATTTCATTCTCCTTACACCTTAACACTTCTCTCTCTCTCTCTCTCTACTGCTCCATTTCGCGATAAAGCTCGAACCAGAGCTTCAACTTGAACAAAGGTCGGGCTCTTTAGAACTGGGGAGGAGATAGCTATCCGATAGCAAACTCCAGTCAATCCGAGAATCGTTGGAGAAGCGCCGACATGATGGAATAGTGAAGCAACTCCGGCGGACCGAAGCTGCCCTATTTCAGCCAAGCTAAAATTGACCATTTCAAGCCCTCCTCAGGCCAAACCAAGCCCTCCCAACACTTTCTCAGCCTTTCCATGGACGAATTAGGACCGAAAGTTAAGCCAATTCGGCTCCCCTTTACAATTTTCGATCGGTGCAAGAGAGAGAGTCCACCGAATTTCAATGACGAAATTCTAATCCAATTCCGCATCAATTGATGCAATTCTTGATTCTAGGATGAACCTCAGGATGAGACCTATCTGCCCAGATCGAAAGCTCGGACTGTCGTGCCTTCACTGGTGAGTAATCGAAGCTTACTCTCTCTACAATCTGTTTTCCGGCGAAGCTTCGATGAGCTCGTTCCGACGTTAAAATCTGCGATTCAAAGTTTCTTAGAATTGTATGAACATGCAGGAACTCAATTTCAACTCCAATTTCAATAATTAGAAGTGTTTGTTCGGTCAATTTGATGAAATCAAATTCGGTAGTGTTGAAGAGTTGAAATTAGGGGAAAATTTTGGGGATTTTCGAAATTCAAAGGGCCAAAATACAATTTTATGAAATTGAGGGTCAATTGGGCATGAAAATAATGTCAGATGACCAATTGAGGAATTTTGGAATTTTTTGGGCAAAACTTACCATTTTTGTAAAAGAAGGGCAAAATGGTAATTTTGGAAAAATTGGGGACCAAATTGGAAATTTGGGAAATTAAACCCCTTTTTGGTGAAATTGAATAAATTGAGGTCCCATGATAAATTTTAAAAGTTACGGGACTCAATTTGAGGAAAAACCGACATTAGGGACTTACAGTTAAAGAGAAATAACTTTAGGGACCTAATTGCAAATAACTGAAAGTTTGGATTTTCTCATTCATTGGAAATGAATGAAGGCTGTTATGCCAAGTAATAACGAACAAGGTTGTTCATATCGTGTAGGAACGTGAAATACCGGTAATGCCAGCAATAACAAGCTCGCGTGAATACAAAGAACCAGTCTAGTGGAATTCATGGCATTAACAGGTGAGTGGGTTTACTAACATCATACCCGGTTGGGATGATGAGCACAACTTAAAGATAAAAACCACTTACCGATTGTGAGTGGGTTTACAAACATCATACCCGATTGGGATGATGAGCACACCTTATAATTTAAAAATCATTTACCGGTTGTGAGTGGGTTTACTAACATCATACCCGGTTGGGATGATGAGCACAACTTAAAGATAAAAACCACTTACCGATTGTGAGTGGGTTTACAAACATCATACCCGATTGGGATGATGAGCACACCTTATAATTTAAAAACCATTTACCGGTTGTGAGTGGGTTTACTAACATCATACCCGGTTGGGATGATGAGCACAACTTAGAATTAAAAACCACTTACCGGTTGTGAGTGGAAATTTTATATCATACCCGGTTGGGCAATAATAAGTACCTCCGTATGAAAACCCACTATTAAGTGGTATTTTAAACATCACTACTTAGAGAAAGTGATGTGAAAATCATGCGGAAAAACTACTTACCGGTTGTAAGTAGATCATACTCGGTTGGTATGATGAGACTTCCCCGAAGGAAGTTGAAAACCCGTTCATCGGTTATGAACGGAGGTGTCCTTATAACCGAGCGGTATAATGGATAGAGAAAACATATGTTTTGTTGGAAGTGCTCTCCCCTGACTGTGTGCCAATGCTTAAACAATTTGGGAGACCTTCTCGACGGGAGCTCGAATAGCTCTGATAGGCTAGGGGCCTCAGTTTTGGAACTTGGGGGCTAAATGCCCGATTTTGAAAATCTCGTACAGTAGGCCTAAGGCCAGCTGGCATGAGTAGGAGCTCGTAAACAAACATGATATATGTGCCATAAAACTTAATAAGTGAATTTTTTGGCCATGGTACCAAGATAGGACCGACATGCTCAGTTAACTAGCGGCAGTGCAACATGACAGGTCGACGGACTAGTCAAGACAAACAACTACGGGTTGAGTTGAGAGTCGGGGCCATTGGACCAGTGGCACCACATATTACATGGCTTGATAAGAAAAAATTGTTTGTGAATGCACTATGATTACAGGATCATCAAGACGCCCATGAGGGGTAGTGATGTGTCCTAAGGGCCCTGGACGACCCGGTGAGTATAAGGACAGATCGTCGTTCCAAGTGTCTGTGCGAAATCTAGAGTAGCACTAAGCACATGAGACCGGGGTGGGGACAGGATGAGATCTCTGTCCTCATATGGACACGAAGATGTCACGTACATCCACTCATTCCCAGGGTAGAAGTGGTCGTACTTCTATCCGGGTGGCAGGAAAAGTCGCTCTAGAGCCACTATCGGGTTCAATAGTGATACTGACTTGCAAATGTGTGTAACCTTCATGATGAAGGATGTGTGTTGGGTGATGACACACCTTGTTAACTAAGAAATAAAGGAAAACTTCGAATTTTTAAATGAAGGGATTTTTTAAAACAAAGGAGTCTAGCACACTCCATATAAATGTTTTTCTTAAAAGTCAAAAGCTTTTAAAAACTCATTCACTGAGTAGTCGTACTCACCCCCTCCCTTATATCCCTTTTAGAAAATCCCGAAAAGCCTCCCCTTAAAGACCATCAATAAAGATGCCTGTAAGATAGGTATGTAAAGTTTTAAATTTAATGCAGTTTTGATTATGATATTCCAGGAAAAAGGTGCAGGTTAAAGGACGCCTTACTCTTTACGGTTTACAATAAGGGGAAACCCTTTAATAAACCAGGAGAGTGGCAGGTTGATCACAGGGATCCGACCAAACCGGGTTGGGGTGTGACACTTACATAGTTGGCATAAGCCTCCTAGTAGTTCCTTTCCACTTCTTCCTAGGCTTGGGTCGATTCTAGCTTTCGGGGTACATTTCCTGTAGGGCAATTGCTTCCTCCTTGAGTAAGGTCTTGTTTCTTGAACATCCTCATAAATTTTCTATAGAGCTCCTTCCGCTTAGAAGTCAATCCAAGTGTATCAATTCGAGTTCTTCTAAACTCGTGTGCTCGCAAGCTAATTCCCTCATTCGGGGTAAGGTTTCCCGTGGGTCCGATGGTGGATGTTACATAGCGGGTTCATTTGGTTCCTCTTTTTGGGGCCATATCTACAAGATGAAGGGTGTTTATTTGTCATGTACCCAAGATTCAGTTTTGAAACATTGTTTTGAAAACTCAGGCATTGGTACCACCAAAGTTGCCATAACGTGACCCTAGGAGGAGTGACTTCTACAACTATTTAGGAAATTGTAAAAAAAAAAAAAAGAAAGAGATAAGGATCCTTTTTTAAAAATGGAATTTATATAATATCCATCTCTAATCAAATCAATATTTTCTAATTAATATTTAAAAATTAATTGAACAAAAGAAAATATTATAGGAATAAATAATATAAATAAAAAAAATATTAATAAAAAATAGAATGAACTTTCTAATCACTCAAATATTGATATTTCTATGCAATAATTTAGCCTAACGAATTCAAACACGTGGATTGTATACATGTGGGATAATGATGAAAAGAAGAATAAGAATGAGGGTTAGTAAGGGTGGGTAAAAAGGGTTCTATGGAAAATGTGGTCAGAAATCCATAAAAGAGTCCGACCATAACGACCGAATTGATTATCTTCATACATAAGGATACTAGATTACCTAGTATAAAAGATTTCAAAATCATCACAAACCTCCCCTTTTTCTTTTCTATTTCAATTTATAGACTGGATTATTATATGACGATTTTTGAACTTTCGATATATAGAAAGATATAGATTAGAAACCACATCTCTTATGTCAATGACACCCAACCAAGGGATATTAAATGAATGGAATTGTGATATGGATAGAATATAATGAAATAGAGGCACTTTGAGGTTCCCTATGAAATGAGGCATGGAACGGAGCCACTACGAAGAGGTTTCCTTTTCGAAGTCCTGGAGAGGAAGATGCCTCTTGGGTTGACATATAGTGCGGCTTGTCAGATATTTTGGGTCCTATGGGATTTCCCTGTTCTCTCCCCCGATCGAGATATCCTCTGTTTCGCCCAAGAAAGATGTAATTATCCAAAATTTGGAGCGTGAAGTGCAATTAGATGTATTTTGAGGGGTATAAAAATGAATATTATCAATTTTAATAATTAATTTATGGTTAGCTTGGTTGGACCAATAAAATGAAGTATCCAGGCTTCGTTTAGAAAAAAAACCCAATTGGAAATATATTTCTTATTATTAATACTTATTTCATATCTTCTGCTAAATATTTGACGTATTATTCATTTGATTAAAAGTTTGAGATTATTCTCTTATTCAATAACAAAAAAAATCAGATCATAGGACAACATGACTTCAAGGTTTAGTAAGCATTTAAACAACATTTTTCCCTTTTTGTGAAAAATCATATGATATGCAAGCCACCACTTATCTTATCTTAAGTAAAAGATTTCTCATTGTTTCTTAACTTATCTCATTAAGCTTAGGGTACGTACCTTCCTAGTTGAAGGGATTTAATTAGTGAACCTACCAATGTTTGTTTCATACCTCCAACAAACACACGCACTTTATCCATAAATGGAATAAATGGTCGCAAAACATACCCTAAGAGGCTAAACGACCTCTAGTGGTCTGGAGCATCTTTACCGTCCACCTTGGTGAGAGGCCACAACCTCCACCGCAAGTCTATGTGAGCCCCATAGCTCATTCCACTAACATATCGATACTTCGATCCCTAGATAATTTAGGGGTGAGACCTCATCCTCACCTCCCCCCCCCCCCTCCCCCCAATCTCGGTGCGCATAAAGCTCCCTAAGCTTCGAGACATACTAGAATAGTGATCACTATCCTTATATCACTCGTGTTGTCCAATAGACCTTAAGACCAATACTACACCCAACTAGTCATCTCTTTAGTCTCGTACGATTGTAATCACAAACATAAGTTTTGATTTAAAAACCTTTATCTTTACACCACTAGCTCATCAAGTTGTAACCTGGCTTGGCATAGTAGTTTTACAAGCATTACCAGATTCTTGATAATTTCATATAAGCTCTTAAATCAAGCTTATTTATGGGGATGGACCCATATCCATTGGCCTTAGGCCCATTGGTGCGAGATTTTTTTAAAAAAAATTGGCCATGGGCCCACTTAATTTTTAGAAAAAAAAATGCGGCCTTGGGCCCACTTGCACCAAACTAGATCTAGCCACCATTATCGATCATGGGCATCATCAATATCTGCATTGACGGTCGGACAAGACCATAAACCTTAAGGTGTAACCATACACCGCTTATGGGTTATCCTAATATCATGATTCATGTTATAATCAGAAATATAACCCCAAATTGTTTTAGCGGATCCACACAGTTAAGGGATTATATTTTTGTAAAATGTGTTTTCAAAATGAAGTATGATCTTTCAAAAGTTCCAATCGGTCCTCATGTCTAAAATCCTACTCACCAGGTAATTGTGATGTGTTCGTCCTAGCTAGATCTCGATCGGCTAGGTGCTCCTCTACACAAGTCCTCGAACAACCAATCTTACATGATTTAAGTATTCACATATAGAAATTGGCATAACGGACCTCATATTCTCATGTATTTGCACATATGTCCTTAAAGTATGTCTTAATTGCAATTAGGTCCCTGAAGTTTTTAACTTTACATCTAGGTCCCTAATATCCACTTTTCTAATATCCCTCTTAGGTCCCTAATGTTCTCTTATTTCCATTCAAGTCCTTAATTTTCCCTAAATTGCAATTTGGCTCCCAATTTTCCAAATATCCCTAAATCGCCCAATTTTCTCCAAAATTTTCACTTTGAACCACAAATCCTCATTTCATCAAATTTACCACTTAAACTCGGTTAATTTCCCCTATCATGCTGCTAATCGCTTTCTTCATCTTCCTACGAGCATCCTAACCTTTGAATGACTTCATTTGACCCTAATATAAGCTCAAACCGAGCTTCATCGAAAAACTTTTCTAGAGAGAGAGAGCTTAGTTTTCTTACTGGCAAGGAGGCGGCGGTCAAAGCTCTGGATAGGGGTGGCTAGTGCTCTTCCCAGGTATCCTTCTAGGATCAAAGCGTGAGTCAATTGGTCACCTAAGCACAATGAATTTGATGAGAAAAGTTTTTGTGCTCTAGTTTCTAAAATTTTGATATTCTAGAGAAACAAGGTAGAATTGATTTACCTCATAGGTTCCAGGGGGTCGGGGGTTAGTCGATGAGGGTTGTGGGAAGGGTCCGCCTAGCTGTAGAAGGTCGGGGTCAACCAAAATTCAACTTGGGAAATTCTGCTTTTTTGACCACGTGAGCAACGGTACTCTTCGAGCTCATTAGCGCTTCTACGATGGTCCTTGGGCTGAACGAAGGGTGCAATAGAGTGGAGGACTTCCTTTAGGTTCCAGTGAGCTCAAATGCAGTGTCAGAGGCTGGATAAAATGTCTATGTCAAAGCTCTGGTTTGCAACTCGCCGGAAAATGGAACACCCTCTCTTCTTTAGTCATTTGTGGGATGAGGAAGATGAGTGGGGAGTAGCTCTTTATATAGGGAGCTCAACAACTGACCAAGTTATCAGTCTGCCCATGACTCGGCCCCCGACTAGCCCATTCACAATCATACCGGAGCATTTTTCTGTCATGGGAGACCGAGCGGCCAATTCACTCATCCTTATCTATCAGCGTTCCAAGGAGGAAGATGACACTACGTGTGCACATGCGAATTTC
This sequence comes from Trapa bicornis, assembly GCA_030064425.1. Classification (NCBI taxonomy): domain Eukaryota; kingdom Viridiplantae; phylum Streptophyta; class Magnoliopsida; order Myrtales; family Lythraceae; genus Trapa; species Trapa bicornis. Next base: position 17,480,162 of record CM057761.1, read on the forward strand.
CACGTGGTGTACTATGATTGGCTAGTTTCGTGGACGCAGCTTCCCACTTAGCGTTCGAGTTATCCATTGACTCATTGATCGGCCATGTGGTGGCCTCCCATTGGTCACTCATTCCAACGTAACCATTAACCGTATTTGATCAGCCTTTAACTATGATACATGTCGTCTTCTGATTGATTGATTTAAATACATCAAATTTAGCTTCTAATGCACAATGCCACTACCACGTGTTAGCCTTTGATTTTCTAAGACCATCCGATGTGGCTCTGTCACATGTCAACCTCTAATTGATCGAATGTTTCTCTGACATCCCAATCAGCTATTGACATGGCACCTTTGCCACTTGTCAGCTCCTCATTGGCTAGCCCAGCTAACGGGGCTTCATCATCGTTGACTGTTGACGGAAGACACGTGTCGGGCTCTAATTAGCCAGTGCTTACAGGCGCTAACTGGAAGCATGTTGCCACATGTCGTGTGCTGATTGATCGCACCTGCTAACTTGGTAGCGGTCCATTGACCAGCTAGACCGTTGACTGGCTAGATCGTTGACCAATTGGACCGAGTTCGATGACCCGAAATAAAAAATTGGTTGGTTTAGGTCCAATTCAACCGGTTTTCTAAAATTTAAAATTTTCTAAATTAGTATAAATTCATTTTCTATCCAATGATGGCTTCAATTTACCAAATTGAAGTTTTTAAACCACGTAGAAAATTGAATTTTTGAACTAGTTCTCCATAGTTCATTCTAGTTCAATCTGGTTCATATTCGGTTCACCTTGAACCGGTCTGGTTTTTGCATCCAATTCTTCTCATGGTTCTTTTCCATGACTTTTAGGTCCTTATTGGCCACTTGGGACTTTCCAAATTCCCGTGTTTTCTTCTAATTACGAGTTCCGGTTCGTTTTAACCTTGTTTTTCACTCAAAACTTTTCGGTTCCCTAGTCTGACTTTCTTATTATTGAAAACAGGGTATACAGATTGAGTATGAATCATGTTACTAAAATGGGCCCAAGGTCGTCATATTCAAACGAGAAGTGAGCCCCATGCTATCTTTTGAAAACTAGTTATATGATGTGGATGGACCTTGTTCTATATAAAATATTACCCATGTGTAATACATATTAAAAATATTTTGTGAGTAAATTACTATTGAGCTGGAATGTAAACCCTGCCCTTTTGAGTTGAGGAAAAACGGAAAAAGAACCAGTCAAACTGAGTGAGAAAACCAAATCGGCTCACAAACCCGATTATCAGGAAATGGGAATTTGGAAATTTACAACTCTCAAGTGAATCAAAGGGTTCATAAAACCATGGAAAATAACCTTAGGACAAATTGGAAGAGAAAAACTAGACCAATTTAGATTAATCGGATCCAACTAGATTGAACTGGTTTATGAACCAAGTTGGTTCATGAACTGGAACCGATAGAGAATGGGAAAATTAGAGAAATTTCAACTACCTTGTGATCCAAAGAGATTTATAAACCTTGGGAAGGAACATTAGAACAAAGTGGGAGAGAAAAACCAGATCGGTTTGAGTGAACCGGACCCGAACAGGATTGAACTGGCTTAAGGACCGAGTTGGTTTATGAATCGGAATCGATAAAGAGATGGTAAACCAAGAATTTTATGGACCCTAAGTGACCTAAGGAATCAGAAAATTCATGGAAATGGACTTGTGAAGGAATTGGGATGAAAACCAAACCAGTTCAGGTGAACCGGATCCGAACCAATTTGGACCGATTTGAACTAATATTGAACCAGATCCTAAATTCATTTTTCTAGGTGGCTTAAATAATTCAAAATTGAGATTTGAGGCCTATAAAATGAATTTAGAAATTGTTAGATTTGAAAAACTCGATCGAATGAGGGGTGAACTGGCCGGTTTAAGCTTCAAACCCGGTCCGGTCTGATTCGAAATAGTGCCGTATTCTTCCTTCAGATGACAACACTGTTCACTCGCTGAAAAATTGAAGCAGCACCGATGAAGAAGAAACATTTCTGTTTGGTACATTTTAGGCCATCAATGTCTGTCATAAAGGTGCCAAACAAACGGCCAACGAGTCCCCGAGCTCCCTATATAAAGAGCCCCTCCCCATTCATCGTCACCACACCTCAAAACTCCATTCTCTCTCAACTGCTCCATTTTCTGGTGAAGCTCGAACCAGAGCTCTGACATGGGCACTTTTCTGAGCCAAACAAGGTAAGGCCAGGTTCTTTAGAACCAGGGTGAAGTCAACTATACGCTTGTACTCTCCATTTGCTCCGAGGGTCGTCGGAGGAGCACCGACGTGATGCAATAGTGAAGCAGTTGTGGCAGACCGAAGCTACCTTGTTTCGGCCGAGCTGAAATCGGCCATTTTGAGCCCTCCTCAGGCCAAACCAAGCCCTCCCAACACTTCCTCAGCCCTCCCACGGCCGAATTAAGATTGAAAGGTAAGCTAATTCGGCTCCCCTTTACAATTTCTGGCCGGTGCTAGAGAGAGAACCGAGAAAAATTTGATGATGAAATTCTAACTCAATTCGGTATCAATTGATGCGATTCTTGATTCTAGGATGAACCTCAGGACGAGAGCTATCTACCCTGATTAAAAGCTTGGACCATTGTGCTCTCACCGGTGAATAATCAAAGCTTTCTCTCTCTACGGTTCATTTTTCGGCGAAGCTCCGTTTGAGCTCGTCCCGACGTTAAAACATGTGATCAAATTGCTAAAGAATCGTATGAACATGTAGAAACTCAATTTCAACTTCAATTTCAACAATTGGAAACGTTTGATTGGTCAATTTGATGAAATCAAATTCAGCTGTGTTAAGAAGTTGGAATTGGGGGAAAATTGGGGATTTTCAAAAATTCGAAGGACCGAAATGCATTAGGGTCTCAATTGGAGGAAAACCGGCATTAGGGACTTAAAGTTAAAGAAAAAATAACTTTAGGGACCAATTGCAAATAAATAAAAGTTAGGTTTTTCTCATTCATTTGGAATGAATTAAGGCTATTAGGCCGACAAATAATGAACTGAGATGTTCATATCGTATAGGAACACAAAGCACCGGGAACGCCAGCAAGGACAAGCTCGCATGAAATCAAGGAACTGGTCTAGTGGAATTCATGGCATTAACGGGTGAGTGAGATTTTATATCATACCCGGTTAGGGATGATAAGTACCTCGAAATGAAAACCTACTACCAAGTGGTATTTTAAACATCACAACTTAGTGGAGTGATGTGAAAATCATGCGGAAAAACTATTTACCAGCTGTAAGTAGATCATACCCGGTTGGTATGATGAAACTTCCTCGAAGGAAGTTGAAGACTCGTTCATCGATTATGAGCGGAGATGTCCTTATACCTGATCGGTATAATGAACATTTGAAAATATATTTTGTTGGAAGTGCTCTCCCCTGATTATGTGCCAATGCTTAACGATTTGGGGGACTTTATTGACTGGAGCTCGAATAGCTCTTATAGGTCGGGGGCCTCAGTTTTGGAACTTGGGGGCTATTATGCCCGGTTTTGAAAATCTCGAACAAGTGGGCCATAGGCCAGTGGGCACGAGCAGAAGCTCGTAAGCAAACATGAGATATGTGCCATAAAACTTTAATAAATTAATTGTTTGGCTATGGGACCAAGACAGGACCAACATATTCAGTCAACTAGCAGTAGTGCGACATGATAGGTCTCTGGATCAGTCAAGACAAATAGCTGCAGGTTGAGTTAAAGGTCGGGGCCGTTGGACCATTGGCACCACAGATTATATGGCATGATAAGAAAATACTGTTTGTGAATGCACTATGATTACGGGATAATCAAGACGCCCATGAGGGGTAGTGATGCATCCTAAGGGCCCTTGACGACCCGGTGAGTATAAAGGCAGTTCGTCGTATGAGGTGACCGTGCAAAATTTGGAGTATCACTAAGCGCATGAGATTGGGGTGGGGTCAGGATGAGGTCTCTGTCCTCATACGGACACGAAGAATTGATTTCGGCATTGAGGGTCAGATGTCACGTACGTCCACTCATTCTCAAGGTAGAAGTAGACGTACTTCTATCTAGGTGGCCGGTAAAATCACTCCAAAACCACAAGTGGGTTCAGTGGTCGTGCTGGCCTGCGAATGTGTGTTTAACCTTCATGATGAAGGTTGTGTGATAGGTGATGACACACCGTGATTAAATAATGAAATTCTGATAAAACCCAAGATTTTAAATGAAATGATTTTTTTGAAAGAAAGGAGTCTGGCACACTCCAATACAACTCTTTTCCTCAAAGATATTTTCTTGAAAAACCCATTTATTGGGTAGTCGTACTCACCCCCTCCCTTATATCCCTTTTAGGAAACTTTAAAAAGTCTACCCTTAAAGACCATCAACTAAGATGCCTGTAAGACAGGTATGACAAAATTTAAAATATTATGCAATTTTGATTTATGTTATTCTAGGAAAAGGTGCAAGTTTAAAAAACGCCTTACTCTTTACGGTTTATAATAAGGGGAAATCCCTTAATAAACCGGGAGAGTGGTGGGTTGATCACAGGGATCCGACCAAACCGGGTCGAGGAGTGACATGGAAACAGATCTTGTCTTGTAGGACTAGTAGTATAAAGATGATGATCTTATGATAAAACATTTGTTTGTGTTTATTTATCTATATAGAACTATAAGACGCTCGATATGGGGAAGTGATGGTTCTAAGAACTAATGGACATTAAGTTTGGTACAAGTGAAGCTATGTCTAGTCCAGTATGTTAAGGGGCTCTCGGAATCCTATGTGCATTAAGACCTGGTGAAGATTGGGCAATGATGCTCACATGGACAAATGGTTGAGGTCATAGTCTCATACCTATGTGTTAGATGTTGTAGCCTCGTACCAAGATGGTTAGAAAAGGAGCTATGGGACACAAGTGTGACAGATGGATTTCTATCATGTGATTGAATGATCCATTCCATGAAGGAATGGGTGTTTCACTTGCATATTATGTTTTCATTAAGATTTACAAATATCAATGAATGAAATATTTTTAAATTCTTAAAAACCCTATAAATAAACCAATAATATCTAGTTTTAGAAATTTTCTACTCACTAAGTTGTCAAACTCATCCCTTAAATCTTTTAGGGATCATGAAGAGACACTTATTCGCTAATATCCCTACTTGGTATGTTTTATGTACATCATAAACCCATATTGTTCTAGTATGCTATAAAATTTAATCTTTTGAAAAGATATTAAAATTTCATGATTTTCGCCTGACTCCTGCCAAGACTATAATGGTAGTTACTTTTATAGTACTGGTAGGAGTGGCGGGTTGTTCACAGGTTCCGATTGTCCAAACTGGGTCGGGATGTGATATTCCATATATGAGTTTTGGTCATCCTCTCACTGATGGTAGGCTGAAATTCTCTTTGGAAGCTTAGATGCTCAGTTTCCTTGTGACCTTCAAACCAGAGATTTTTATTTTCTCATCCAACCACCAAGCTTGGCTAAATAGGTGTCATTAGAACCGGGGAAAACTCAGCCTTTGAACCTCACCCCTCTCAGCCACTGGTGTGCCCTCTAATGACAAAGATCTAATGGAACAGTACCACTACTATATCAGCCGAAAACATTGCAAAAGATTTTGGAGCTTGTCCTGACATCCCTAATGGCCAAACATGCCTCCAAATTAATGTTAGAAGCTCCTCTTAGTTCCCTCTAGACAACCCCTACCAACTGTTTAGTCTAAAGGTAAGCCTCTTAGCTATGAAAAATCTGATAAGCTCTTATAACCCACTATTTTTTATATTGCTCAATAAATCGGGTGTTACCGGTAACTCCGGCCACTACAAAACAAGATTTTGGTGTCTACGTACTCGTAGGAGTGTCAACTACACAACCCACCACCGTCGGATGTCACTGCTTCTTCTTCGGTGAGTTTTCAACCAAAACCCAACTCTGTGTCTATTTTCCAATGAGAGTCTAATCGAGGTCATATCGACATTGTTCCTGTCAAGGCTTGCTGGAAAGTGGTCATGGGGACCCATGGAAGATGATGTGGGGCCTATAAAAGGTTTTGGGGGGATTTAAGGAGTTATTTTAAAGGAGATAATAGTTTAGGAACTAAATCACAATTTTTGAAATTATTGGGGTCATAATGTGATTTCATTAAAATAGGGACCTAAATGAGACCTAGTAGTATTCTAAGGAACTAAATGCAAGTATGAGAAAGCATGAGAACCTCAGGAGATGGCTTAAAAGAGGCTAGGGACCCAAATGAAGCTTTTAGAAAAGTTTAAGGGGCAAAGTGTAAATATTGAGAAGTATGGGACAAAAATGGGATTTCTAAGAATGTGAGGACCCTAATGAGGTAATAAAAAGTTAGGTGACCTAAAATGAACTCATTGAAAAGTTAGGCCCTTCAAAATTGATAAGAAAAATGTGTAAGGGCATTTTAGTAATTTTGGAAAGTATAGGGATCAAAATACAAAAAGGGGAAAGTTATGGATCTAAGTGAGAAAACTTAGAGTACTTGGTGCATTTTGGCAAATATGAACCAATATGGGTGTAAACCTAGAGTGGAGAAAATATATAAAAAAACATGGGTAGTTGTGAGGAGTTTGTTGACACATGGGTGTCGTGCAAATCGAGCCTAAGGGGTAAAAAGCGTAATTTTTGGAAAAATTACGGGGTAACGTACAAATACAGTGTTTGGGTCAAAATTGACCTGACCTCATGTTTTGATTTGTGTTAAAGGATCCTATAATAGATCTTATAGGAATCGTGCGTCCATAGTTAAAAGGGAAAATGTCAAGATGAACATGTCTCGACTACAACAATGAGTAGGATTTTCGATTCTGTGTTTGATTGGACTGTTGTTGTCCATGTTTACTTATTTATACAAGTTGTTGGTATGAATTTTGGGAAAATATTTTAAGAAAAATCAATAAAAGTTATACTAAACTATATTATCAAGTATCAAGAAATATCCTAAAGAATTTGAGGAGTGGGTAGTGACTCAATGACTTCAGAAAAATAGAAGTGTAAACTCAAATGATCTCAAAATGAGTGAGACAAATTACTTAAAAATCAGCTATGAACGAAGGGGTTAAGGTCATCATTCAAGATATGTATAATGAAGGGCTAAAGCATAGTATATATAAACTATTTTCACATTATTTTTGGGAAATAAGTTGCGAGTGTGTAATTTTGAAAGAATGACAATGACCCGGTAAAAATTACAGGTAATAATCATGTGATGAATGGTTATCTACATGAATTAACTTGATAATGAAATCAATAATGGAGATGGCCAATTAGCATGCCATCCTCAACACGATTGATTATACAAGGAAAATTTAGTTTGGATGAGAGTTCTCATCCAACAATTTATATATGATTTTCCATTATAAATATGGATGATTGTGAAAAAGGGAACGTTCACAATATTGAGTGTGCATTTGTAGATGTCACTCAGACGTTTAGTTCAGATGATAGTTCTTATCCATCGTCTACGGTTGTTCCCATGATATAGATGGAAGATTGTGTCAATAAGAGACCTTAACACAATACTAAGTAAGCATCGATATATGCCACTCAGATAGTTGGTATGTATGATAGTTCACATTCAACATTGTGTGCATACTATATGAAGACAACTAGTACTAATGCATGAATGGTAGGTTCAGTAGTGAACCTCATAGAAAAATGAGAACGTAAAACTATAAAGCTATTTTGAGTTGTGGTAGCATTGAGGTCATGAAAGACTCGATGATCGATTTTCGCACTTAATGGGCGTTGCTCATCCCCTCTCCTTAACACATTTCAGGAACTATGAAGGAGGGGAGCGCGGGGATAGAAGAACATCCGTAGAGCCAAATACTCAACACAAGGTACATGGAGTAAACAACATGTGTTTTCATAACAGTTACTCATTTCCTGATATTTGATTGTGGGTCATGATTCAAATTGGATTATCATTTATAAAAGTTTAAATTATGAGTGATTTTTATAATAATTTGAGTCTTTCGGCCTGTCGATTCTACTAGAGTGAGGTACCCATTAGCATAGTATCGAGAGGTCGTGGCGGTTGCTATGTCCATTCAACCCGTGGATTGGGTCAGGCCGTGACATATATAACCCCTTCTAAAAATTGGAGGTTTTGTGTTCTGAGTCGATTCATTCCTGATTTAAACTAGTTTTCAATTGAATTTTTCTCGATACTTAATTTTCAATTAAGTTAAATTCTTTGAGAGTTATTCATGCACTTATCCATTGTGTAAAATTGTGGTATGAACTGATTTTTAATTGGGTTTGATGTCAAAATCTCGATTTGGGTTTTCATTCCCAATTCAATATCGCTTCCCGATCCAATTGTATTTATATCTAGTTTCAAAATTTTCAATATTACAAAAATTCTTAAAAAACTAATGTTTGAGTGATATTTGAGAAGAATGTTGTTAAGATTCCTTAAAATTTTCTACTACTCTTAGAGAATCCATTAGTTTGGTGTAGAAGGACATGATTGGCTTGATGAAAAATTCTCTAAAATAAAGTTTAAGGTTCATTTGAGGTGAGTATTTCTGTTGGGTTTATTATAGGAATTCAACAAGGAAGGAGTTACTAGATGATCCAATGGCTGCTTCAAAAAAGAGTTTACAAGAATTTATTCATAGTTACAAAAATGTTCAACATTTTGTGGAAATGAAGGAAAGAGCATCCCATACTCTTAGCATATTTGGAAAAGGTTAGATCACATTCATAATGGAGAAATTTTCTCCACTTTGATGAGTAAAATTATCATTCAATGTTGATTGAAGAGCAAAACATTCCATATTAATTAGGATAAGGTTTTGGCATAGGATCTTCAAAAAATGTGTCTCTAGGTTTACTATTTGTTGGGTTTTAAGGGGATGATATTTCTGATGAAATGTTGGCTCTTCAACTTAAAAGCCTATTTTTTCAAAGCCTATGGTCAATTTCCTCCTATTAGCCCCATTTAATAAGATTGGATAGAATTTGAGTTAGACTTAATTGGTTGGGTTTTACGGAATTGCTCACATGGTTGACTTAGTAAGGTCAAATCTTATATATATAATTTAATTTATATATATTATTTAACACAAGTTTCAAAATCTCAATGTTATAAGAATGGTATGATTGTCATTTTTTAAAAAAAATTAATGAAATTAAGTTTATACACATTATTAGATGATACACTTAATATTTTACATTTAATTTGAGTTTTAATGAAAATATAAAAAGTATGTGTAATATTATTAGTGTTTAATTTGTATTTTAGTAAATATATCCAAGTTATTGGCTATGGTCATCTTCTATAGTCAAGAACAAAAATTAAAATCATAGAAAATCATATCTACTTATCATAATCATGTTTTACATCACACAAGTTCTATTTCAATATGAAAATTCTCAACTTATTACTAGATGAAATTTCCTTTTTCAATCCCATAGATATCATGTGTTCTTAAATAAATATACACTAGTAGCAATTTTCCTAGAAATTGAATTCATAAAAAAACCATTTTATTTTTCTGAATGCAAAAATCATACAAGGTTGGATTAGGGTCCCAATGAACCCCCACTTGTTATTTGATGGCAAGGCCACTAGTATTGCCTAACACCACACATAAATAGTTCTTTCAAGGAGATGAGCAACCAAAATGGCTCAAGAATGATTAAAGTGAAAAGTGAATAAGATGTAAGACATTACTTGCATATAAATTAATTTGTGGTTTCATGTTGAGTGAATATATGAAAATTGCTTGAATATAATTAAATTAATAAAATAAATATTATAAAATAGGTGAAAATGTGCTAAATTTAAAAAATATAATAAAATTATGGTTAAATAAGATATTTTTTCGTGCTCATCAGGTTAAGTAAGTTAAAAATTATTAACCCTAAATATTCCGAATCCGACATGCATCTATGTGGTCATCAAAGGGCACTGTTGCGCATCCGCGGGTCCGTACGCTCGGAGATTAGAAAGTAAAGCACGGTCGTGGACTTGGAAACTAGAGGAGAAGATGCCGCCGCCTGCAGCAGGAGGCGGAGGTGATGGTGGTGAGGCCCAGCAGCAGAGGCAGCAGACCGGCTTTGGTATCTCCGGCATCATCCGGATGGTGGTCTTTTGGTACTTCGTTTCCAAATTCTTCTCCCCGAAGAAGCCCACTGACCCTAGTGTCCTCATGTCCAATCTCTTCCACAAGGGCGAATCCCTGGTTAGCTCACTCTTATGCCTATATTAATATCTGTGTACCCTTTGTACCTCATGCCTGCTTTTGACCCCTAATTTAATTTTAAACCCTAGTGTAGATGCTTGTACATCTAAATGGTGTCGTCTATGTTTCATCTCCAATGCTTTGATTATGCTGTTTACTGTTTTGATTTGATTTATACTCTAGTTATTGGGCAACTACTGTTTCCTTAACAGTTTTATCTTCTAATTTTCAGGATATGTGGCTCTATCTCTCTGAACATGAAAGGTTCTATGATTTTGCCAATGATGGTATGCTTGTTTGGCATGAAACAAACATCCCTTATGCTGTCTGGGGACCACAGAGTACTCGGACCCTGTCCTTGAAGCATCAACCTTCAGAGGTAAGAGTGCATAGTTGATCAGAAGTTTAATTGCACATAGCATTTTGCAGTATGAGATTCATGTGGACCTGCTTGGTTTCTTCCCAATATTATATCTTTCTATATATTTGACCAAGGCTGAAATGCTTCTCAGGCATTGAAGAAAAATGGAAGTCTTTATGCCCATGTTTTCTTTGCGCGTTCTGGATACCTTCCTGATCCTAAAGACCCTGAATACCAGCCTCTTGCCGCTTTTGGGAGGACACACCGTATGCAGTTATCACCTTTGTTTTGTTCCTTATTTATCAGCCTCAAAGTGATTAGTACTTCAAGAACTATCAATTTGTTTCTTGCAGCTGTTGTAACATACTTTCCCAAGTCAAAAGCAGATAAGCAGAGACATCTGCTGGGAACTAGAGAAGGCTCAGACAAGGGTGAGAATATATCTGAGGTTAGTTCTCTTGTATTCTTCTTTACTTCTGTTTCTTGAAACCTGCAGCAGCCTCTATTCATTTATTTCACTCTGGTTTTCCAAGAATAATGATTTATACATGGGCCTTTACTTCTTATGGTAAATATTTATTAATTTCATGGGATAATTACTACTATAATGGCAATCAAGGTTAAACATGCTATGAATTCAATTTAAGCTCTTAGGATCCCAGGGCTAATACATGCATGGGAATGGATGCCTATAGCTTTAGAAGTTGGCTCCAAAGTATAAGGAAGCATGAGATAACACATGATTGATTATAGAACAGCACCATGGTTATACTATTATATTTGTAATTCCAATAATGAACGTGTCGATCATTTTCAATTTCTACTTAAATTACCATCTTCTTTTACATTCTTCAGGCTACCGAAGAGGATAACAATGGTGGCCCTGTCGAATGGCTTCCTTATTGGAAGCCAAATGTTACAATTAATCTGGTTGATGATTTCACACGGTAATTTCTTTTTTCCTGATAAGAACTTTGATTTTAGTATTGTTTATACTTGATGACTATTGAAGATATAAGTAGTTTAAGATGACAGGAAAAAACTATTAAAAAAATATTGTCCTGTAGGATATCAAATCATGTTGGTTATTAATTAATCTTGTATATCATATATAGGTGAAGGCCCTTTTGCCCTTTATTTGTTTCAGGTTCTAAATATGTGAAAGGCCTTCTTTTGTTTAATAATGATGCTTTGAGAGGTCCTTTGGAATGCAAAGAATTTTAATGAAATGATGTTTATAGCTATGAGAATAAAGAGAGATATTGTGTGCATATCTCAAGCGTTTAAACTATTCAGTAGGAATATATTTTGTTCCAAGGAATCTTGATGTCTATGCTTCTATCTGTATAGGGTCCATGAGTAAACGATTATCGCTGAGAAGATTTGTAATAAATTTATTATTTGGATGACACATAACTGATATATTTATTATTTGGATGACACATAATGGAGAGATTTGCGGGCAAAGGTTTTGCTCGAGTATAATGTAGTTTTTCCTAGAAGAATACAGTAATTCCAGCTGACATTTGGAAATGGAATTTTCCTGTATTGATTATTATGGAATATGGATTTCTTTGTTATTTAATCGATCAGTACAATTTATATTGTTTTTGCAATTGTTTTGTCAGGTACCCACATAATTCTGTGCCACCAAATATAGTGCCTTGTATCCTTTCTTACTTTTCATTTAGTTTTCACAGTTTTGTGATGTTTATAATTTTTCCAACTTAAGAGCTTGTATGCTTAAGCATGTGTATCTTAGACTTTTCATTCTTCAAAAGAAGTAGTTTGGCAAAAAGTTATAAATTTTTTTTGGCTTTATAACTGTGTGATGAATGTGATATTGTGAGAAAAAATGTTAAACAAGTTGTTTTTATCATTCATCATGGAAAAGTCTCAGCTTCTGATGATCCATGCGCCGCGTACTAGATCATGATATCTGGAAAATGTTTTGTACGCATGAAAGCCTATCTGGTTTGCTTGCAGTTCTCACACTCATACAAGCTTTGTTGCATATGTATCATAACTATTGAGCTTGGAGAAAATGTTTATTTTATTAGATCTTTTGTAATAAATATATTTTTCACATTACAATGGCTACATTATTGGACATTTATTTGTATGTATTCATATGATGCATCTGGAACTATTTCTTTGATAATTCTTCATTTATTTTTAAAGTGGGTCTTATTTTATATACAAATTCATTCTACTTCATGCACTGACTAGTCAATAATAAATATAGATGGAACTTCTTAATATTTATCATGCAGATTTGAATGTTGAACCTCGTTCAGGGAACTATTATCCAACTATATTCTTCAATGAATTTTGGCTCCTCAAAGATAAACTGATAGCAATCAATGAGACTGTGGGGGAATTGTCACTTAATTTGGAGGTGGGTCTCATCAGCATGACAAAGTGGCAACTATTCCTTCAAATTGATCAATCATTTCAGATGCACCGTAGTTATGGAAGTATGCTTGAAGGTGAGGCCGATGAACTAAAGGTAAGAGGTTTGCTCTTCATGGCCTCTTTAACACACACTTTTGGAGACTTCTATGTGAATTCATATATATATACACACACACAGACATAAGTGATGGAAGCATTTATCTCTTTAATGAGAGACAGTCCATCTAAATAAGTGAATATTCAGATAGGGAACAAAGAAAAACACAAGGGATTAATATGTTTTTTTTGTCTTAAGAAGGCTTAGATCTTCTATGCATTCCAAAACATAAGAGTACTTTGTTTTTCATAGATAGCAGATAAGAGTGCTAGTGAACAAGCTTTATTCTTTATATAGAGCATGTTTTGTGGGACTAGCCTTTTCAAATCATACACATTGTGATGCTCATAATTGTTATCTGGCCTAAAAGAAGGTTCATTGTTTATTATCTTCTTATCAGCATTTTCATATGTTAATTTTCTTTTAGTTGTTTCATATGATGAACAATAACATGCGACCTAACTGTTTCTGTTCATTCTTGATTATCAAACCATCTTGATTTCTTTGTACAATAATCTGTTTATATACTGATCTATTATTTAACTGATACCCAGAGGGTCTTCTTGGAAGGAAATCCTTACTTGCTAGTGATTACAACTGTGGTTTCATTGCTTCATTCAGTGTTCAACTTCCTGGCTTTCAAGAATGGTAACTGATAATTTTGGTCTAAATACAATTGTTTGTGGGTGCTTTTCTTTCATAAATCTCTGGTAAATCTAACTCTGTTTAATACTACAGATATCCAATTTTGGAACAAAAACAAGTCTATGGAAGGACTCTCAGCGAAATCTGTTGTTGTGAGCTTCATATCTCAGCTCATTGTCTTCCTCTATCTACTGGACAATGATACATCATGGATGATAATTGCTAGTTCTGGGGTTGGCTGCTGTATTGAGTTCTGGAAAATAGGGAAGGCCATGATCATAGAGATTGATTGGAGTGGCAGAATGCCTATGTTGAGGTTCCATGATCGGGAAACATATGCTAGGAATAAGACAAAGGAGTATGATGATCTTGCTATGAAGTATCTGTCCTATGTCCTTTTCTTCCTAGTGGCTTGCTCATCAGTCTACTCACTCATGTATGAGCGCCACAAGAGCTGGTATTCTTGGATACTATCTTCACTGACAAGCTGTGTCTTTATGTTTGGTTAGTACTATATTATCCATCTTCCAATACAATACCTAAAATTGATTTATATGTATTTATTGAAGAATTCTTTATTTCATTTTGCTTGATGAACCATTGTTTGGAATTTGTTGCGTGAATCTTCTATCCAAAGCTCTTGAATAGTATTTATTAAATCAACCTGTTCCGATCCTTGTGATTGCAGGATTCATCATGATGTGCCCTCAGCTATTTATAAATTATAAGATGAAGTCAGTGGCTCATCTTCCTTGGCGGCAGATGACATACAAGTTCCTTAACACCATTATTGATGACCTCTTTGCCTTTGTCATAAAAATGCCAACACTTCATAGGCTGTCTGTCTTCCGCGATGGTAAGTTGTTGACATCTTCTGAAACACAACTATGGATGGTCTATTCAACTTTACAGCATGTTTTAATTGAGGGATTTGGAGGATTAATGAGATCAAGGATTTGGTAATCTTCTGATAAATTTGTTATCATGTCTATAGATGGATATCTTAACTATATATTCCTCCAAAACACCATTTTTTTCATCCCCATGCAAATGGAGATTTAAGGATGGTAAATGTAGGACTACGTCTAGAGTGTCCCTTGGTTTAAATGGATAGAATTGGTAATAGAGGCTGTAATTGTCTAATCCCTCATATATCTTATCCCATATAGTTGCTATCTCAGCTCTCGCTAACTCTCCTCTCTCCATCATATATAATGCAAACTATCTTAAGGGTTATCATGGGAGCCTTATTGTATTATCTACCTATCCTTCACACAGCCCCTCCTGCCCCCTCAAAATCCTTCAATCATAACATACTCTTACTGGTTAAAATATTGAAAGTCTTTCTAATTTTGAACTACTATACAGGCCATTGCCGTTTGCTAAGAGTGCTTTTTTCTCTTATGTACTTTTGGGAAACAACGGGAATAATGTGCTTTGATATGGGCAACTAGCTGTTCATACTATCCTGTGCTCATGGATTTCACCTTTCAGTTGGATCACACATAAACATGGTTTAACTTGTGAATTTTATGATAATGGACACAGTGACAACATATCATAATCAACAGTGTCTGCTGCTTGTTCTCTATTAGAAATGGTTTCTATTTGCAAATGACATGTTTTCTGATCGTTTCTTTGATGCGATGACAGATATCATATTCTTGATATATCTATATCAAAGGTGGATATACCCTGTTGATAAGTCACGTGTCAATGAGTTTGGGTTCGGCGGTGAAGATAATCAATCAGGAGATTCCCATGGTGTGGTAGCAACTTCTTCTATAGAAGGCGATAAGAAGACCAACTGAATTTTTTATTCTTTGTTTTATGTTGCACTTGAGTGTTATTTTGATAGAATATCAACACTACCTGATATGGGATTATTTATCTTGTTAGTGATATTCATCTACTAAGAATTGTTAGGCTTTATAGAATTATCAAACAGTTTAGTGAATGAGGAGGATCACTTCATCACTTACAATCCCAAATTTGGTTTATTTTATTATAATCCCTTGTATTAGATTACTTAAAGAAAATTTCCATCCAATGCTTTGAGTTTAAGCAAACATTTAAATAGAGTTTAAGGACAGTCATTTAATTAGAGCTCTTGCTCTCCCTACATTATAATAATGCATATATGATTTTTATGGTGATTTTTTAACCAATAATATATTACAGACCATTGTCTCATATCATAATAATGGTATATACTAATCCATGATCAAAATAATGTATATTCACATCAAATACATTGATTTAGTTGGGACACCCATCTTCACTCAACATGTTACTTAATTATGAGTATCTTTGTAACAATGAAAACCTTAAACACGAAATTGGGACAATAAATTAGGAATTGAGTTTAAATTGAGAAAGAGAACTCCAACCAATTTTAGAAATGAAATTAAATTTGAAAATCGGTTCAAATAATTAACCAAAATTAATGATAGGTAATTAAATACTCTTAATAAACACAAAAAATCAAGAATTGAGAAAAGGTACAGAAAAAATTGGTTCAAATCGGGTTTGAACCCGCCTAGTTCACAAAACCACTCTAATTTTTATAAAAGTTACACAAAAGTTACACAACATTCAATGTGAAACGGGCGGTAAGCCCGAGCAAACAGGCACCACATGCACATCCACCCCTTCGTCCGACCTATAACATCAGAACTTTCAAAATCGGGATTAAGCCCAAGTGAATCGCAAACCGAGTGTGGATCGAGAATAGAATATTGAATTAAAAATAAGACCATAAGACGAAAAATGAGATCATAAATTAAAAGTAAAAACCAAAACTATGAATGAAATTCTAAACTCGTAATGGGATAAAAAAATCGGGAATGTAATCCCGAAACAAAAATCAAAACTAAGAATGAGTCCCCTGCCTAGAATGGAACCCGAGTTAGGATTTGAAAAGTCGAATTGGGATTATAACCCTATATTGTAAATGTGATAAGAAACCCAATGCCGAGACTAGGGATTTGATCGGATTTGTGATTGAGTTAGGGTGCACGAAAAATTGAGATTTTTGGGAAAAACTGTTTTTCACCCTAATAGGATCAAGATTTAGAATTTAATTACTCAAAGAACACAAAATGATAAAATAATAATTTATAAGTTTAAAAGTGGAAAGAAAAGAAGGGAAGTAGATTTGGATAGAATCGAGTCGGGTCGACCCGACTCACCTCGAGCCACCTGACACCTACATATAATCCATAGTGCATTGCTTCATGATATAATTCTAATTAACTTAATTTTTGATCAAATTGAGTGTTATAAATTGCAGAGATCTAGTAGAAACCGTATCCCTATGTAGTTAATTACATTAACTCAACCTGTATTAATTAAATTTGAAGTTTAAAGTTGAAAATCCCTTACTCTGATAATTGTCCTACCTCTTGTCACTAAAATAAGCAATTCTCTCTCATTCAATCACCAAATGAGTTAATATTGGTGTCGAACTCACGTTAAGTGAGCCCTCTTGAGTTCTATAGTTAGGTTCCATCCTAGTAGTGGCCGAAAAAGACCACATGAAGTCTGTTTTGGCCGACCTCGATTATTGACATCAAGATCGGTCACCGCTAATGACCCTTTCGGAGCACAATTCACCATCCTTTGATAAGTCTGATTGGACCGACTAGAGCACAATCCTATGATGCTTGAATGATTGTATGAAAAATGATAGAAAACTAGTCTTAAAACTCATATTAAAAATATAAAATAAATAAGTACAAGCCCACTAAATCAAATATTATTTTAAAAGCTAAAAGTAAGAAACGGCCGTGAGACCGATATATGTTGTGTGGCTATGGTCCATTGGGACCGGATATTTGGGGCCGTGTGCCCACTCTGTTGAATTAGATAGACGGTCAAATAACAGGTCAAGCTCATGAGGTTTATATGTTGTGTTGTGTGCTTTGAACTGAGATGGTCGGAATGAGAGACAAGCTCGTGAGACACAGATATATGGCGGTGTGCACAACCACATTAGAATTAGGGAGACAATCTAGTGACATACCAGGATCCCAAGAATAACATGTTGTGTGCTTTGTGTTGAAGATGGTTAGAATAAATGTATGGTGCGAGGGATATCTCCCCAAATAAAATCGAAAAAAATCTGAGGGGGAGGAAAGTATCAAAAGTACTCGAAAGAGTTAACACTAAGTGGGAAATGCTAAGATTTCTAGCACCATGGGATAATTGAAACAAGGGTTCGTGGTCATAAGGTGGAAAACACCATGAAACAATAATGTATATATCACATTAAGGGCGAATAAGAGAATCTGAACCTTAGTACCAACAAAAGGTGGGAGTATTGTTGATAAGAGTTTGATTGCTATGAGGGAAAGTAATAGAACTATATTATATTCAAGTACGGGCAAATGAACCCAAGCATAAGGGTCGTAGTGAGGGTGCTTGAAGGAAAACGTAAATACAAGCTTTGGTAGATGTTGAGTAATGCCTCAAGTACTAAATCGAGATGAGACATAATAGGGGAAAACCCCTATGTGTAGTAAAGATTGTCAATGGTAGGGCATGACCTACTGCACTAGGAAGTTAAGGCAGACTAAAACATGCCTACAATTAAAGCGACAAACAAATTGCCAAGATCATGGATGGTTAAGAGAAAAGGGAACTCTTGGACCAAGTGCACGGAGAAGGTCCGCCAAGTAGTATTGAAATATGTGTTGGTAACACACTACATGAGAGAAATGTCTAGTAAAGTATTTGGAGTAATGGGCATGAGGCTGAGTTACGAATATGTGAAGTAATGGTTCAAATGGACCTACCCTAAAAGGAGTAGAGAATCCTATAAGTATGAATATGTGTGAATAAGGAAATGTCAGAAGGCGTATGAATGCGAGAAATGAGACTTGACATGCTTGACACGAGTCGAGTTAAGACCTTAAAGAGAACTAGAAAGATTAGAAATATTGGTACACGAGTGATAAAGAATGAATGATACAAACTGAAAAATGCAAGGTTAGTAGAAAGAAAGGCCAAGAGTCGCAAGAGAAGTGTGATCGGTTGAGGGGATATGGTATTTTACCCTTAGTAGGTACCGAAAAGGAGTATGGGCATAGTGAGAAATGTCCTTATGCTAAACTATAGCAAGAGACTTGCCAAAAGGTGAAGAGAAAGTACATGATAAATTGCCCAAGTGTTATGTGATGTGAATGAAAGATGAAATACTAAATGTGAACCTCACACTTACATCATTTCAGAAATGGAATGAATTCTTGGAGCACCAAGAAGGTCAATAGATAGGATGTGAGGATGATCCCTTAAAACCCAAAAGAGGCCGGGATGAGGTATGTTCTAAAGAGAAGAAGGTAACAAATGAGTCTCATGTGATCTCGAGCATTAAGACTTAGTTAATGAGTAAGGAAGGATGAGCAACTCTAGACATGAGACGTGTGTAACCACAAATGAGAGATTTTTTTAAAGCAAGTGCATGTATGGGAAATAAGAAGGCTAGTGAGGAAATCACACTTTAGAGTAAGACCTTAAACGACGTCCAAAAATACCCGACCAGGGCATAAGTATGGTTAACAAAAGTTAAGAGTGAAATACTAAAGTTGGTGTGATGTGATGGCTACAAAGTTGGTGTAATGGGCCAAGTGCCTGAGAACTTTGAAATATTCCATGTAGTTATGGAATGAATATAGGAAATAGAGACCTAATGTCATCATAGGTCCAAGAATAGGTCAAGTATCATTGGAAATGAACTAACACCCATATACCATTGCTAACCCAGTCATGGTAAGGGGTACTCACCAATGGGCGTATGAGGAAAATGTGACTTTGCATTATCAAATACTATAAGAACTAGGGTGGAGTATGGTCACAAGAATGGACCATGGCCCAGACTTTATTAAAGTCTATGAGGTATCATCCTGGAAACCAGGGTACTACCGAGGAAGCTCCTAACAAAGTTCGATAAATAATTAAGGAGAATGTTTCTTAATACTCAAAGATGGTCAAAATGGGGTAGATACCCCAAGTGGCATGACTTGAGTAGGAACTCTATAAGTAACCCACAAGTTAATGTACAAAGGTTAGGGAAATGAGGAAAAGGAGATGAGACCCCACATAGATAGATGGGGCATGACAAGGAGGGAAGCACTAGATGCAAACCTCAGATGATTTAAATTTGTCCTTGTGAAAATGGGACATCAACAAGTGATGAGTCGAATGAAAATCTCCACTGAAAGATGAATACCAAAAATTCCAAAGGAGTGCCTTGGTATTGAAAACTGGTAGATAAAAAATACTAGTGGGACAATGCCTGAGTGAAACCTCGTGGCAACTAGGACTTGAAAATTGAGGAAAAATTAAAAGAAAAATCACTCTTTTGTGATAAGGAATGTACCACTGTAAGTGGGAGGTTATGAGTAAATGTACTTAAAAACTTTCTGGTTGGGAAAACGAAATATAGATAGAAGAAGTGTTTGTTTTGCTAGATCGTGATAAAACCGTTAAAGAAAAGGGAGACATGGGGAATGTTCACTATCTTGAGACATGTTATGGGAAATTATAATCCATGAGGTGGATTAGACCCTAAGGGAAGAATAAAAGGGAAAAAACAACCATAATGGTTAAGTACGAAAGAGTACCTATATGCGTAAGTTGCAAGGTTACATAGTTACTCGGGATATTGGTATTTTTCAAAGATAACCATGGACATTAGAATGACATGAAGAGAGAGTACACGAGTAACCGAGGGGATGATGTGCAATCTAAGGGGATTAGTGGGAACCTCTAATCACAATGACTCTAGAAGGAGTCTTTTAGGAAATGATGTTCTCGAAGGACGTAGGGAAAAAAGATTTCTCCAAGCAGAGATAAATGATGGGGCTAAGTAGAATATAAAGATAGGAGGAAAGGGAGATCTGCACAAGCACAATAATGAAGAATGGTAAGAATACCAGATGGTATTAAGACAATATGAATCTGAAGAAATGGAAACATCGAGTGATATAAGAGGTGTGGAATCATCCTTGACAAACAATTAAGTTTTGAGAACAAAACTCTTAAAAGGAAGAGAGTAGTTGTATCACCAAAACTTCTAGAACTTGAGTAAAGCCCAAGTGGACTGAAAATCGAGAATAGAATCCCAAAATAAGAATAAAACCATAAGCTAAGAAATGGAATCCCAAATTAAAAATAAGAACCAAAATCATGAATGAAATTCTAAACTTGAGATGAGATCGAAAATTGGGAATGGAATCCCAAACCAAAGATAAAAGCTAAAACTAAGAATGAAACCCTGAGCCGGGAATGGAACTTGAGTTGAGATTTGGAAAGTTGAATTAAGATCATAAACCTATGATGGAAATGAGATAAGAAACCTAGTGCACGAGACTAGGGATCTGATCAGATTTGGGATTGAGTTCCCATGCGCGAGGTGAAGTCAATCTTCGTACGAACATTATTGGGATTTAGAATTTAATTATCAAAGGGAAAAAAGGTAAAAATGGTAATTTAAAAGTTCAAGATTGGAAAGAAAAGATGAAGGGAAGTAGGGTTAGATTGGACCGATTCGGGTTGACCCGACTCTCAAGCCACCGAGCACCTACCGACGCTAAAAAATACTAAAAAGTGCTAAGAAACCCTACTAAATGCTAAGAAATGCTAAGAAAACCCTAAGAATACCTATAAATGCTAAGATACCCCAAGAAGCCCTAAGAAACAAAAAAAACCCTAAAAACCCTAAAAAAAACCCCTTAGAAAACTTTAAGAAACCCTATAAAACCCTAAAAACGCAAATAAACCCTACAAAACCCTAATAAAAGCTAAGAATCCCTAAAAAAATACTAAGAATCCCTAAAAAAATACTAAGAAACCCCACAACACACTAAAAAAGGCTAATTATCGCTAAGAAACCCTAAAAAAATACTAAAAAACACTAAGAACGGTAAGAAATGCTAGGAAACCCTAGAAAATGCTAAGAAACGCAAAGAAACTTTAAGAAACGCTATGAAACACTAAGAAATCCTAAGAAAACTAAAGAAACACTAAGAACCCTTAAGGAACCCTAAGAAACCCAAAGAAACACTAAGAAAGCCTAAGAAACGCTTAGAAACTCTAAAAGACCCTATGAAACCCTAAGAAATGCTAATAAACCCAAATAAACCCTTAGAAACGGTAAGAAATGCTAGGAAACCCTAGTGACGCTAAGAAACCCTAAGAAATCCTAATAAACTCTAAGAAACCCTAAGAACCATAAAGATACCCCAGGAAACCAAAAGAAATGCTAAGAAAGCCTGAGAAACGCTTAGAAACCATAAAAAACCAAATGAAACCCTATGAAACGCTAAAAAACACTAAAAAGTGTGAAGAAACCCTGCCAAATGCTAAGAAATGCTAAGAAAACACTAAAAATGCCTAAAAAATGCTAAGAAGCCCGAAGACACCCCAAGAAACACAAAAAATACCAAAAAAGATTTAATAAACTCTAATAAACCTTAAGAAATACTATTAAACCCTAAAAACGCTAATAAACCCTAGGAAACCCTAAGAAAAGGTAAGAAATGCTAGGAAACACCAGTAAATGCTAGAAACGCTAAGAGACCCTAAGAAATGCTAGGAATCCCTAAGAAATCCTAAGAAAACCAAAGAAACATTAAGAACCCTTAAGGAACCCTAGGAAACCAAAGGAAACAATAAAAAATACTAAGAAATGCTTAGAAACACTAAAAAAATACTATGAAACCCTAAGAAACACTAAAAAAATACTATGACTGCTAAGAAACCCTACCAAATGCTAAGAAACCCTAAGAATTCCTAAGAAATTCTAACAAGCCCGAAGAAGCCCTAAGAAACGCAAATAAACCATAAGAAACCCTAAAAACCCCTTAAAACCCCAAAAAACATAAAATAATACTCTAAAAAACGCTAGGAAATGATTAAAAAAGTTAAGAAACCCTAAGAAACACTAATAAATGCTAAGAAACACTAAGAAATGCTAAGAAACTCTAAAACATACTATAAAACCTTAAAAAATGCTAAGAAACCCTATAAAACTCTAATAAACGCTAAGAAAACGTAAGAAATACTAAGAAACTATAAGAAACAGTAAGAAAAGCTAAGAAACTATAAGAAATACTAAGTAACGCTAAGAAACCCAAAAAAACATTAAGAAACCCAAGAAACCCTTAAAAATGCTATGAAACCCTAAGAAGCGCTAATAGACCCAAAGAAATAGTAAGAACCACTAGGAAATCTTAGTAAATCCTAAGAAAAGCTAAAAATCCTAACAGACACTAAGAAATCGTAAGAAATGCTAAGAACCCTTAAGGAACCCAAAGAAATGCTAAGAAACACTAAGAAACCTTATAAAACCCTAAGTAATTCTAAGAAACCCTATAAAACCCTAAGAAATGCTAAGAAACTATAAGAAACGCTAAGTAATGCTAAGAAACCCAAAGAATCACTAAAAAATACTAAAAAGTGCCAATAAACCTTACCAAACGCTAAGAAATTCTAAGAAAACCCTATGATTCCCTAAAAAATGCTATGAAGCCCCAAGAAGACCTAAGAAATGCTAAAAAATCCTAAAAAACCCTAATAAACTCAAAAAAACCCTAAGAAATGCAAAGAAACCCTAAAAGCACAAAGAAACCCCAAAAAAATACTAAAAAAATGCTATAATCACTAAGAAACCCTATAAAACCTAAAAAAATGCTAATAAACGCTAATAAACCCTAGGAAACCCTAAGAAACGATAAGAAACACTAGGAAACCCTAGTAAATGCTAAGAAACACAAAGAAACACTAAGAAACACAAAGAAACCCTAAGAAATCCTAAGAAAACCAAAGAAACGCTAAGAACTTTTAGGGAACTCTAAGAAACCAAAAAAAAAATTCTATGAAACCCTAAGAAACGCTAAAAACAATGCTAAGAATCGCTATGAAACCCTAATAAGCCCTTAGAAACGGTAAGAAACAATAGGAAACCCTAGTGAATGCTAAGAAACCCTAAGAAATCTTAAGGAACCCTAAGAAAAGCTTAGAAACCCTGAAAAAACCCTATGAATCCTAAGAAATGATAAAAAAAACACTAATAAGTGCTAAGAAACCCTACCAAATGCTAAAAAATACAAAGAAAACCCTAAGAATCCCTAAAAAATGCGAAGACACCCTAAGAAACCCTTAGAAACACAAAAAAACCTTAAAAACCCCTTAAAAAACTCTAACAAACCCTAAGAAACGCTATGAAACACTAAAAAATAATAAGAAACTCCAAGAAACGCTAAAAGAATGCTAAGAAACGCTAAGAAACCCTAAAAAACGCTCATAAACCCTAATAAACCCTAAGAAACAATAAATGCTAGAAAACCCTAGTAAATGCTAAGAAACTCTAAGAAACCCTAAGAAAACCTAAGAAACGCTAAGAAGCCTTAAGAAACCCTAAGAAACCAAAAGAAATGCTTAGAAGCCCTAAAAAAACCCTATGAAACCCTAAGAAACGCTAAAAAACCCTATGAAACCCTAATAAACGCTAAAAAACACTTAAAAGTGCTGATAAACCCTACAAAACACTAAGAAATGTTAAGAAATCCTAATAATTCCTAAGAAATTCTAAGAAGGCCCAAGAATCCCTAAGAAACACAAATAAACCCCAAGAAACCCTAAAAACCTTTAAATAACCCTAAATACTTAAAAAAACTCTAAGAAACGCTAAGAAATGCTAAAAAATGCCAAGAAAAGAAACACTAAGAAACGCTATGAAACCCTAAGAAACACTAAAAAATCCTATAAACCCTAAGAAATGCTAAGAAACTAAAAAACTCTAAGTAATGCTAAGAAACCCTAAAAAACATTAAGAAACCCAAGAAATGCTAAAAAAATGGTAAGAATCGCTAAAAAAACCCTATGAATCACTAACAAATGCTAATAAGCCCTAATAAACCTTTAGAAACAGTAAGAAACATTAGGAAACCCTAGTGAATGCTAAGAAACACTAAAAAACATTAAGAAATTCTAAGAAACCCATAGAAACGGTAAAAACCTTTAAGAAACCCTAAGAAACACAAAGAAACACTTAGAAATCCTAAAAAAACCCAATGAAATCCTAAGAAACGCTAAAAACAATAAAATGTGCTAAGAAAACATACCAAATGCTAAGAAACTATAGGAAATGCTAAGTATTGCTAAGAAATCCTAAAAAATATTAAAACCCAAGAAACGCTAATAAACCCTAAGAAATGCTAGAAAACCCAAGTAAACGCTAAAAAAACTCTAAGAAATGTTAAAAAAACCCAAAGAAATCCTCAAAAGCCCTAAGAATCTCTATAAAACCCTAAGAAACTCTAATAAACCCTAAGAAATGCTAGGAAACCCTATAAAAACCCTAACAAATGCTGAGAAACACTAAGAAATGCAAAGAAACTATAAGAAACGCTAAGAAACCCTAAAATCACTAAGAAACCCCAATAAACGCTAAAAATGACTAAGAGTCTCTATGAAACCCTAAGAAACTCTAATAAACCCTAAGAAATGCTAGGAAACCCTAGTAAACGATAAGAAATGCTAAGAAACCCTAAGAAATCCTAAGAAACCTAAGAAATACTAAGAACTGTTAAGGAACCCTAAGAAACGCTAAAATACTCTAATGAACCTTATAAAACCCTAATAAACGCTAAGAAACCTTATAAGACACTAAAAAAATGCTAAGAAACGGTATAAAACCCTAAGAAATGCTGAGAAACCCTAAGAAATACTAAGAAACTATAAGAAATGCTAAGTAACAATAAGAAACCCGAAAAACACTAAGAAACCTCAGGAAATGCTAAGAAAATGCTAAGAATCGTTAAGAAACCCTATGAAACCCTAATAAACCCTTAGAAATTGTAAGAAACGCTAGGAAACCCAAGTGAATGCTAAGAAATGCTAAGAAACCCTAATAAACACTGAGAACCCTTAAGAAACCCAAAGAAACGCAAAGAAAGCTTAAGAAACACTTAGAAACCCTAAAAAAACCCCTTTGAAACCCTAAGAAACGCTAAAAAATCCTAAAAAGTGCTAAGAAATGCTAAGGATTCCTAAGAAGCCCCAAGAAGCCCTAAGAAATGCTAAGAAAACCTAAAAACCCTTAAAAGCCCAAAAAACCTCTTAAAAAACATTAGAAACCTTAAAAACTCCAAGAAACGCTAAGAATTGCTAAGAAACCCTAAGAAATGCTAAGACTCTCTAAGAAACACTATAAAACCCTAAGAAACTCTAAGAAACCATATAAAATGCTAAGAAACCCTAATAAATGCTAAGAAACTATAAGAAATGCTAAATAATGCGAAGAAATCCAAAAAAGCATTAAAACCCAAGAAACGATAAAAAATGCTAAGAATCGCTAAGAAATGATAAGAAACCTTAAAAACCCTATAAAACACTAATAAATGCTAAGAAAACCTAAGAAATAATATGAAACTATAAGAAAAACTAAATAACGCTAAGAATTTATAAGAAATAGTAAGTAATGATATGAAACCCTGTGAAACCCTAAGAAACGCTAATAAATCCCAATAAACCCTAAGAACCAGTAAGAACCGCTAGGAAACCCTAGCAAACTCTAAGAAATGCGAAAAACCCTAACAAATGCTAAGAAATCCTAAGAAATCGTAAGAAACTCTAAGAACTCTTAAGGAACACTAAAAAATGCTAAGAAGCACTAAGAAACCCCATAAAACCCTAAGAAATGCTAAGACACGCTAAGTAACGCTAAAAACACCCGAAAAAACCTCAAGAATTGCTAAAAAAATACTAAAAAGTGCTAAGAAACCCTAACAAATAAGGAACCCATAAAGAACCCTAAGAAACCCAAAGAAAAACTGAGAAAGCCTAAGAA